>OU900098.1:7948574-8469431 GCA_918026865.1 Phyllotreta striolata | reverse complement strand
AATTCATTCTGATCACTTCAGAATAGTTCTAAAATTAATCGGGATAGTTTCGAAGAGTTCTAAATCATTCTGGTCACTTCAGAATAGTTCTAAAATTAATCGGGATAGTTTCGAAGAGTTCTAAATCATTCTGGTCACTTCAGAATAGTTCTAAAATTAATCGGGATAGTTTCGAAGAGTTCCAATTCATTCTGGTCACTTCAGAATAGTTCTAAAATTAATCGGGATAGTTTCGAAGAGTTCTAAATCATTCTGGTCACTTCAGAATAGTTCTAAAATTAATCGGGATAGTTTCGAAGAGTTCTAAATCATTCTGGTCACTTCAGAATAGTTCTAAAATTAATTGGGATAGTTTCGAAGAGTTCTAAATCATTCTGGTCACTTCAGAATAGTTCTAAAATTAATCGGGATAGTTTCGAAGAGTTCTAAATCATTCTGGTCACTTCAGAATAGTTCTAAAATTAATCGGGATAGTTTCGAAGAGTTCTAAATCATTCTGGTCACTTCAGAATAGTTCTAAATATAATCGGGATAGTTTCGAAGAGTTCAAAATCATTCTGGTCACTTCAGAATAGTTCTAAAATTAATTGGGATAGTTTCGAAGAGTTCTAAATCATTCTGGTCACTTCAGAATAGTTCTAAAATTAATCGGGATAGTTTCGAAGAGTTCTAAATCATTCTGGTCACTTCAGAATAGTTCTAAAATTAATCGGGATAGTTTCGAAGAGTTCTAAATCATTCTGGTCACTTCAGAATAGTTCTAAAATTAATTGGGATAGTTTCGAAGAGTTCCAATTCATTCTGGTCACTTCAGAATAGTTCTAAAATTAATCGGGATAGTTTCGAAGAGTTCTAAATCATTCTGGTCACTTCAGAATAGTTCTAAAATTAATCGGGATAGTTTCGAAGAGTTCCAATTCATTCTGATCACTTCAGAATAGTTCTAAAATTAATCGGGATAGTTTCGAAGAGTTCTAAATCATTCTGGTCACTTCAGAATAGTTCTAAAATTAATCGGGATAGTTTCGAAGAGTTCTAAATCATTCTGGTCACTTCAGAATAGTTCTAAAATTAATCGGGATAGTTTCGAAGAGTTCTAAATCATTCTGGTCACTTCAGAATAGTTCTAAAATTAATGGGGATAGTTTCGAAGAGTTCTAAATCATTCTGGTCTCTTCAGAATAGTTCTAAAATTAATGGGGATAGTTTCGAAGAGTTCTAAATCATTCTGGTCACTTCAGAATAGTTCTAAATATAATCGGGATAGTTTCGAAGAGTTCTAAATCATTCTGGTCACTTCAGAATAGTTCTAAAATTAATCGGGATAGTTTCGAAGAGTTCTAAATCATTCTGGTCACTTCAGAATAGTTCTAAAATTAATCGGGATAGTTTCGAAGAGTTCCAATTCATTCTGGTCACTTCAGAATAGTTCTAAAATTAATCGGGATAGTTTCGAAGAGTTCTAAATCATTCTGGTCACTTCAGAATAGTTCTAAAATTAATCGGGATAGTTTCGAAGAGTTCCAATTTATTCTGGTCACTTCAGAATAGTTCTAAAATTATTCGGGATAGTTTCGAAGAGTTCTAAATCATTCTGGTCACTTCAGAATAGTTCTAAAATTAATCGGGATATTTTCGAAGAGTTCCAATTCATTCTGGTCACTTCAGAATAGTTCTAAAATTAATCGGGATAGTTTCGAAGAGTTCTAAATCATTCTGGTCACTTCAGAATAGTTCTAAAATTAATCGGGATAGTTTCGAAGAGTTCTAAATCATTCTGGTCACTTCAGAATAGTTCTAAAATTAATTGGGATAGTTTCGAAGAGTTCTAAATCATTCTGGTCTCTTCAGAATAGTTCTAAAATTAATCGGGATAGTTTCGAAGAGTTCTAAATCATTCTGGTCACTTCAGAATAGTTCTAAAATTAATCGGGATAGTTTCGAAGAGTTCTAAATCATTCTGGTCACTTCAGAATAGTTCTAAAATTAATCGGGATAGTTTCGAAGAGTTCCAATTCATTCTGGTCACTTCAGAATAGTTCTAAAATTAATCGGGATAGTTTCGAAGAGTTCTAAATCATTCTGGTCACTTCAGAATAGTTCTAAAATTATTCGGGATAGTTTCGAAGAGTTCTAATTCATTCTGGTCACTTTAGAATAGTTCTAAAATTAATCGGGATAGTTTCGAAGAGTTCTAAATCATTCTGGTCACTTCAGAATAGTTCTAAAATTAATCGGGATAGTTTCGAAGAGTTCCAATTCATTCTGGTCACTTCAGAATAGTTCTAAAATTAATCGGGATAGTTTCGAAGAGTTCTAAATCATTCTGGTCACTTCAGAATAGTTCTAAAATTAATCGGGATAGTTTCGAAGAGTTCCAATTCATTCTGGTCACTTCAGAATAGTTCTAAAATTAATCGGGATAGTTTCGAAGAGTTCTAAATCATTCTGGTCACTTCAGAATAGTTCTAAAATTAATCGGGATAGTTTCGAAGAGTTCTAAATCATTCTGGTAACTTGACAATAGTTCTAAAATTATTCGGGATAGTTTCGAAGAGTTCTAAATCATTCTGGTCACTTCCGAATAGTTCTAAAATTAATCGGGATAGTTTCGAAGAGTTCTAAATCATTCTGGTAACTTGACAATAGTTCTAAAATTAATCGGGATAGTTTCGAAGAGTTCTAATTCATTCTGGTCTCTTCAGAATAGTTCTAAAATTAATCGGGATAGTTTCGAAGAGTTCTAAATCATTCTGGTCACTTCAGAATAGTTCTAAAATTAATCGGGATAGTTTCGAAGAGTTCTAAATCATTCTGGTCACTTCAGAATAGTTCTAAAATTAATCGGGATAGTTTCGAAGAGTTCTAAATCATTCTGGTCACTTCAGAATAGTTCTAAAATTAATCGGGATAGTTTCGAAGAGTTCTAAATCATTCTGGTCTCTTCAGAATAGTTCTAAAATTAATCGGGATAGTTTCGAAGAGTTCTAAATCATTCTGGTCACTTCAGAATAGTTCTAAATATAATCGGGATAGTTTCGAAGAGTTCTAAATCATTCTGGTCACTTCAGAATAGTTCTAAAATTAATCGGGATAGTTTCGAAGAGTTCTAAATCATTCTGGTCACTTCAGAATAGTTCTAAAATTAATTGGGATAGTTTCGAAGAGTTCTAAATCATTCTGGTCACTTCAGAATAGTTCTAAAATTAATCGGGATAGTTTCGAAGAGTTCTAAATCATTCTGGTCACTTCAGAATAGTTCTAAAATTAATCGGGATAGTTTCGAAGAGTTCTAAATCATTCTGGTCACTTCAGAATAGTTCTAAAATTAATCGGGATAGTTTCGAAGAGTTCCAATTCATTCTGGTCACTTCAGAATAGTTCTAAAATTAATCGGGATAGTTTCGAAGAGTTCTAAATCATTCTGGTCTCTTCAGAATAGTTCTAAAATTAATCGGGATAGTTTCGAAGAGTTCTAAATCATTCTGGTCACTTCAGAATAGTTCTAAAATTAATCGGGATAGTTTCGAAGAGTTCTAAATCATTCTGGTCACTTCAGAATAGTTCTAAAATTAATTGGGATAGTTTCGAAGAGTTCTAAATCATTCTGGTCACTTCAGAATAGTTCTAAAATTTATCGGGATAGTTTCGAAGAGTTCTAAATCATTCTGGTCACTTCAGAATAGTTCTAAAATTAATCGGGATAGTTTCGAAGAGTTCTAAATCATTCTGGTCACTTCAGAATAGTTCTAAAATTAATTGGGATAGTTTCGAAGAGTTCCAATTCATTCTGGTCACTTCAGAATAGTTCTAAAATTAATCGGGATAGTTTCGAAGAGTTCTAAATCATTCTGGTCACTTCAGAATAGTTCTAAAATTAATCGGGATAGTTTCGAAGAGTTCCAATTCATTCTGATCACTTCAGAATAGTTCTAAAATTAATCGGGATAGTTTCGAAGAGTTCTAAATCATTCTGGTCACTTCAGAATAGTTCTAAAATTAATCGGGATAGTTTCGAAGAGTTCTAAATCATTCTGGTCACTTCAGAATAGTTCTAAAATTAATTGGGATAGTTTCGAAGAGTTCTAAATCATTCTGGTCACTTCAGAATAGTTCTAAAATTAATCGGGATAGTTTCGAAGAGTTCTAAATCATTCTGGTCACTTCAGAATAGTTCTAAAATTAATTGGGATAGTTTCGAAGAGTTCCAATTCATTCTGGTCACTTCAGAATAGTTCTAAAATTAATCGGGATAGTTTCGAAGAGTTCTAAATCATTCTGGTCACTTCAGAATAGTTCTAAAATTAATCGGGATAGTTTCGAAGAGTTCCAATTCATTCTGATCACTTCAGAATAGTTCTAAAATTAATCGGGATAGTTTCGAAGAGTTCCAATTCATTCTGGTCACTTCAGAATAGTTCTAAAATTAATCGGGATAGTTTCAAAGAGTTCTAAATCATTCTGGTCACTTCAGAATAGTTCTAAAATTAATCGGGATAGTTTCGAAGAGTTCTAAATCATTCTGGTCACTTCAGAATAGTTCTAAAATTAATCGGGATAGTTTCGAAGAGTTCTAAATCATTCTGGTCACTTCAGAATAGTTCTAAAATTAATCGGGATAGTTTCGAAGAGTTCTAAATCATTCTGGTCACTTCAGAATAGTTCTAAAATTAATCGGGATAGTTTCGAAGAGTTCTAAATCATTCTGGTCACTTCAGAATAGTTCTAAAATTAATCGGGAAAGTTTCGAAGAGTTTTAAATCATTCTGGTCACTTCAGAATAGTTCTAAAATTAATCGGGATAGTTTCGAAGAGTTCTAAATCATTCTGGTCACTTCAGAATAGTTCTAAAATTAATTGGGATAGTTTCGAAGAGTTCCAATTCATTCTGGTCACTTCAGAATAGTTCTAAAATTAATCGGGATAGTTTCGAAGAGTTCTAAATCATTCTGGTCACTTCAGAATAGTTCTAAAATTATTCGGGATAGTTTCGAAGAGTTCTAATTCATTCTGGTCACTTTAGAATAGTTCTAAAATTAATCGGGATAGTTTGGAAGAGTTCTAAATCATTCTGGTCACTTTAGAATAGTTCTAAAATTAATCGGGATAGTTTCGAAGAGTTCTAATTCATTCTGGTCACTTTAGAATAGTTCTAAAATTAATCGGGATAGTTTCGAAGAGTTCTAATTCATTCTGGTCACTTTAGAATAGTTCTAAAATTATTCGGGATAGTTTCGAAGAGTTCTAAATCATTCTGGTCACTTTAGAATAGTTCTAAAATTAATCGGGATAGTTTCGAAGAGTTCTAATTCATTCTGGTCACTTTAGAATAGTTCTAAAATTAATCGGGATAGTTTCGAAAAGTTCTAATTAATTCTGGTCACTTTAGAATAGTTCTAAAATTAATCGGGATAGTTTCGAAGAGTTCTAATTCATTCTGGTCACTTAAGAATAGTTCTAAAATTAATCGGGATAGTTTCGAAAAGTTCTAATTAATTCTGGTCACTTCAGAATAGTTCTAAAATTAATCGGGATAGTTTCGAAGAGTTCTAATTCATTCTGGTCACTTTAGAATAGTTCTAAAATTAATCGGGATAGTTTCGAAGAGTTCTAATTCATTCTGGTCACTTTAGAATAGATCTAAAATTAATCGGGATAGTTTGGAAGAGTTCTAAATCATTCTGGTCACTTCAGAATAGTTCTAAAATTAATCGGGATAGTTTCGAAGAGTTCTAAATCATTCTGGTCTCTTCAGAATAGTTCTAAAATTAATCGGGATAGTTTCGAAGAGTTCTAAATCATTCTGGTCACTTCAGAATAGTTCTAAAATTAATTGGGATAGTTTCGAAGAGTTCTAAATCATTCTGGTCACTTCAGAATAGTTCTAAAATTAATCGGGATAGTTTCGAAGAGTTCCAATTCATTCTGGTCACTTCAGAATAGTTCTAAAATTAATTGGGATAGTTTCGAAGAGTTCTAAATCATTCTGGTCACTTCAGAATAGTTCTAAAATTAATCGGGATAGTTTCGAAGAGTTCTAAATCATTCTGGTCACTTCAGAATAGTTCTAAAATTAATCGGGATAGTTTCGAAGAGTTCTAAATCATTCTGGTCACTTCAGAATAGTTCTAAAATTAATTGGGATAGTTTCGAAGAGTTCTAAATCATTCTGGTCACTTCAGAATAGTTCTAAAATTAATCGGGATAGTTTCGAAGAGTTCTAAATCATTCTGGTCACTTCAGAATAGTTCTAAAATTAATCGGGA
The DNA here is from genome assembly GCA_918026865.1 of Phyllotreta striolata. Taxonomy (NCBI): domain Eukaryota; kingdom Metazoa; phylum Arthropoda; class Insecta; order Coleoptera; family Chrysomelidae; genus Phyllotreta; species Phyllotreta striolata. The sequence goes on along the minus strand of OU900098.1, from coordinate 8,463,165 downwards.
TAGTTTCGAAGAGTTCTAAATCATTCTGGTCACTTCAGAATAGTTCTAAAATTAATCGGGATAGTTTCGAAGAGTTCTAAATCATTCTGGTCACTTCAGAATAGTTTTAAAATTAATCGGGATAGTTTCGAAGAGTTCTAAATCATTCTGGTCACTTCAGAATAGTTCTAAAATTAATTGGGATAGTTTCGAAGAGTTCCAATTCATTCTGGTCACTTCAGAATAGTTCTAAAATTAATCGGGATAGTTTCGAAGAGTTCCAATTCATTCTGGTCACTTCAGAATAGTTCTATAATTAATCGGGATAGTTTCGAAGAGTTCTAAATCATTCTGGTCACTTCAGAATAGTTCTAAAATTAATCGGGATAGTTTCGAAGAGTTCTAAATCATTCTGGTCTCTTCAGAATAGTTCTAAAATTAATCGGGATAATTTCGAAGAGTTCTAAATCATTCTGGTCTCTTCAGAATAGTTTTAAAATTAATCGGGATATTTTCGAAGAGTTCCAATTCATTCTGGTCACTTCAGAATAGTTCTAAAATTAATCGGGATAGTTTCGAAGAGTTCTAAATCATTCTGGTCACTTCAGAATAGTTCTAAAATTAATCGGGATAGTTTCGAAGAGTTCTAAATCATTCTGGTCACTTCAGAATAGTTCTAAAATTAATCGGGATAGTTTCGAAGAGTTCTAAATCATTCTGGTCACTTCAGAATAGTTCTAAAATTAATTGGGATAGTTTCGAAGAGTTCCAATTCATTCTGGTCACTTCAGAATAGTTCTAAAATTAATCGGGATAGTTTCGAAGAGTTCCAATTCATTCTGGTCACTTCAGAATAGTTCTATAATTAATCGGGATAGTTTCGAAGAGTTCTAAATCATTCTGGTCACTTCAGAATAGTTCTAAAATTAATCGGGATAGTTTCGAAGAGTTCTAAATCATTCTGGTCACTTCAGAATAGTTTTAAAATTAATCGGGATAGTTTCGAAGAGTTCTAAATCATTCTGGTCACTTCAGAATAGTTCTAAAATTAATCGGGATAGTTTCGAAGAGTTCTAAATCATTCTGGTCACTTCAGAATAGTTCTAAAATTAATCGGGATAGTTTCGAAGAGTTCCAATTCATTCTGGTCACTTCAGAATAGTTCTATAATTAATCGGGATAGTTTCGAAGAGTTCTAAATCATTCTGGTCACTTCAGAATAGTTCTAAAATTAATTGGGATAGTTTCGAAGAGTTCCAATTCATTCTGGTCACTTCAGAATAGTTCTAAAATTAATCGGGATAGTTTCGAAGAGTTCTAAATCATTCTGGTCACTTCAGAATAGTTCTAAAATTAATTGGGATAGTTTCGAAGAGTTCCAATTCATTCTGGTCACTTCAGAATAGTTCTAAAATTAATCGGGATAGTTTCGAAGAGTTCCAATTCATTCTGGTCACTTCAGAATAGTTCTAAAATTAATCGGGATAGTTTCGAAGAGTTCTAAATCATTCTGGTCACTTCAGAATAGTTCTATAATTAATCGGGATAGTTTCGAAGAGTTCTAAATCATTCTGCTCACTTCAGAATAGTTCTAAAATTAATCGGGATAGTTTCGAAGAGTTCTAAATCATTCTGGTCACTTCAGAATAGTTCTAAAATTAATCGGGATAGTTTCGAAGAGTTCTAAATCATTCTGGTCACTTCAGAATAGTTCTAAAATTAATTGGGATAGTTTCGAAGAGTTCCAATTCATTCTGGTCACTTCAGAATAGTTCTAAAATTAATCGGGATAGTTTCGAAGAGTTCCAATTCATTCTGGTCACTTCAGAATAGTTCTAAAATTAATCGGGATAGTTTCGAAGAGTTCTAAATCATTCTGGTCACTTCAGAATAGTTCTAAAATTAATTGGGATAGTTTCGAAGAGTTCCAATTCATTCTGGTCACTTCAGAATAGTTCTAAAATTAATCGGGATAGTTTCGAAGAGTTCTAAATCATTCTGGTCACTTCAGAATAGTTCTAAAATTAATCGGGATAGTTTCGAAGAGTTCTAAATCATTCTGGTCACTTCAGAATAGTTCTAAAATTAATTGGGATAGTTTCGAAGAGTTCCAATTCATTCTGGTCACTTCAGAATAGTTCTAAAATTAATCGGGATAGTTTCGATGAGTTCTAAATCATTCTGGTCACTTCAGAATAGTTCTAAAATTAATCGGGATAGTTTCGAAGAGTTCTAAATCATTCTGGTCACTTCAGAATAGTTCTAAAATTAATCGGGATAGTTTCGAAGAGTTCTAAATCATTCTGGTCACTTCAGAATAGTTCTAAAATTAATTGGGATAGTTTCGAAGAGTTCCAATTCATTCTGGTCACTTCAGAATAGTTCTAAAATTAATCGGGATAGTTTCGAAGAGTTCTAAATCATTCTGGTCACTTCAGAATAGTTCTAAAATTAATCGGGATAGTTTCGATGAGTTCTAAATCATTCTGGTCACTTCAGAATAGTTCTAAAATTAATCGGGATAGTTTCGAAGAGTTCTAAATCATTCTGGTCACTTCAGAATAGTTCTAAAATTAATCGGGATAGTTTCGAAGAGTTCTAAATCATTCTGGTCACTTCAGAATAGTTCTAAAATTAATTGGGATAGTTTCGAAGAGTTCCAATTCATTCTGGTCACTTCAGAATAGTTCTAAAATTAATCGGGATAGTTTCGAAGAGTTCTAAATCATTCTGGTCACTTCAGAATAGTTCTAAAATTAATCGGGATAGTTTCGATGAGTTCTAAATCATTCTGGTCACTTCAGAATAGTTCTAAAATTAATCGGGATAGTTTCGAAGAGTTCTAAATCATTCTGGTCACTTCAGAATAGTTCTAAAATTAATTGGGATAGTTTCGAAGAGTTCCAATTCATTCTGGTCACTTCAGAATAGTTCTAAAATTAATCGGGATAGTTTCGATGAGTTCTAATTCATTCTGGTCACTTCAGAATAGTTCTAAAATTAATCGGGATAGTTTCGAAGAGTTCTAAATCATTCTGGTCCCTTCAGAATAGTTCTAAAATTAATCGGGATAGTTTCGAAGAGTTCTAAATCATTCTGGTCACTTCAGAATAGTTCTAAAATTAATAGGGATAGTTTCGAAGAGTTCCAATTCATTCTGGTCACTTCAGAATAGTTCTAAAATTAATCGGGATAGTTTCGAAGAGTTCTAAATCATTCTGGTCACTTCAGAATAGTTCTAAAATTAATCGGGATAGTTTCGAAGAGTTCTAAATCATTCTGGTCACTTCAGAATAGTTCTAAAATTAATCGGGATAGTTTCGAAGAGTTCTAAATCATTCTGGTCACTTCAGAATAATTCTAAAATTAATCGGGATAGTTTCGAAGAGTTCTAAATCATTCTGGTCACTTCAGAATAGTTCTAAAATTAATCGGGATAGTTTCGAAGAGTTCTAAATCATTCTGGTCACTTCAGAATAGTTCTAAAATTAATCGGGATAGTTTCGAAAAGTTCTAAATCATTCTGGTCACTTCAGAATAGTTCTAAAATTAATTGGGATAGTTTCGAAGAGTTCCAATTCATTCTGGTCACTTCAGAATAGTTCTTAAATTAATCGGGATTGTTTCGAAGAGTTCTAAATCATTCTGGTCACTTCAGAATAGTTCTTAAATTAATCGGGATTGTTTCGAAGAGATCGAATTCATTCTGGTCACTTCAGAATAGTTCTTAAATTAATCGGGATTGTTTCGAAGAGTTCTAAATCATTCTGGTCACTTCAGAATAGTTCTAAAATTAATCGGGATAGTTTCGAAGAGTTCTAAATCATTCTGGTCACTTCAGAATAGTTCTAAAATTAATCGGGATAGTTTCGAAGAGTTCTAAATCATTCTGGTCACTTCAGAATAGTTCTAAAATTAATCGGGATAGTTTCGAAGAGTTCTAAATCATTCTGGTCACTTCAGAATAGTTCTAAAATTAATCGGGATAGTTTCGAAGAGTTCCAATTCATTCTGGTCACTTCAGAATAGTTCTAAAATTAATCGGGATAGTTTCGAAGAGTTCTAAATCATTCTGGTCACTTCAGAATAGTTCTAAAATTAATCGGGATAGTTTCGAAGAGTTCCAATTCATTCTGGTCACTTCAGAATAGTTCTAAAATTAATCGGGATAGTTTCGAAGAGTTCTAAATCATTCTGGTCACTTCAGAATAGTTCTAAAATTAATCGGGATAGTTTCGAAGAGTTCTAAATCATTCTGGTCACTTCAGAATAGTTCTAAAATTAATCGGGATAGTTTCGAAGAGTTCTAAATCATTCTGGTCACTTCAGAATAGTTCTAAAATTAATCGGGATAGTTTCGAAGAGTTCTAAATCATTCTGGTCACTTCAGAATAGTTCTAAAATTAATCGGGATAGTTTCGAAGAGTTCTAAATCATTCTGGTCATTTCAGAATAGTTCTAAAATTAATCGGGATAGTTTCGAAGAGTTTTAAATCATTCTGGTCACTTCAGAATAGTTCTAAAATTAATCGGGATAGTTTCGAAGAGTTCTAAATCATTCTGGTCACTTCAGAATAGTTCTAAAATTAATTGGGATAGTTTCGAAGAGTTCCAATTCATTCTGGTCACTTCAGAATAGTTCTAAAATTAATCGGGATAGTTTCGAAAAGTTCTAAATCATTCTGGTCACTTCAGAATAGTTCTAAAATTAATCGGGATAGTTTCGAAGAGTTCTAAATCATTCTGGTCACTTCAGAATAGTTCTAAAATTAATCGAGATAGTTTCGAAGAGTTCCAATTCATTCTGGTCACTTCAGAATAGTTCTATAATTAATCGGGATAGTTTCGAAAAGTTCCAATTCATTCTGGTCACTTCAGAATAGTTCTAAAATTAATCGGGATAGTTTCAAAGAGTTCCAATTCATTCTGGTCACTTCAGAATAGTTCTATAATTAATCGGGATAGTTTCGAAAAGTTCCAATTCATTCTGGTCACTTCAGAATAGTTCTAAAATTAATTGGGATAGTTTCGAAGAGTTCCAATTCATTCTGGTCACTTCAGAATAGTTCTAAAATTAATTGGGATAGTTTCGAAGAGTTCCAATTCATTCTGGTCACTTCAGAATAGTTCTAAAATTAATCGGGATAGTTTCGAAGAGTTCTAAATCATTCTGGTCACTTCAGAATAGTTCTAAATTTAATCGGGATAGTTTCGAAGAGTTCTAAATCATTCTGGTCACTTCAGAATAGTTCTAAAATTAATCGGGATAGTTTCGAAGAGTTCTAAATCATTCTGGTCACTTCAGAATAGTTCTAAAATTAATCGGGATAGTTTCGAAGAGTTCTAAATCATTCTGGTCACTTCAGAATAGTTCTAAAATTAATCGGGATAGTTTCGAAGAGTTCCAATTCATTCTGGTCACTTCAGAATAGTTCTAAAATTAATCGGGATAGTTTCAAAGAGTTCCAATTCATTCTGGTCACTTCAGAATAGTTCTATAATTAATCGGGATAGTTTCGAAGAGTTCTAAATCATTCTGGTCACTTCAGAATAGTTCTAAAATTAATCGGGATAGTTTCGAAGAGTTCCAATTCATTCTGGTCACTTCAGAATAGTTCTAAAATTAATCGAGATAGTTTCGAAGAGTTCTAAATCATTCTGGTCACTTCAGAATAGTTCTAAAATTAATCGGGATAGTTTCGAAGAGTTCCAATTCATTCTGGTCACTTCAGAATAGTTCTAAAATTAATCGGGATAGTTTCAAAGAGTTCCAATTCATTCTGGTCACTTCAGAATAGTTCTATAATTAATCGGGATAGTTTCGAAGAGTTCTAAATCATTCTGGTCACTTCAGAATAGTTCTAAAATTAATCGGGATAGTTTCGAAGAGTTCCAATTCATTCTGGTCACTTCAGAATAGTTCTAAAATTAATCGAGATAGTTTCGAAGAGTTCCAATTTATTCTGGTCACTTCAGAATAGTTCTATAATTAATCGGGATAGTTTCGAAAAGTTCCAATTCATTCTGGTCACTTCAGAATAGTTCTAAAATTAATCGGGATAGTTTCAAAGAGTTCCAATTCATTCTGGTCACTTCAGAATAGTTCTATAATTAATCGGGATAGTTTCGAAGAGTTCTAAATCATTCTGGTCACTTCAGAATAGTTCTAAAATTAATCGGGATAGTTTCGAAGAGTTCCAATTCATTCTGGTCACTTCAGAATAGTTCTAAAATTAATCGAGATAGTTTCGAAGAGTTCCAATTTATTCTGGTCACTTCAGAATAGTTCTAAAATTAATCGGGATAGTTTCAAAGAGTTCCAATTCATTCTGGTCACTTCAGAATAGTTCTATAATTAATCGGGATAGTTTCAAAGAGTTCCAATTCATTCTGGTCACTTCAGAATAGTTCTATAATTAATCGGGATAGTTTCGAAGAGTTCTAAATCATTCTGGTCACTTCAGAATAGTTCTAAAATTAATCGGGATAGTTTCGAAGAGTTCCAATTCATTCTGGTCACTTCAGAATAGTTCTAAAATTAATCGAGATAGTTTCGAAGAGTTCCAATTTATTCTGGTCACTTCAGAATAGTTCTATAATTAATCGGGATAGTTTCGAAAAGTTCCAATTCATTCTGGTCACTTCAGAATAGTTCTAAAATTAATCGGGATAGTTTCAAAGAGTTCCAATTCATTCTGGTCACTTCAGAATAGTTCTATAATTAATCGGGATAGTTTCGAAGAGTTCTAAATCATTCTGGTCACTTCAGAATAGTTCTAAAATTAATCGGGATAGTTTCGAAGAGTTCCAATTCATTCTGGTCACTTCAGAATAGTTCTAAAATTAATCGAGATAGTTTCGAAGAGTTCCAATTCATTCTGGTCACTTCAGAATAGTTCTAAAATTAATCGGGATAGTTTCAAAGAGTTCCAATTCATTCTGGTCACTTCAGAATAGTTCTAAAATTAATCGGGATAGTTTCAAAGAGTTCCAATTCATTCTGGTCACTTCAGAATAGTTCTATAATTAATCGGGATAGTTTCGAAGAGTTCTAAATCATTCTGGTCACTTCAGTATAGTTCTAAAATTAATCGGGATAGTTTCGAAGAGTTCCAATTCATTCTGGTCACTTCAGAATAGTTCTAAAATTAATCGAGATAGTTTCGAAGAGTTCTAAATCATTCTGGTCACTTCAGAATAGTTCTAAAATTAATCGGGATAGTTTCGAAGAGTTCCAATTCATTCTGGTCACTTCAGAATAGTTCTAAAATTAATCGGGATAGTTTCAAAGAGTTCCAATTCATTCTGGTCACTTCAGAATAGTTCTATAATTAATCGGGATAGTTTCGAAGAGTTCTAAATCATTCTGGTCACTTCAGAATAGTTCTAAAATTAATCGGGATAGTTTCGAAGAGTTCCAATTCATTCTGGTCACTTCAGAATAGTTCTAAAATTAATCGAGATAGTTTCGAAGAGTTCCAATTTATTCTGGTCACTTCAGAATAGTTCTATAATTAATCGGGATAGTTTCGAAAAGTTCCAATTCATTCTGGTCACTTCAGAATAGTTCTAAAATTAATCGGGATAGTTTCAAAGAGTTCCAATTCATTCTGGTCACTTCAGAATAGTTCTATAATTAATCGGGATAGTTTCGAAGAGTTCTAAATCATTCTGGTCACTTCAGAATAGTTCTAAAATTAATCGGGATAGTTTCGAAGAGTTCCAATTCATTCTGGTCACTTCAGAATAGTTCTAAAATTAATCGAGATAGTTTCGAAGAGTTCCAATTCATTCTGGTCACTTCAGAATAGTTCTATAATTAATCGGGATAGTTTCGAAAAGTTCCAATTCATTCTGGTCACTTCAGAATAGTTCTAAAATTAATTGGGATAGTTTCGAAGAGTTCCAATTCATTCTGGTCACTTCAGAATAGTTCTAAAATTAATTGGGATAGTTTCGAAGAGTTCCAATTCATTCTGGTCACTTCAGAATAGTTCTAAAATTAATCGGGATAGTTTCGAAGAGTTTTAATTCATTCTGGTCACTTCAGAATAGTTCTAAAATTAATTGGGATAGTTTCGAAGAGTTCCAATTCATTCTGGTCACTTCTGAATAGTTCTAAAATTAATCGGGATAGTTTCGAAGAGTTTTAATTCATTCTGGTTGTACTGTTGGGTGGGTAATCGGTAATCATACGAATGTTCGATAGGTTTAGGTAACTAATATATTAGATAAGTACACACTTTTTCCCATGCGGGATCAGCCTAAAGCGAAGAAGAAGTGAGGTTAAGTTCAGTTCAGCAAAAATGACCTTTCCTTTCCTGTCACTCTTCCTTCGGCCTTTTACATAGTATGACATCTAACATTACATCTTTCCCTTTTAAAGTCTAATTTTAACCTAACAATTTTTAATACACATTTATTTAACAATACTATTTAAGAAAGGATGTAGTCCTTTAAGTAGTTCGGTTTTTTTTACCTCCCTAGTGGACCTTTTAATATCTCTCGAAGCATTCCCCGTTTTACTATCATCCGCACTTATTTCGTTATTGCCTTGTGGATCATCCCGATCTCCTTCAGCAAGATCATCACGACCCTCAAGACTATCACGGCCATCCCCAATGTTGCATTCCTCTGTAGGTCCGCGATTTCTGTGCAAGAGGGGCGGCAGTGCAGGGGTAAATCTGGGTTGGATGTGATAGGGTGCTGGAATCAGGTGCCATCTGTTCCGTCTGTATTTGCCAAACATTGTTTCGATTAAATAGGAACGTGGCTCGTCCAACACCGCAATCACAGTGCCATAGGTTCTTAAATCTGTCACCCAAACACTCTCGCCCTTCGTCAATTTAGATAATTCTTTGGTTTTGTATCGAGTATTGTACCTTTCAGCCGCTTTCTCCCTTGCCTTGTTCTCGTGTTCTATAAGGTTTTCTTTTTTAATTTCGTTGTTGAGTGCGCTAGGTAGAACCGGCAAGGGAGACCTCAGCTTGCGGTTCATTAGTAATTCAGAAGGACTCAGACCGCATTCGAGGGGCGTCGTACGGTATGCCAATAATGCCAGATCCAAGTCTTTATTTTTCTTTATAATTTGCTTGGCTGTCTTAACAGCATTCTCTATGCATCCATTGGATCGGGCATAGTAAGGGCTACTCGTAATGTGCTTGAAATCATACTCTTTTGCAAATCCCTCGAATGAAGACTGAAATTGTGGCCCATTGTCAGACCTTACTATTTCAGGTATGCCGTACCGGCTAAATAATTGCTTCAGTTTTCCGATGATGGCAACCTCTGTCATTTTGTTCAAGCTAAATATCTCAAAGAATCTTGAAAAGTAGTCAGTGACTATTAAATACCAACCGTTACATTTGAATAAATCAATGGCTATCTTTTTCCAGGGTCGTTCAGGGAAAGGCTCCCCCAAAAGAGGCTCCCTGGGGTTAGCCCTATGCTCAACACATTCCGGACAATTCCTTATTAGATTTTCGATCTGCGTGGAAAGACCCAACCACCAAATCGATGCCTGTGCGCGAGCCCTGCATTTAACTATACCCTGATGACCTTGGTGGATTAATTCCAGACACCTTCGATGCAAGGAGGGGGGGACTATTATTCTAGAATTTTTTATCAAAAATCCTTCCTGAAAGGAAATGTCAAATCGGTGAGTGTAGTATGGCTTAACATCGTCGTCCAATTTGCGCTTGTCTGGCCAACCTGAGAGAGAGTACTCTTTTAACTTTGCGCAGACGGGATCAGAGGCTTGTTCCCTTTGAATTTCTTCCAAGAACAAGTGTTTTATTTGAACGGAGCCCAAAACAAAGTTGACATGCGATTCAACTTCGTGCGCAAGTTCATCTTCATCCGGCTTTTCCATGCTACTCGGAAAATTTCTGGACAGCGCGTCAGCCACTGTCAGATCCTTACCGGGAACATAGTGGATTTGATAATCAAATCGCATTAAACGGATTCTGAACCTCTGGAGTCGAGGTGTTAGTTCGTCAATCGGCTTTGATTGTAATATTTGTACCAGAGGTTTATGGTCGGTTTGGAATAAAAAGGGGACCCCCGTTACGTATTCTTTGAACTTTTCTGCTGCCCAGGTTAAGGCTGCTGCCTCCTTTTCAATCTGCGCGTAGCGGCTTTCAGTTTCTGAGAGTAATCTGGAAGCATATGCAACGACTTCATCATTGCCGTCTCCATCTGTTTGATGCAAGCAGGCTCCCATACCAAACGAAGATGCATCTGCTGAAATGCTAATCCTTCTTGTGGGATCGAAGTACGCCAAACAAGGACTGGTTTGCAGAAGCTCCTTAATGTTCTTGAATGCTTGGCGCTGTGCAGCATCCCAGTTGAATTGAACTTGTTTCTTTAGTAAGCACGTCAAGGGTTCCAAGACGTGTGACCTTTGAGGTAAAAATCTGCTAGAGAAGTTTATAAGACCGAGAAATTGCAAAAGCTCTTTTTTATTTGTTGGCTCTGGAAAATTGATGATTGCTTTGATACGTTCCGGGTCTACCGAAACGCCCCGTCCCGATATAACATGGCCCAAAAATTGCAAAGACTTTACACCAAACACGCATTTTTCTTTATTTAAAGTTAACCCTTCCTCCTTAATTCTATCAAGAACTCGATAAAGTATTTTGTCGTGACCTTCCTTGGTGGGTGAGTGAATAAGAATATCATCTATGTGGAATATAACGCCATCTATGTTGGAGAGGATTTTATTCAACAAACTAGAAAAGTATTCAGGTGCGCAGTTAATACCGAATGGGACTCTCTTGAAGAAAAAACGTCCATACGGGGTGATGAATGTTGTTAAAAGTTGAGATTCTTTATTTAAACGGATCTGGTAAAAACCCGAATTTGTATCAAGCTTACTGAAGAATTGGGATCCCTGAATTTTGGCTAAAATGGTTTCAACTTTCCCAATTGGGAAATAGGGGCGCAGAACGGCCTTATTTAAGCGAGTGTAATCTACGCAAAGCCTTAATTTCGAGTTTCTGGTAACTACTACTATGGGGCTTACCCATGGTGTGTATTCATTAATAGGCTGAATAATGTCTAATCTTTGTAACCTATCGAGCTCTTCCTTAAGAGGCTTTAACAATGGGATGGGAACTACTCGAGGTATGGATTGAGCATAGGGTCGAACATTGCTTAGAATTTTTATGGTCATTTCGGTTTTAAAGGAACCCATATTACTGAATAACTCTGGATATTCTGAAATAATTTTTTCTCCTGCTTTTGAATCGTTAATAGCAAAAACGTTCAGAGGTTTTACCTTATTGGAAAACTGAAGCAATTCCATTTCTACACTAGCAGATCGGCTCAAGATAGGTTTAGTCAAGTTCTCGATGACAAATAATTTAGTGTTACAAATATTGTTGTTTCTTACTAGTTCTACGGGTAATGTTCCCAGAACTTTTAAACTAAACCCGGATGGGCCTGTAATTTTGTTATTGGATGGCTTTAATTTCTTAACTAGTTCTTTCCCTACAAGCCTGTCAGGAATACAACTAATATCGGCTCCAGAGTCCACTAAAAATTCAACATCTTTATTAATTTCGGTCACAAACAGGTTAACCGTCCATTCTCTTATTTTCAATGAATTTAAATTTAAGCAAATCGATCCAAGGAAGTTAATATTTTCGGTGGACTCTGTCATTACATCATCTAATTGTAAAGATCTGACCTTGTTCGAACTCCTACATACGGATGCCCAGTGTCCAATTCGTTTGCACTTCCTGCACGCGGAACTCCTTGCTGGACAGCTATCTCTCGAGTGTCGTTGGAGCCCACAGTTACCACATCTATTTCCCCCGTTGTCGGTTCTCTGTATTCTTCTCGGATTATTTGAGGTTTGTGGTTGCCTATCGAAGTTTCTTACTTGCTGATCAATCGGTTCTGCCTTAGCTAAGGCCACTTGTCGTTTTTCTTGAAACAATTCTTTGCTTTGATGTTCTTGAAGTTCCGCTTGTTTAGCTATTCTAATGCAGTCATCGAGTGTTAAGTTTGGTTGAAGTTGTAGGTGATTGCTTGTTTTAGTATCCACCATCCCTACGACGATTCTATCTCGAATTAACTCATTTTTCAGCTGACCGTATTCGCAGGTTTCGGCCAATGAATGTAAATTGGTTATAAAATTTTCTATGGATTCGCCGTCCCTCTGGACTCTTGAATTGAATTTGAACCTCTCGAAAATTATGTTTTTTCGTGGTATGAAATGGTTTTCGAAGGCTGTAAGCATCTCATCGTAAGTAGTCGGTACATGCTGAAATTGCACTAATATTTCCTCCGACTTCTCGCCCATTACGTACAACAACATATCTATTTTCTCCTGGTCAGGTTTGTTATTCTGGCCAGAGACTGTTAAGTATCTAATAAATCGTTTTTTCCATTGAGACCAGGCTTGCGGTGCAGAAAAGTTGAATTCTTCGGGCGGATTTATGTTAACTGGAAAACTTACGGTGACCGGAGCTGTAGGGCTATTTCCCCTCGGGGCTGCTATATCACTGGCTGGCATTTTTCTTTATTAGGACGGCGAACGACGAATTTGCAGCACGTGTTTTCGGTTTGACGAAATTGACAGGTACTTCCAACTGTATTGTTTGTTAGATTAATCCCACCGCTGTCACCATGTACTGTTGGGTGGGTAATCAGTAATCATACGAATGTTCGATAGGTTTAGGTAACTAATATATTAGATAAGTACACACTTTTTCCCATGCGGGATCAGCCTAAAGCGAAGAAGAAGTGAGGTTAAGTTCAGTTCAGCAAAAATGACCTTTCCTTTCCTGTCACTCTTCCTTCGGCCTTTTACATAGTATGACATCTAACATTACACTGGTCACTTCAGAATAGTTCTAAAATTAATCGGGATAGTTTCGAAGAGTTTTAATTCATTCTGGTCACTTCTGAATAGTTCTTAAATTAATCGGGATAGTTTCGAAGAGTTTTAATTCATTCTGGTCACTTCTGAATAGTTCTAAAATTAATCGGGATAGATTCGAAGAGTTTTAATAGTAATGAAAAATACAAAATAGTCGTAAAAACCAGAATAAAATAGATAGAAAATAATTTTAAACGGCATACTGCAGAAGCCCGCGCCTAGGCGGCGCAAACAGCTCCTCGTGGCCCGTCAAGTATTCGCCGTTCGGCCGAGACGTTAAAGGCCACGAGCGAGCTGACAGACGACAGACGACTGACAAAACGGAAGCCGGGACTTCACTTCGGTCCAAACCTCGAACCCGATCGCACGTGCTCGCGACGAAGTCGCACACACACGACTGTAACCTTTCTGATTTAATTAAATCAATAAATTTCTTAATGTGAATGGCTGATCGGATTATTATTTACGCGCTACCCCGTTACCCATATCCAAAGTGGTGACCCCGATAAAGTATTTTTCGTGTTGTGCGACATTTTTCCGATTTTTTCTCCACGTGCCACGAGTTCGTACGCGTCGCGACTCCTTTTCTTGACGCGTCCTACGTGTTTTACACACCGCGTTTCCTTCGCTGAAGTGTCGAGTGCCTACTTTCGACGATGACCAACCCACCGGCCCTCGACGACCCAGCCAACGAGCAGGCGGACGCCGAACAAGACGCCTTCCAGCTGCCTACGCAAGGCCAACCGACAATCAGTGCTGTGAATAACTGCCGGCTTCCACCGTTCTGGCGCTGCGATCCAGAGCTATGGTTCCTCCAGGTGGAGTCCGCACTGCAGGTACACCAGGTGAGGCATAATTCCACTAAGTACCACCTGGTCGTCGCCGCCTTAGACCCGGAGACGATCCGCGAGGTGGCCGACGTCCTCCGAAGCCCACCGGCCGCTGACCGGTACGAAACGGTACGACTCGGCCGACCTCCAACTACACAAGCTGCTCACCGGGGTGGAATTGGGCGACAAAAAACCCTCCCAACTGCTCCGGGAGATGCAGTCACTGGCCAAAGGCGGCGTGGGAGATGACGTGATGCGAGTGAAGTGGCTGGACCTACTCCCGCCATCCACCAGGCGTATCCTCCGCCTGTTCAAGGCGAAGAACCTGGCCGAGCTCGCAGAAGCGGCGGACGAAATCCACGACTGCGGCCCGCCCGTGATGGCCGCCGGATACTCCACGCAGAAGGCCTCCCAGCCAACGTCCACTTCGACCGGGCCCACCACGGACCTGGCACAGGAAGTCGCAGCTCTGCGCAAGATGATGGCGCAGCTCCTCTCCACTCCCAGGGACACGACACAACGGGGACGCCCAACCAGCAGAGGTCCTTCCAGTCGCAGGGACCGCTCTTCGACACCTGGCCCCGACGCCCAAACCGGCCAGTGCTGGTACCATTCCAGATGGGGTGGTCAAGCTAGGCGATGCAAAGCTCCATGCACCTGGCCCGACGTTGCTGCCACCGCCGCCCTACCGGAAAACTGACGACGCCGGCGCCGTCTCCCTGGGACGCCGCCGGCAACATTCCAAGAGAAAACCGCCTCCACGTCCGCGACCGGAAAACCAACATGCGATTCCTGGCCGACTCCGGCTCCGTAGTCTCCCTACTCCCCCGATCGGCCGTTCCAGGAAGATACCTACAGCAGGCCGACCTGGTGCTTCAGGCAGCCAACTCCTCACCAATCCGCACCTTCGGGCGACATTCCGTCTCGCTCGACTTGTGACTCCGAAGACCAATACCGTGCCAATTCATCGTCGCAGATGTCCAGACGGCCATTTTGGGCGCAGACACCCTCACCCGGTACGGCATCCTGATCGACCTAAGGGGAAGGCGAATCCTGGATCGCCAAACGCAGCTCTCCGCCGTCGGTTCAATCGGACCTGCCCAGGTCGTGAGCGTGACCATCGCACCGACGTATCAGCTCCCGGAAGGAGTCATTTCCGAGACGTACAACAACCTCATCCAGGGTTTCGTCGAGCTCGCCGCCCCTCCGGGCGCCTCTGCCACGCTGCCAGACTTCCCCATGCAGCACTTCATTCGCACCCAGGGTCCACCAGTATTCGAGAGGCCACGACGCCTGGCCGGCGAACGCCTCGCCGCCGCCAGGAAGCAGTTCGCCGAGCTCCAGAGCCGAGGGATCATACGCCCCTCCTCCAGCCAGTGGGCCAGTCCACTACACTTGGTCTCGAAGCCCAGCGGGGGATGGCGTGTAACCGGCGACTACCGGCGTCTGAACGCAATCACCGTTCCCGACCGGTACCCACTGCCGATCATTGAGGATATCCTCCAAGCCAGCAAGGGCACCGTCTTCTCCGTTATCGACCTCCAGAGGGCCTTCTACCAGATCCCGATGGCGGAAGAGGCCATCGCCAAGACCGCCGTTACCACGCCCTTTGGCCTGTTCGAGTTCGTCGGCATGCCACTGGGCCTACGGAACTCTGCGCAGACTCTGCAGCGCGCCATGGATCACCTGCGGAAATTCGACTTTGTCCAGTGCTACGTGGACGACTTCCTGGTCTCTTCGCATTCTCACGAAGAACACCTGGAACACCTTCGTCTTCTTTTCGAGACCCTCCGGGACCCACAGGACTCCACAGGACTCCACAGGTTACCTGGTGTCAGCGGGAGGATTCCAACCGCCTTACCGGAAGGTGGCGGCCATCCTGGACTTCCCACAGCCTGTCGACTCTTCACAGCTACGCCGTTTTCTGGGCATGACCAACTTCTACCGGCGCTGCCTGCCGCACGCCGCCGAAACCCAGGCCCCACTGGTCGAACTCCTCAAAGGAGCCACCGGAAAGAAAGCCAAGCTGAACTGGACCCATCAGCGCCGCTCGCGCTGCGCACCGACGCCTCCAGCACCGTCATCGCTGCCGCCCTGGACCAGCAGCAATCTGACGGATCCTGGACACCTCTGGGCTTCTTTTCGCGTAAGCTCTCACCGACCGAACAGCGCTACAGCGCTTACGACAGGGAGCTGCTGGCCATCTTCGCCGCCATACGCCACTTCGTGAGAATCCTGGAGGGCAGACCTTTCACGACATATACGGACCACCGTCCTCTCACGTTCGCGCTCAACCAGCGAACGGACAAAGCTTCACCGAGACAACAGAGGCAACTGGGGTACATATCGCAGTTCGATACCGAGCTCCACTACACGCCCGGACCACAGAACGTCGTCGCCGACGCGTTCTCCCGGATCTGCGCTGTAGACGCCCCCGCACTCGATGCCGCCACCATCAGGTCAGCCCAACTGTCGGACGAGCAACTCCCACACCTCCACGCCAACCCGCGTTCCGGACTGCGAGAGGTGGAGATAGACGGCCACCGACTATACGCTGTACCGACTGGCAACTTCTTCAGGCCATACCTGCCACTCAGACTCGGCAGGGTCGCCTTCGACTGCAGCCACGGTCTCTCCCATCCGAGCGGAAGAGCCACAGCCAATCGCCTCGCCGATAGATTCTTCTGGCCAGGACTCCGCAAGGACGTGCTTCGCTGGGCCCGACAATGCCACCCATGTCAGGTCGCCAAGGTCCACAGGCACAACCGAGTCGCCCTGGGGAACTTCAACGCACCGGATAGCAGGTTCGAACACATTCATATCGACCTAATTAAGCTTCCTCTGGTTCAAGGGTACCAATACTGCCTGACCATCGTGGACCGATACAGCCGCTGGCCCCAGGCAATCCCGCTGACAGATCAAACCGCCCCGTCAGTCGCGAGGGCACTCCTCGAAGGGTGGATCACCACTTTCGGCACACCTCTGTCGATTACGTCCGACCAAGGAAGACAGTTCCAAGCTCACCTGTTCGCCCAACTTCGCACGCTACTGGGCGCGAATCACAAATTCACCGCTCCGTACCACCGCCAATCAAACGGGATGGTGGAACGCCTACACAGAACGCTCAAGGCCGCGTTGATGTGCTGTCCGGATACCCCATGGCCGCAGGCGCTTCCGACAGTTCTCCTAGGCCTCCGCACCACCTTCAAGCCAGACCTTCAGGCACCACCGGCAGAGATGGTTTTCGGGACCGCCCTCCGCATCCCCGGAGAACTCCTAGCCTCTCAAGAAGCTCCCACGGATCAAGTGGAGTTCGTTTCCAAACTCCGCAAACTTTTCGGCTCCATCCGCCCAGTTCCGGCCTCTCGTCACTCCGAGCATCGGCCTTTCATATTCGGGGACTTGCACTCCTGCTCGCACGTCTTCTGCAAGCTAGACAGAATCCGCAGGCCCCTAGAGCCACCCTACACTTGACCGCACCGGGTGGTGAATCGCCTAAACGACAGGACATTCATCGTTGACCGTCTCCACGGACTGCCTCAAACCGGCCTACTCCGACCAACCAGGAGACGCGGGCACCAGCACCCCGTCGCCAGCGACGCCTTCACCGACGCCAGCGACGCATTCACCGCCGCCAGCGCCGTTCCTGCAAACAGCTCCTCGTGGCCCGTCAAGTATTCGCCGTCCGGCCGAGACGTTAAAGGCCACGAGCGAGCTGACAGACGACAGACGACAGACGACTGACAAAACGGAAGCCGGGACTTCACTTCGGTCCAAACTTCGAACCAGGGTATGGGAACTCGTGCTACTGGCTCCATCTGTTTCGAGCGTCCATGAAACACCACTGCGCATGTTTTGCTATAGATGGCAGTGTATGAAAATGGCCTAGTAAAGTCCCCGTAAAGTTAGTATGTTATCTATGTAAAGTCCATACGTTCTATTGGTCCGTTCTGGCCTTTTTTGGCGGGTTTCGAATTTTGATCTGTATGAAACATATGTATGAAACATATGTATGTAACATACTTAACGGCTTCCTTCTTGCTTTCTGTTGTTTTTGAGTTTTTGGTTAATTTATGCCATTTATGGTTTAAATTCAGACATTTGTGTCTTTATTCTATATTTACGTGCGAGTTGTGAGTTGAATATTGTTATTGAAATTCGTTACAGTTATAGTTATCCTTTTTATTGTTTATTGTTTATTACTGTTTAGTGTTGTATTATTATTTATCGTTTATTATTTATACATATAATATGGGTAAAAAGTGCATGGTGCAGAGCTGTGGCGAGTACACCATTCGGTAAGTTCATTTAATCATTGTAATAATCATTTAAATTGAGTTGTTGACGAATTTGATGAATTGTTCTTAAACAAATTTCTTTGCTTTAGGCATTGCTTGCCCAAGAATGAAAAGCAGGCTTTTCTTTGGTTACAAAGAAGTGGCAATGAAGACATGCCAATAGCAGAAAAAGAAAATGCTAAAATCTGTCCAAAACATTTTAACGAAAAATGTTTTTTGGAGTATGGACAGAAAAAACTAAAGAAAGGAGCTTTACCTTCTCTGTTTTTGCCAAGTATGTATTTGTTTCGTTGTATTTAATAATGTAATCTACTTTTATGATATAATTTAGATTACACTGCGACCGGGGAGGCAGGAGATAACTTTTTTTTTGATATACAGGCTTCTACAGGATTTCATACCCCGGAAAAAAAAGGTAAACATAAATACATATATACGTACATAATGTAATACAATTATGTACGTATGTACATATAATTATATTATGTACGTAATTTTATACTAAATTGAATGATATTTCTAGCAAAGTACGAGATGCCGTTTACGAGTTGCGAATATTCTCCCGTAGGAAAAGTGATAACGCCACGAAAAACGTACAGCAGAACTACATCAGGTACTATTATATGGTGTTAGATGTTTTGTACATCTATATGATGCAAATCTATTATTTTTATAAATTAAATTTATTTATTATTTGCAGTTTTCGAGAAACAGCAGACAGCCACGTCTGCCACAGATTTGGGAGTCAGCTTAATACAATGGGATGAACAACAGCCTTCCACTTCACATATTGATGACCCAAGGAGTTCCGTTATCCGTACGTTAATCGTACTACGTTTATTATTTTATCATACCTAATTTTAATGGATAAAAACCTATGCATATATTCTTTTTATAAAATATTCGAATGCTTATCTAAAATGTGTAGGTATCTCACAAATTCAATTTTATCCAAAATTTCCGTTCAGAAAAATTTAAATCTTAAATTGTTAAATGAGAGGATTTTATCGTTACAGGAAGTTATAAAAATAAAGAAATGCTACAAAGTTCACTCATAAATGTTTTGTTTTCATTAATAGGACCAAGAGAACAAATTGAACGTCAAAGCGCTGCACTGCGAGAAAGAACAATGCAAATACAGCAGTTTGATATACCTAAAACTGGAACATCAAACCTTGTAGCATTGATAGAAGAAAATAGAGATTTTTTAGATACAATTAACAACGCTAATGGTGTATCTTTGAACTTCTTTGCTTCTAATATGAAAAATCTGCAGTGCAAGCCTCAGGGACGAAGGTTTAAATTAAAGGATAACGTATTTGCGTTGTCCCTGTATAAACATAGTCCCCGGACATACAGGTTTTTGTCTAAATTTTTTTGTTTACCTTCGCGCAAAACATTAACCAACATTTTAAATAATGTGCCTTTTTTAACTGGTATCAACCCATCAATTTTTAATCACCTCAAAAACTCTGTTAATAAACTTGTTAGCGAAGATAAAAAATGTATACTAATGTTCGACGAGATTGCCCTGAAACCTGGCCTCGCATACAATAGACGGTATGATTGTGTCGAGGGCTTTGTGGATTTAGGTGGCGGTAATCGAAAGGTGCAATTCGCAGACCATGCTCTTGTCTTTATGGCAAAGGGCATACGTAAGGCCTGGAAGCAGCCAGTTTTTTTCGGATTTTGTGAGGGCACCACCGCAACGGATGACTTGGTGCATTGCATAAAAACTGTAATCAACGAGTTACAACTGGCCGGGCTTACCGTATTGGCCACCGTATGTGACCAAGGAGCCACGAACCGTGCGGCCATCAATAAACTGTGTAAAAATAAACAACACGATGGTCCACGGTTATATTATGTTGCAACGGACAATAATATTTTGGAAATTGTTCATTTGTACGATCCTCCTCATCTACTAAAAGGTGTCAGGAACGGCCTTTTAACAAAGGACCTTCACTTTACAGTACATGGGGTTGAAAAGGTGGCTTCTTGGGACCATATTTTACAATATTACGTGTTAGACCGGCAACAGGGAGCTTATGTGCAGTGTACCAAGTTAACCGACGAACATGTGTTGCCTGGAAAAATCCGGAAAATGAAAGTGAAGATGGCTTCACAAATATTTAGCCACACGTTAGGCTCTGATATGCACCATAGAGCAAGGATCAGCAAGAGACTGAATTTGCCACTGTCCGATCCCGACTACCTCAGTCCCAAAGCAATGGACACTGCGGACCTGCTCCTATTTTTCGACAAACTGTTTGACAGTGTTAATGGTACCAGAAGAGAACCTCCTCCTGGCAAACCTCTACACGCTGTGGTGACGAAAACGTCTAATCATCTCTCCTTTTGGACATCCGCAATTCATATTCTACAATCCATGATCTATCTCGCCAAGTCTACTTCTTCCTCTGCCGTTTCGACTCCTAGAATCCCAACTTTCCCTTCTATTAGAAACTGGATTTCAACCGTGCATGGCTTCATTTATCTAGAGAAAAAATTGCTTCCACCATTGGATTTTTTTTCTACACGATCTTTTAACCAAGATCCTTTGGAAAATTTTTTTTCTCAGATACGAAGTCATGCAGTGGCTAATACAAATTGTTCTTCGTTTATTAATGCCTTTAAATCACTATTGGTAAGTCGTTTTTCGTCAACACACAGTGTGGGGTCTAATTGTGAGGAGGATCTGTCAGACGGACCATTAAGCAGCCTAAAACGGTTTGTACTACAACAGGATACTGTCCAGCTTCCAGAGGTAGAAGGGGCAATAAAAATCACGAATGTACAAAAGGCATTAGCCAGTGATTTTGCAACAGATTACGTCGCTGGGGCAATTTTAAAAAAATTTTTTTGTCGATTTTCTTGTGACACCTGTTACCAATATTTATCCTCCACTGAGCCATTACCGGAACATTTAAAGTCAAGGGAATATGAGGGATGCGCCCTTATTCACCCCGATTTTCTTTTCTCCTATAATTTACATAAAGCCACTAATTTTATTTTGGGAATATTACCTTCGGTTATTAATAAATATGGGTTGAAAAAAATCATTTTGGAGGAATTAAAAAATCAAAATTTTCAGTTTCTTCTATGTGACGTGCATTCTACAAAAAAACACGACGAATTATTAAATATAATAATAAACATTGTAGTTTTCGACTACATAAAGTTAATTAACAGAGTTTTAAATGGTACAGATTTAAGATTGATTGGTAGTAACGAATTATTTAAAAGGGCCCATGACAAATATCAAAAAAGAATACCAAAAATAAAGAGAAATTAGACCATTTTAAAATACATATACCTATTTATACTTTTATATTTATATTATATTTATTTATTTATTTACCTACTTATACTTATATTTATATTATATTTATTTATTTTTTTACCTACTTATACTTATATTTATATTATTTTTATTTATTTATTTACCTATTTATACATATATATTTATATAAAATATAAAATATACCTATTTAACTATTGAAAGTTGTTTCTTTTATTTTTCCTACTCCAAATCTACAATTTCATAATAAATTTAGAGGAATTCTTTTTAACTGACCTACTCATTTTACACTAACTACATTTATAAAGTAAAATGTTTATTGCAGTTAAAAAGGTTTCCGTCTAAATTTATTATGAAATCTTTATTTAAAGTAACAATTGTGTACACAAGATTTTTAAATTTTGGCGCCAATTGCAGAAAACTGTAAGTACAATTAGTATTCTGCATTTAATGTATAGACGCGCGTCACAGGTGGCGTTAGTAAAAAAATTGAGTTTCCCATCTATTGGCATCTGAATTTAAGATTGCAGCGCCATCGTGGCAAAAAACGGAACCTTCGTAACAGGCATTCATTCGTTTGTTGTTATTTGTTTTAACGTGCGAATTGTGAATTTGAAAGTGATTTTTTAGTGTTATAACTTAATTTCTTCCGAACAATTTTTATATTAAAAGACAATTTATTTCAATTTAAGTAGTTTTTAAGTTGTTAAATTTACTGTCAATTCAAAATCTGGTAAGCAATCTGATTTGTATGTAAGATTGTATTATGTTTGGTTATATATTTTTTGTCGTTTCTTTCAATTAAATTATGAAATATGGTGTATTCAAATTACTCAATGACTTAAAAATTATACTTTTATTTATTCTATTTATTAATAATCTATTTTTTTTAATTTATAATCTTTCATTTTTAGAAAAATGGCTCGATTAAATATAATCGACTACATGGCGTACATTGAAGGGACAGTTTCTTGAAGATGTGTGGTAGAGGGCGAAGAAGTTTTAAATGCAGGACACATAATTTTATGTGGAAAATTTAATTTGGTGACTTATTAAAATCTTATTAAAATCTGTGCTTTGTGTCTACAAACTAGCGCACTTAATGGAGAACCTCATCAAATATCCGGAGAAATAATGCTTCACATCGTTTGTTCCATTTAGTATTACTTAATGGTAAAGTATTAATTCTATATAATATTACAACTAATTTTGATAAAATATTTTATTCAGATCGAGAGCTGTTACATTTTTTTTCTACCAGAAATTATTCTTCGGGTATCGACAAGGGATTTTCATAAAACGCTTCACATCGCTTGTTCTGTTTAGTATTACTTCAATAATGGTAAAGTATTAATTCTATATAATATTACAACTAATTTTACACCGGTCATAAACTTAATTGTTGTACTCGACTTATAATGTGAATAAAATTTTATTCTACAGCAAAGGCATTTTGGCGTTTGGACATTTATTTCTGTACAATCCAGAATCACCCTTACATCCTCAAATTGATTAAAACATAGGGGCATGTTTCTTTTAATTTCCGAAGAATCGGGGAATCTTATACAGGGCTTTAAGACTGCACTTAATATAGGCAACATTTCAAAAATATATTTTTTACATAATTC
Source organism: Phyllotreta striolata (assembly GCA_918026865.1). NCBI lineage: Eukaryota > Metazoa > Arthropoda > Insecta > Coleoptera > Chrysomelidae > Phyllotreta > Phyllotreta striolata. The sequence continues at coordinate 8,440,243 of OU900098.1, read as the reverse complement.
GGGGAAATAGCAAACAATACTGACAACGTTACATAAGAAAGATCACTCTTTAATTTTGTCATGACTAATACTATTCGTTCTTGAAAAAAACAGATTTATAAAAGCGACGAAACCGACAATAAAGACAAACACGAGAGAAAACAAAACAAAAACAGAACGAACGTAATGGATGCAAAACCAAAACAATGGTGCAATACCTGTTAGAAGCGTTCTATTTTCTGCCACCAGAGGGCGTATCGCTTATATTGAATCGCCAGTTATCTGTGCCTCGAACTCGATAGCACGTGCCCGCGACGGAGTCGCACACCCGACTGTAACCTTTCTGATTTCTTAAATCAATAAATTTCTTAATGTGAGAGGGTGATCGGATTATTATTTACGCGCTACCCCATCACCCATTTCCAAATACATATGTATATACATTTAAACATTCGCAGATAACTTTCATATAAAATATTCTAAAATTTCCCAATAATCGTTATTTTAAGATTTCCGCGCTCCCCTCTCCACGTGATTAGTTCCGATGCGAATCTCCAGTGGACGTTCATTTCAGTCACGGTTTGTAGAATAATACGGTTGTCTCGTAACTTTTTAGCCAATCACGCACGGTATCTCGTGACGTCACAAGAATTCGAGTGGCAAATTCCGAGCATCTCAAGTGTAATGAAATTAATGTTTTTAATAATATTTACAGGGTAAAATATTATAAAAATTGAGACAATGGACAGGAATAATAACTAATAAAAGTATATTTTCCATAAATATATTAAAATTTAAAAGGAGACGGGTATTTTTTGAATTAAATGATAAATGGTTTATTTGTATACCTATTAAACGGTATATATTATTATAGTTATTTCGGGCCTTAAATTCTTAAATAAAACAAAGTATTACGACAAAATATATTTATATCAAAGTAAATATAAATAAACATTATAAACATATAAATAAACGAGATATATAATAAATAAACGATATGAGATGAAACGAATAAATATGAATAAACGATTTTAATTTTATTAAGTGCGGATCTGTAATTGTAATTTTTGTTGGTTTATGTCAATGGTAATTCAAGTTCAATAGGTCTATTTCAAGAATTTTCATGCAAGTGTTAAGTAAATCTGGTTTTATTAAAGAAAAAATAATTAAAATCCCTTCAATTACAATTTACATGGACCAAAAATCTCATAATGTTCATTTTAACGTTTAAATTTTAGTAGAAAAACGGCATGCGGGAAAATAAAAAGTTGATGAATACATTCAGTTTTTTATGCTCTTTCTGAATTTGAAATTAAATTTTTAAAAATATGATGTATAGGGTGTTGCTTTAGGGTCGGTCAAATTTTATTAATTTTTCTAAATCCGGACCTGGATTTTGTAATTTTTTAATGTGGCAATAAATTGTACTAAAGGTATAGAATATCTATGCCAAATATCAAAAAAATATACTGAGTGATTCAAAAGTTATAGGTGTCGAAAGAAATGGGCCAAATTCAAAAAACACCCGGTTATAACTCGGTTATAAAGGGCGGAAGATCCATAGTATATGGGTTTTTTTTGTAATCCCCTGGGTGACCTCTATACAGGGTTAAAATATTGCTCTTTCCCAATGAAACACCCTGTATTTACCTGATTCTCCGCGATGAAAGAAATATATAATGTTTAGAACAAATTAATTATTGAAAATAGTCTGTAAATAGTCCTGATATACTACTAAGAAGTTAAACACAATAAAAAGAAAACACGAAAACTCAAAAAACTTCAATAGAAACCACAATTAACATCAACAAAAAAAGAAAACTACGAAAACTCGTAACGATTAGTAGGCTCAAGTAAACTCTAGCATACTGGTGACGTATTCCCCCCCGCTTTTGCCAGCAAAGTGAGGTAACCGTATTATTCTACAAACCGTGGCACCTTGGCACGGTCGCAATGTTGCCAACCGTAGGATAATTATCGTACTTGTACGATATTTGGAACCCTTCGTACGATGCACAGATTACCTATCCTATAGATGGCTCACGCCAATGCTTTGAAAAATGACTGAAATGCACGGTTTGTAGAATAATACGGTTACCTCACTTTGCTGGCAAAAGCGGGGGGGAATACGTCACCAGTATGCTAGAGTTTACTTGAGCCTACTAATCGTTACGAGTTTTCGTAGTTTTCTTTTTTTGTTGATGTTAATTGTGGTTTCTATTGAAGTTTTTTGAGTTTTCGTGTTTTCTTTTTATTGTGTTTAACTTCTTAGTAGTATATCAGACTATTTACAGACTATTTTCAATAATTAATTTGTTCTAAACATTATATATTTCTTTCATCGCGGAGAGTCAGGTAAATACAGGGTGTTTCATTGGGAAAGAGCAATATTTTAACCCTGTATAGAGGTCACCCAGGGGATTACAAAAAAAACCCATATACTATGGATCTTCCGCCCTTTATAACCGAGTTATAACCGGGTGTTTTTTGAATTTGGCCCATTTCTTTCGACACCTATAACTTTTGAATCACTCAGTATATTTTTTTGATATTTGGCATAGATATTCTATACCTTTAGTACAATTTATTGCCACATTAAAAAATTACAAAATCCAGGTCCGGATTTAGAAAAATTAATAAAATTTGACCGACCCTAAAGCAACACCCTATACATCATATTTTTAAAAATTTAATTTCAAATTCAGAAAGAGCATAAAAAACTGAATGTATTCATCAACTTTTTATTTTCCCGCATGCCGTTTTTCTACTAAAATTTAAACGTTAAAATGAACATTATGAGATTTTTGGTCCATGTAAATTGTAATTGAAGGGATTTTAATTATTTTTTCTTTAATAAAACCAGATTTACTTAACACTTGCATGAAAATTCTTGAAATAGACCTATTGAACTTGAATTACCATTCACATAAACCAACAAAAATTACAATTACAGATCCGCACTTAATAAAATTAAAATCGTTTATTCATATTTATTCGTTTCATCTCATATCGTTTATTTATTATATATCTCGTTTATTTATATGTTTATAATGTTTATTTATATTTACTTTGATATAAATATATTTTGTCGTAATACTTTGTTTTATTTAAGAATTTAAGGCCCGAAATAACTATAATAATATATACCGTTTAATAGGTATACAAATAAACCATTTATCATTTAATTCAAAAAATACCCGTCTCCTTTTAAATTTTAATATATTTATGGAAAATATACTTTTATTAGTTATTATTCCTGTCCATTGTCTCAATTTTTATAATATTTTACCCTGTAAATATTATTAAAAACATTAATTTCATTACACTTGAGATGCTCGGAATTTGCCACTCGAATTCTTGTGACGTCACGAGATACCGTGCGTGATTGGCTAAAAAGTTACGAGACAACCGTATTATTCTACAAACCGTGCCAAGGTGCTCCTCTTTTTTTTCTGTCATTAATATTCTGGCTGAATGATGCTTTCGTTCGAGGCCACAACTCCTTGGTATTGAATTGACACTATTGACAGTTTAGTGTTTACATCGTTGACAAGATGGCGGTGATAGTTGCTTGGTGTTGTTATTTTTTGAAGAATTTTGGATTTTAAATACAAATTTACACAAAATACGATGAATTCGTATTTGTGAACAGTGAAAAATGAAATAAATAAATGAGAAAAAGGTACGTACATCAAAATGCAAGGGCACTAGAATAATTCAATTAATGACAAAAGTAGGGTTATTAACACGTGTAGATTTAATGCATTGCAAACTGTTTAAAATGTTATTCGTTTATATTATTTCGCATTTCGGGAAATCAACAACTCTCTTCTAATATCTTCCGTACAGTTTTGGCTAAATAAGGGTCTACAAAATGAATTATGGCATGTTCGAATAAACATGAATAACATTTCCTTTCAAATAAGCTTCTATTGAAAAAGGAGCATATAAATGAAATAATTCATTGTCTATTAAATACCATTGTGCATTTCATACAATTTATTTTCGTTTTTTCTGATAATTTATATCACAAGTATTTTTATCACGAGTATGTTTTATGTGCTAGTTAGTACGAACCAAATTATTCTTGATAATTTAATTAAGGCTTCTAGTTACTATTTGTTTCTGTTTTGCCAGTGTCAATTGTTCAAATTGAAGAAATTATAAATAAAACTAAAATTTTACTCTACTTTTGTTTCTACGGGTAACTAAAAATCATTCGTTATTTTAATCAATTTCAATAAGTTCTTACCATTGTTGTTCGAAAGACGTATACCAATGATTTTTTACTTTATTAACATATTATTAGTAATTACTTATGTTTTAAACATATTTTTGTATAAGAGCTGTTCAATCGAAAGAGACAAATGGCAGTAAAAATCCAAAATATAATCGTAATTGTTACTGATGCTTTATTTCACGTTTTTTGACATCATTTGACTTCTAATTTTCAGTGAAAATCGTACAAAAAAGGAAATAATAAGTAGAAGAAAAATTATAAGCCTACTTTTCATTCTACGGGTAACCAGCAAACATTCATTACTTTGATAATTTTCAAAGAATTTTGACGATTTTTTTGTTAAAAAAACGTAATCGAATTACAGTTTACGTTATTAGCATAATATTAGCGCTTAATTACGTTTTAAACATTTTATTTACATATTGTACACGATGATATTGTATAAGAAGATTCATTAATTGATAAAGTCCAATTATCATGTCTATGAAGTTAGCATAGCCATTTTGTCAAATGTGAAAAATAAATATTGTGCTGTATTGTGCTAGCCATGTGCTATACTGTGGCGTAAAGAAAATTTTAAAATTAAAAAAAATTAACCGATTTATATGATAAAATAACGACTGTTATTTAGTCAATCAAATTAATTAAAAAACTACTTTTTCTAAAGCCACGATTTATTCGCCTTAAAATACAGATTCTCGCAAGCTAACATATATAAAAAAAATTAATTTTTATGTGGAAGTTATCATAGCCATTTTATCGAATATAAAAAATCAATATTGTGCTATAATGTACAAAGGTCGACAGCAAAAAGACACCCCCTCGAGCGACGTTCCTTATTCAACGCGCCCTACCACTTGATTTGATGGCCCGCGTCTTGAGAGCGCACTGTAAAGCTGGCAACATTGCTTGTTATGGTCATTCAAATTCGAAACTCGCGAGGAGCGGGTCGTCGGTTTATTTCTCGGTGTCCTATTAAAAACTATCGGTTATCCGTTTTTCTACCTACACCTTCGATGCGGTATAATAGTATTATCTATTATATCGTTTAACGTGCTTAAATATTAATATACACTGTGTTATTTATAAGATGCGACATAGGGATTCCTGTACAAATGTGTCAAAGACAAGCTAACTTTTTTACCAAGTAACGTTCATAAAAAATAATAACAGATTTGAAAAGATCGTAAAAAAATAAGTCGAAATAGACATTAACTTTTCTTAAATTCGTTCTGGTTTATTAAAAAAATGTATAATTAAGTTGAAAAAGTCATACGTCATAAATTATTTCTTTTTATAACACTATTTAATTTGTTTTAAAAGGGGTGGAGCTAACAGAGATGGTTAACGCTCTGCAATTCGAAAACTTAATCTTGAAATAATGTGGTTCAAACCGCGCCGGGGGCAAATTTTTTTTTTTGGTTTTTTTTTGTTTTTTTGTTTTTTTTTTTGGTTTTTAATGTCTTTCTCTTAAAAGAAATGTTATAAATAAAAATATTTAAAATAAGACAAGCTTTTTGGGATATAAATTTATTTTATTTAATTAGGTGTTCAAATTGTTTTCCATTTGCTGCTAAACAGTGTCCCAAACGATCATAAAAGTTCCGCCGTACATTATTTATTACAGTTCTATTTATTTTTTGACATTCGTTAGTAATAACAGTTTTTAATTGCTCTTCTGTCTTTGGTTCATATTCAGCAACCTTATTTTTTAGGAAACCCCATAAAAAAAAATCAGGGGGTGCTAAATCTGGAGATCTTGCCGGCCAGTTTATTGTACCCCCTCGACCTATCCACCTATTTGGAAAAACAATATTTAGGTATTCCCTTACATCCCGACTGGAGTGAGCCGGGCAGCCATCATGCTGATACCATACAGGAACATTTCTTGGTGCGGCATTTTCTAGCTGGGGCCCTATTTCATTTTGAAGAAGATTCAAATATTCTTGGCCATTAAAATTGTTACTAATGAAAAAAGGGCCAATTATTTGATTGCAAAATATGCCGGCCCATACGTTAACTTTTTTCTTGTATTGTGTGTGACTCACATTTATTTTATGAGGATTTACTGTATCCCAATATCTATTATTTTGCTTATTTGTTTTTTTGTTTACAACGAAACTACATTCGTCGGTAAAACAGATGTACCTTAAAAAGTTCCCATTTTGGTTGGCTTTGTCTAACATTATTTCACAGAAAAATTGTCTATTAAAGTAGTCTTGCTCAAAAAGTTCTTGCACGTCTTGAAATTTGTAAGCCTTAAATTTGTTTTTCTTGAGAACACTATGTACTTTAAAAGTACTAACATTTAACTCTCGTGCTACGCGCCTAATCGTGGTTCTTGGATTTTCCACAAAAGCCAGAAGAATGGTCAGGTCAATCTCCAATGTTGCTCGATTTCTTCGTCGGTGTTCCGGTTTTAGACACAACGTTGTTTCAAATTGTTTGATAATTTGATGTACCCTTTGATGGGGTATATCAGTTTGACCATTTGACATATTAAACAGAAATTGTTTAATATCACGACTACTGTGGCCGCCATAATACATACGGACAACTTGCACAGTTTCTTCGCGAGTAAGCATTTTACAACGATAATAAAAATTAATACCTAATAACTAATAAACTGATGAACTCAAAAATATCAAAACGATTAATAAAATAAATTAACGAATTAGGAAGACACGAGAAATTTAATAAATTATATCAGATAAATTAAAAACGAGTAAAAACTGAACCTAAACTTAAAGCAACTAAAGAACTAATAATTAACAATTAAACTAAACAAGAACAAAGAACAAGAACAACCTAAACAAGAAAAAATCAAGAAATTACTCACAACTGCACTAAAATTACAAATCTAATCGCTTCAAAAATACTTATTCGCTCCAAAATTACAAATTGTCAAGATTGAAAATATGACATTTGCTGTACCTACTAGATTTTTCGTTATTAAAATTGACACTTAATTGTCTGAACTATTAATTAAATAAAATAAATTTATATCCCAAAAAGCTTGTCTTATTTTAAATATTTTTATTTATAACATTTCTTTTAAGAGAAAGACATTAAAAACCAAAAAAAAAAACAAAAAAACAAAAAAAAACCAAAAAAAAAAATTTGCCCCCGGCGCGGTTTGAACCACATTATTTCAAGATTAAGTTTTCGAATTGCAGAGCGTTAACCATCTCTGTTAGCTCCACCCCTTTTAAAACAAATTAAATAGTGTTATAAAAAGAAATAATTTATGACGTATGACTTTTTCAACTTAATTATACATTTTTTTAATAAACCAGAACGAATTTAAGAAAAGTTAATGTCTATTTCGACTTATTTTTTTACGATCTTTTCAAATCTGTTATTATTTTTTATGAATGTTATTTGGTAAAAAAGTTAGCTTGCTTTTGACACATTTGTACAGGAATCCCTATGTCGCATCTTATAAATAACACAGTGTATAAATAATTATACATACTATACATACAGGGTGTTTGTAAATTACATGTACATATTTCAACCACATGTCAGGAATACCTCTAAAAGTGATTTGGCGTTATTATTTTTTTTAATTCAAATGTTTAAATTTGGGGCAATTTAACATTTATCCGCCCCAAACTCTACGTCGTATTGTCTACGCGTATTCTGCATAAGCGGCTGGGAGCGCGTTGAACGAACAGTGTTGTAAAATGTTTATAAAACGAAATAATGTGATAAGTTTTAAATTTTTTTTTATCGTCAAACCAACTACTTATACTAAAATTATTAATTTTAAAAATGGTACAATTTCGAAGAATGTTTTGCAAAAAAGAAAATGGCTCATGAATTTCGGAATTATTCAAATGGAATATCCATTATATCCGATATCCATTATATCCGATTATATAATGGTATATCCACTATATAGATTTCGGAATTTACCGTTTTTGAAACGAATACTTAAATCTAGACGGTAGAAAGCAATGAATGTGTTATGAGACTTCTGTGATTTTTACACAGAAGATGTAAATAACCCCATAGATGCAGTTTATAATAAAAACTCAAAATTGAAAATTAACGACTTATGTGGTGGTTTTGAAATGAACGATTCAATTGTATTTTACTATGAATGGTGCATTATAAGGAACCAAGTTTTTTATTGTTTTCGTTATGTTTGTAATTATAAAATCCGCTATTATCCATAAATGTTAAAGGTGCAGCTTTTTTGGGAAATATTTTACTACATTTCTTCAATGTTGTATCGAGACAGGGTAGATATTTATCTCCGTGGATATTTATCGGCCCATGAATCATGTTCTTCAATAGTAATCTCCTCAATTCACCGTTTGCATCGTTTTTTGAATGAATATTGTCACGAATTGTCACGACCCGCTCTTTGATTCGTGGTGTTGATTTCGTGCTTCGTCGATTCCTTTATCGGCGGAACCTCTTTGCTACAGGGCGTAGCGGTAAAGTCTTTGCTTACTCTATCTTCTGAAAATGGAGGTTCTACTAGGGGCCCAGAGAATGATACTCAGAGAGATAAAAATAACAAGTATAATGCTTAAATCTAATTACAGGGGTGAGTAGATAAACAAGGCCGGTTCTAGCATGGTCATAGGAAAAATAGTGTGTTAGAGAGAGAGATATATACCAATGTGTTAGAGAGAGAGATTTATACCAATGTGTTAGAGAGAGAGAGACATATGTCCGTTGACGTATGTCACTCCGTTGACGTATGTCGCTCCGTTGACGTCTGTCACAACGTGATAGACAACTCTCATGACACATGACACATGTAAATAAATATGAGAAAAAAAGCGTACTTGCCTGGGGTTTGAACCTCGGTCGCTTGTGGCGGAGAGGCGAGTTCCTAAGAGCTAGACTGCGGAGGCGTCGTGTCAATTTTGTTAAAAGTTGAGTATATAAAGTAGTCGGGGGGCGGGTGAGGGTGGGGGATGCGGGGTTATAAATTCTGTGTAAAGTTTGATTTTAAATTAGTATCGAAAATGTTTAGAGTATTGTTGGTTTTCATCGCTGCATCGACAGCAACGATAACTACTAGCGATGAGGAATATGCTAAAAAATTTTTGCAAAATTTCGGGTACATAAATAGAACTGATAATGCTATTATTGATTTGGAAACGGCTTTAATCTCGTTTCAAGAAAAATACAATCTTCCGGTAGACGGATTACCTAATAAAGAAACTCTACGATGGATGCACAAACCACGATGTAGTCAAGGAGAACATAACTATATGAAACATTCCAAATGGCGAAAATTAAACTTAATATGGTATTTTCCCCAAGCCGGTTTACAAAACAACTTATATTTATCCACTAAACAGGCTTTCGATATGTGGGAAGGAATATCAAATTTAAAGTTTACTAATGTTAGAAAACCGAAGCCAACAAAACCGGATATTACCATAACGGTAGTTAAAAAGAAACATTATTGTCGTTCCGATTGTCAAGGTAAATCAATGTGTCATCAACTATTTGATGGTCCTGGTAAAGTTTTAGCGCACGCCTATTTTCCCCCCGAAAAACCAAATGAATGTATCGAAATTCATATTGACGATAGTGAAAATTGGTATTGGGGTAATGAAACGACTCCAGAAGGCCAAACAAGTTTCTTAGAGGTGCTGGCACACGAGATTGGTCATGCTTTGGGCTTGGGTCATAGTTCCATTCAAAGTTCGATTATGTTTGATTGGTATCAAGAGAAAGTAACCTTTGACGAAGATGATAAATTGGGAATGGAAGCATTGTACGGTAGAAAATATCAATATGCACCAATACCCAAACCACCATCGAACAATCCAACGACGACGACGACGAGTACGAAACCCCCTCAAAAATCGCCAACTCAAAAACCGATTAATAAACCATTGTCTAAGACACCGGTGAAAAATTTTTGTTTGTCTATGTACTACGAGGCATCGTTTCCAAATTTAAATATACAAAATAATTTTTCATTTACTTTCAATCCTACTAAAGTAAATGCTTTGTTTCAAACGAATAGCGGTCAAACGTATCTCTGGTACGATGATGACAAATTTGTTGAATTTAACGAAGAGAATGGAAATATTATCACTCGTTATTTTTCTATATTTATTTTTTATCATACCTAATAAATTAACAACTTCCTTTTTTTTTAATTAGCGAGATTTTTCTTGGTTTTATCTTATACTATCGCACGGGCTATTTTTTCAGGATTTCCTTTCATGATAATAGGAAAAGTAATGGAAAAGTGAGTGGGGAAATGAATGTTATAAAAAAGTGGTAAATTGGAACAGAGCCCAGTTTCCAATCCGTTTTGATAATGAAAAAAAGGTAAGATACTTATTGTTAGTTTAGTAGATAAATTTTAATGGTTTTTTTTTTTTAGAAAAATGGAACACCGTAGGGTGAAAATAGAAAGAACCATCGCCGTTGGAAATAACGGTGAAAGCGCTAGCAACGGCGATGGTGAGGGAGGCGGTGGAGGCGACCCAGTTTAGTGTAAGTAATTTTTTTTAATTTTTTTATTTTTTTATTTTTACTTTTTTATTACAGCATCTAAACATAATCGCAGTTAGGGCGGAGTTGGGGGAGAAGACTCCGCCGCCGGAACAATTCAATGCCCTAGGATCAGTCCTAGGGCATAGAATTTTTTATACGGTGGTGACTGAAGCGGCAGAGCCCTTCATCACTTGTTGGGTAGTGAGGTTGGGTTTTTTTTTTTTTAATTTAAATTTTTTTTAATATTTTTTTTTATTTACAGATAGGCCTACCCAACATCTTCCCCCAACATCTCCCCTCTCACGCCGCCTCATCACCTCCCCAACAACGATCGCTTTCCCCCACAGGTATGGTAAAAAATATATATAAAATTATTTTAAATAATTTTAGATTTTTTTTTTTCAATTACAGATCCACCGACGCCGACCTTCCAGAATCATGTAAGCAGAAAACAGAACTAAAAAAATCTTGAGTTTGATGTAGAATTATTTCTATTCGAAGATCGTATCTTCGAATCGAAATTTTTCCACATCTGACTTGGGATGTTTTAGTTCTGTTTTTTCCTTACAGATGAACGCTCCACCATCACCGCCCGTAGCCTCCATAACGAACGCTCCACCGTCGCCGCCCGTAGCCTCCACAACATCGTGACGACATCGTCCACAACAGTTCCCGGAGGCGGAGTAAGCCGCCCGCAGCATCCACCGTCGCCGCCCGCAGCCTCCACCGTCGTCGCCCGTAGCCTCCACAACATCGTGACGACATCGTCGACAACAGTTCCCAGAGGCGGAGTAAACCAAAGAATGCTCCACCGTCGCCGCCCGTAGCCTCCACAATATATAAAATATATAAAATAATATATATAAAATAAAACTATATACGTGAACGTAGGAGTTTTTGTAATCCAATTTCCTTTAACATTTTTTTTAATAATAATAAAGTTTTTTTTTTTTTACAATTTTTGACCTTTTATTTTATAACAGCTGCCACTGAACCCGCAAAGAATCCTTTCGTTCGCCGGTCATACTTTCGGAGTATAACCACGCCTATCTCTCTAGTTTCGATTAAGCGCATTTTTACAGTCTTATCGCATACTACCAACTCGAGATAAAATTGGCGTATTCAAAGATGACGGTTTCGCAGGATAAATAACAATAATGTATTGAAACTTTTATTAAATATTTTAGAACCATTTTCTGTATACCCAATGTACAAATCTTGTTATACTATCAAGACATACAACAGTAGCAACAACTAATAATAAAAATATAGCACAAAAAAATATACATACAAAATATTTACTATATTCTTCATCCAAAAATTCATCTACTACATCTACTCCATGCACTTCTTTTATACTTTTATCAAAATATGAAAGTTTAAGTTTGTAATTAACATAACCTCTCATTATCGGCAATTGTAAGAAGAACACCTCCAATCCGTTGATAACTGTATTATTCATTTCAAACCATGTGTCACATTTTTCAAAACAAATCATTGCTTCCTCAGTTCCATTTGGCACATTTGTATATAGGGTGTTATTAAAAATTGCTGACAGTACTATAAGAGCATCCATTTTTAAACTTCGTCGGCTTTTAAATTATCAACAAATGCAATTAATTCTCAAAAATAGCGTTATCTTCGGAGTACAATGTATTACTAACTAAAAATACGTTAGTAAATAGGTTTATAATTAGAAAAAGCAAACAAGTTAGAACAAGTCATAGAAACATATAAGATTCATCAAGAATTATATTACAGGAACATTGAAATTTTCGTTTTACAATTTTAACTATAATTTTCAATATTAAAATTAATATCGATGCTAATATTATACAATTCATCGTTATTAAATCATTAATTTTATTAACCCCGCTGCTGCTGCTGTTGCTGCTGCTGCTGCTGCTGTTGCTGCTGCTGCTGCTGCTGCTGCTGCTGCTGCTGTTGATGGTGCTGTTCATTTTGTATAGTTTTAGGATGAATTTGTCTCAACGGTGGTGTCGCCCTTGGTAATTTTCGCTTTTTAAATATGTTATCCCAAAGCTTTTCCAAATTTTCTTTTTCTTCTTCTAATAAACGTAATTTTTTATAAAATGTACGTTCGTATTCATTCAAATTCGTTTTAATAATGTTCTTTTTTATTAACTTGCGTTATCAAAATTGACAATTAATTGTGGGACTTTTATTTAAATAAAAATAAAATTAAATCTCAAATAAGCTTGTCTTATTTTAAATACTTTTATTTAACATTTTTTTAGACAAAAACATTAAAAAACCAAAAAAAAAACCAAAAAAAAACTTTGGCCCAAGCGCGGTTTGAACCACATTACTTAAAAATTAATTATTCAAATTGCAGAGCGTTAACAATCTCTGTTAGCTCCGCCCCTTTTACAACAAATTAGATAGTGTTATAAAAAGGAATTATTTATGGCGTATGACTTTTTCAACTTAATTATACATTTTTTTAATAAACCAGAACGAATTTATAAAAATTTAATGTCCATTTCGACCTATTTTTTTACGATCTTTTCAAATCTGTTATTATTTTTTATGAACGTTATTTGGTAAAAAAGTTAGCTTGCTTTTGACACATTTGTACAGGAATCCCTATGTCGCATCTTATAAATAACACAGTGTATATGTATAGATGTAATCATTGTTGTTCGATATTACAAATTTATTGCATTTATTTGATATTGCAAAATTAGCTGCGGCGGACGCGCTTGGGTGAGATAACGAGCTTGTATCAGCAATAGTATACGCTATAATTAGAATGATACATAGGCGTAGTAAATAAAAAAATATATACTTATTTTCGTTTATTACAATAATAACACTACATTTATTAGCCATTGATGAAGTTGTAAGATATTTTTTAATGCACACATTCCATCTCCTTGATGATTTAAACAGGATACAAGTCCTCGAGAGAAATTACCAGTGTCTTGAGGAGTTCCATCAAATTTAGCTACATCGACAATTTTGGGAAACACTCCGAAAACATGACATTTTTTCAATAGAAACTCTGCTTTTTGTTCCCCTCTTACATAAATTACATCGACAGAGTATAAAAGATAATTCTTTAAAATATTATTAATTTCGGTGCACTCAATATCTCCACAAGAGTATTTTATTCCGTGAAGATTCTTCTCTAAATACACAGTAGTTTTTTTATCTTTTGCACTTAGTTCATGAAACGGTTTAGGTGATTTGAATAAACTATAATGTACGTTGTATCCAATTTGAATGGCCATCTCCTTCGGGAGGAAGATGCCGTCAACGTAGAACCCTTGAATATCAACTACGGCCACTCTCATGATGAAGACTAAAGTAATAACAGCTTAAATTATGTTTTTTATAACTTCATTAAGCGGATGATATTCGAAGAGGGCGTCGTGCACTATAATACAATAAGCCCGTGTATTAGCAGGAAATCCAACATCTGCTTCCATTTCTAATTTAACGTCAACAGTGGAAGATTTCATGGTCTCTTCTTGTTTCGAACAATCGATAACAAATAACGATTGTTTTTTGAATTCATCATAATTCAGAAGAGGGTGCTTTTCATTGCTGTTTGAGTAACTGGGATAGAATTGTGAGTAGTTGTAATGAGCCGTTGTATAATCATCTTTTCCAAAGTCTAATTGCATTCTTTCGTTCGGCCAATATTCACCGTTCAAAGTCACTCTGATGCTGGAAATGTCAATAGGATCGAAAAGCGTCGGGTCGCCAGTCAGCTTATTTCGACGATCGACTTGGAAGCAAACTATAATGAATCGTGGGCGTTCCACTGATGCACTAGTCTTTACCGCCCAAATTTCTCGTTTCGATAATGTCGTTAACGATGGCAATTCGTTTAGTTCCCATTTTCTGAATGGAACGAGTATAGGTGTATCGTTATTGATCGGTTTCATCAGTTTAATTTTAATTTCATCATTCGGAAATATACCGTGTTGGAAAATTTTTCGCGCATAATAGGGAAATCAATGTTAAATGCTTAGCCGGCTGAAATCCAATCTACCAGTGTACATTTCAATAGAACGTCGCGATCAATTCTAATAAATTTAATTGTTCTACTGGACCGCACGCCGGGATTTGTAGAGGTACAAAGTTATTTGTGTTAGGTATGAGGTACAAAATTATTTAGAAACTACAATTAATAGGTTTTTTGGGGATATTTCAAAAAAATGTGTGTATCGGTAGGTACAGTTTTGAAATAGCAACAAATCTTGTTAAAATAAGGAAAAATAAGGAAAAAATAATTCAATTTTCTTAAAATTACACCTCAGCTCAGTAATATGAGATGACATCTGTATGACAGGTTTGGCTATTGTTTAGCAGAAAGCGGTGGACTATTTTTTAGAGTTCTTTTATTTTCTATTTTAAAATAATCTTTAAGTTTATTTTTGGAGTATTCTTTTTATTATTTTCTTAGAATTTACTTTCTTTTTCAAGCCATTGTGGCAAAAAGACATATCTACATAATTCTATTTTAATATTAGTGATATTTTTTCAATAAATTATTGTTTAAAAATTCTCATTTCTTTGTAATCGACTCGACGTTCACCCATCCGAACCCGTTTTGATACTGTCGAAACCGTCGAAATTATTTGATTTTTAATCTAACCAAGCCAAAGCGCGGTGTGAAGTCCAGTAGAACAATTAAATTTATTAGAATTGATCGCGACGTTCTATTGAAATGTACACTGGTAGATTGGATTTCAGCCGGCTAAGAATTTAACATTGATTTCCCTATTATGCGCGAAAAATTTTCCAACACGGTATGTTTAACCTTTAATTCCATGTTGTCTATTTTTAAGCTTGCTGTAGTATGTGTTCCCGACTTTTCTTTAATTATTAGGCAATCATTGTCATTTCGTGATCGAACAAAACGAAAAGTTTGTCTTCCATAAACGATTGTTGTGTAATCATTGAAAATATTGAATATATGCTTCAATGGTATCAATAAACTGAACATTCTTTCCTTTGCATATAGAATAGGTGTAGAAGGGAAATTCCATCCTCCGATACTCATAAATCTACTATTTTCGGGCGCATAGCAAGTTAACGCGCGAACAGTGCTTACAATACCAGGATCTCGAACCACTTCTACTTCCTTCGAGCAAAGACTGTAAACGCAAGTGTCAAATAGAAAAGCACCATAATTTGGAGCCAACTGTATATCGCCATCACCCTGTACAATCAATTTTCCTTTTATTTCCAATAAGGTTTCGTTTAAAGCGAAAAACCCATCAGCTTGATTAATAATAAATTCTACAATGTCACTATTATTGAACGATTTTACGTACGGAGTGTACGATCGGTACTCCTCTCTGCGTACGCTTTCGTCGAATCTCGGTTTTTTGTACAAATCGAAATCGATATTCATGGTTTCTTAAGTTTCAGACCGATAGATATAAGGAACAATTTATTAGCCTTAGTGAGCTGTTGGCTTCGTTGTCTTAATGGAACTGATATGTCTTTTGTTAAGGGGCTTTTATTTATAATAAGTAACCTCATTTAGCGTTCTTGTAATTCCAAATGTAAGGTACTTCGCTCTCCACGAAAATTAACCGGTTTTCTATTTTGATCGAGTATCGAAACGGTGATGTTGGTTATTTCTCTGGTGTTGCTTACGGGTAAATATAGAGGGTTTTTAGGACGTTCTATAATTGCGTATCCAGGGTCTACACTAATAGGAAACTCGTGTATGGTGTGGACAGGTCTATCTCCAAAGAAAGCTCCTTCGGTAATGTCACAATCAAAATGTAAACTAGTAACTTTTATAATATTTACGGGTAGATCTGATGTATGTAACTCCCCTCGATTGAGCACGCGCTTGGAAAACCCTAAAATATTACCGAGACTATCTTCTCTCATGAAACTAACGTCAATCTTGTTGCTGAATATTTCACATTTCAGGGTATTGTTGTTGGGTTTCAATGAAAAATCTATTATTGCATTGGTTACAATACCCAATTCTTTTTTTATGTATTCTTCGATGTCGGTAATTTCATAACAACCAGTTGGTATCTGGAAGCTCATTAATTCTAGGTCATTTTCATCGTCATAATAGTAAAATTTTTCTCCATCTATATTAGGTATAGAATTGTAAGAATGAAACCCTAATACACTTAAATAATAGGATTTATTAGGGTCTAATACGATAGGAGTTTGAGGTGTAAATGAAAATTCGGAGGTAGTAGTCGACA
Source organism: Phyllotreta striolata (assembly GCA_918026865.1). Taxonomy (NCBI): domain Eukaryota; kingdom Metazoa; phylum Arthropoda; class Insecta; order Coleoptera; family Chrysomelidae; genus Phyllotreta; species Phyllotreta striolata. The sequence continues at coordinate 8,423,332 of OU900098.1, read as the reverse complement.
AGTTCAATAGCCGAGACATGACTGATGTAATTAAAGATGTACAATTAGTTTTAATGAATTTTATTAGAAACATTTTTTAAATAATAATTACATGCATGACAATCTGCTTGAGCGCTAGCGGGACCATCGAAGTGAGTTCGTTCGTCCGGTCTATTATAATGAACGAAACACGGCAATCGAATTCGTAAATTAAAATTGTATTGATACTCCTTAGGTAATCTATGCCACACATCCAAGAGCTCCCATGGTTTGACATGGTCGATGAGATAGTTGATGGGAAATGCTTTCAGTTCTTCTTTCGTAAAACTTTCCAACGTCTTCTTACCATCTCTATATGCCAAAATTGCCTCCATCGTATAAAAATTTTAAACATAAATGACCACAATTGATTTGATTATATTGTTGAAATAGATCGTTATTGTTGTAAATTTTCACTTTATCACCTAAATATCGAACTAGTTCACGCGGGGGTTTCAGATTACCGAATGAATCAAAATATTCAACATTATCGTTTATCTTTCTGTACGCCACCCAATGAGTACCGGAATTTTTCGCAATGTCTAAATTCAAAATTGCAGTTTCGTTTCTCCTACACTTGGATGGTAAAGTATCCCGCATAAAAACGCCGCGAAAATTTGGTATTTTTAACGTTTTAACATATTTCGATAAATCGATATTTGTTAACGGTCTATTGGGTAGCTTTATTGAAAATTTTTTTGTTTTTTTAAATATAGTCCCAATCCACCTTTCGCATTGCGTCTCAAATAAAGACCTTTTCCGATTTGTTCCATTTTTTTGTTGTGACGTTGATCTTCTTCGAGTTTCTTTTGAGCATTTTTGCTATCGATGACAGTTTTAGCGATTGCGCTTGCACCGCCCGCTAAAGATCCAAGAGCACTTAAACCAGCAAATAATGGTATCAAAGGTAGAAATCCTCCAGATTTTTCTATAGGTATAATACGTGGAATTTTAATTTTCTTCTTACCGCCTGCCTGCTTAACGGCCATTCTTGCCGCTTTTAACGCTTTTAACGTTTGTTTCATGTTCGACGAGGAATTTTTTTTCAATGATTTCTGTACCTTTCCGACTACATGACGTTTAAATGAGCATCCCATGCTTAGCTTACGTTTCGTTTTCATGCCTGTAGTTACGAGTAAAGCGGCAGCCCTTTCACCAAATTTAGCGTCTTTCGATTTAACTCGATCCCAAGCGACGTTTTCCAACTCTAAATCTGCTTTATGTCTTTCTTCTAATGTTTTGTGTTGAGCGTAAGCGATATCGTGACGTTTACAGGCGGCGTCCAATTGATTAATACCTTTATCTCCACGTTGCAAACGTTTTTGTAGTTTAGTTCCCGGCCCGCAGAATTGGTAACCGGGTAGGTGCAATTCAAACGGTAATTTATCAATTAGCGTATTCAAAACACCCTCACCTTGAGCAATTAACATTGTAAATGAATATATTAGCGTTTCTGTATATATATATATATAAAGGCGAAACATAAAAGATCTACGTTACATAATGAAAGTAATTCGGCAAGAGCAAAGATTAGACGTCGATAATTATGATTTTTTATCTGAGACGTCAAAATCTAGTAAACATGGTAAACTATTACCGCATTCTTTTCGCGCCATAATATGTGGTCCCAGTGGACGTGGTAAGACAAATGCAATGATGGCTCTTCTTTACAACCCGAACGGAGCTAAATTTAAAAATGTATATGTATACTCAAAGTCCTTATACCAACCGAAATATCAACTATTAAAGGAGGTTTTGAGCGGCATTAAAGGAATAGGGTACTTTCCGTTTAAAGAAAACGAAGAAATTATCAGCCCCGGTGAAGCAAAACCGAATTCTATATTTATATTCGATGATGTATCGTGTGATAGTCAGCAAAAAATACGAGAATATTTTTCAATGTGTCGACATAAGGATATAGACGCTGTGTATCTATGTCAAACGTATTCGAAAATTCCCAAACAATTAATTCGAGATAATTGTAATATGATTGTGTTGTTTAGGCAGGATGAAGTAAATCTAAAACACGCATTCGACGAACATGTGTCTCCAGATATAAATTTTGAAACTTTTAAATTGATGTGTTCCGAGTGTTGGAATAGTAGCAAATTTGGAATGTTAGTAATCGTAAAGGATTTTGATTTAAACAATGGAAGATATCGTCGTGGATTTGACGAGTATATAAAAGTTTAACTATCTATTATTTATGCGTACTTCAACTTGCGATGGACGATGAAAAAGACGTGTTCGCTGCTCGAAAGCGAAAAATTGCAACGCTTAAACGATCGATTCGTAAAAAGTATTTAGCATTAAAACTGGGTAGAAGTGAAGAAGATGAATCTTTAAATAAATTGTTTAAACCGCTAATAAAACCTCTACGTAAAATTAAAAAAACAAATAGTGATCTAGTTAAAAAGGAGGAATTTAAAGAAGAACCTCCATTGCAATTAAACCCACCTAAACTATCGACATCGCCGCCGCCGCCGCCGCCACCACCACAACCAAAATTTCAACAGCTTCTAGATATTGCAGGAAGCAATGAGAATGATGATGAACCTCGGTCTGAAGATGATGATTATGGTGATACTAGTAATGAAAGCGTTTCTGAAGAAGCATTAAACGAGCAATATCCTATTATGGCTCATCGATATATTTTAGATTATTGGAAGAAACATAGAGATATTGACGATATCTACGGTCCCGTTTATGATGCTGGCTCCTCAAAATGGATACTGGGCGATAAATATATTGATTTTGATCAAAAATTTAATTACATTAAGACAGAAGGATATCAATTTAGAGGTACACCAGGACTGTATGAACTCATATTCTACTCTGAACCTGAAAACTACAATTCCGATGATTTGAAAAATTATCAGAATATATTGAAATTAACAAATGCTCATAAGGATTCGATAGGTCGTATGAAGGGAACGCAAAGAATAAAATATAGGCGTATTATAAGACCATTGTTTCCTAAGCAACCGCATACCGGTAAGGGTATGGAATTACCCTACAATAATGCTCCTATGGAATCCGGTAAGGGTATGGAATTAACCTACAATAATGCTCCAATGGAATATATTTATTGGGATGATCCGAACGAGTTATGCGAACGTCTTAAACTTTTAATTGCTTCCAAGGACGCCGGAAATACTTCCAATGATAATGAAATTATAGCAATCATAAATGAACTTCGAGAAGCTAATATCATATACTAGGAATAATTTATTCATTTACACAATGTCACTCGATAAGTTTGGACGTCATTTTGAAAATAAAATAAGAAATTCAGTTGAAGATATACTTAAACAAGTGAATATGGATATTTTCAATATTGACAAGAAAGTGAGTGAAATTGATAAAATTCTTTTAAAAAATCCTAGGCAAACCAAGAGATATGTAGATAATCGTGTATTAAATATAAAAGAACAGTTTACCGACGATTTGAAAAATCATATAGAACAGTTTAAACAGTTAGCGCTCTCTGTTAGTCAAATCGAAAAAGATGTGAACAGTCTAATGCCCCATCCAACTACGTCCGAATAATTTTTTTATTCATTTACATAATGTCCCTCGATAAGTTTGGACGTCACTCGAGTGCTCTTAGTGATAATAAGAACAATACGTTGGACCAATTAAGTAAAGTTGAAAATAAATTAAGAAATACATTTGAAAATAAATTGGAACAAGTGAAAACAGACATTACTAATATTACCAATTATTTGGAACAACTGAAAACAGACCTTACTAATATTACCAATTATTGTAGTGAAATTGATGAAATTATAGTAGGTCTGCCTATTGATGATAATCATTTAACAAACAAGAATTATGTAGATAGTTGTATAACAACCACAAAAACACAGTTCACCGTTGACTTGAAAATAATGAAAAGTAATTTGGAAAATCAAATCCACGACAAAACCTCATTGTTAAATAAGAACTTTGCACATTTGTCGGATGAAGTTGCACATTTATCGCGCAGCGTAAATAAAATCGATCAAGATTTAAACGTTATAAATAAAACAAGAAATGCAGCCATCTAAGGAAATGATTCAATTGATTAATGAACTCCACAAACCTGCGAGAAAGAACTATCCCCGTCGTCGTACTATTATTAAAGGTATTGATGATCTATGGCAAATGGATCTTGCTGAAATGGGTCTTTACAGTCGCGAAAACAAAGGATTTAAATATATTATGGTTGTTATAGTGTCACGAACGCCAATGAGTCGTGAGACGGTTAGGACACTCGAGTATTGAACCTGTGAGAATCGTTGCAAATAGTGCAACGATAGGTGAAATATTTCGAGGAATCATGTAAAACAGGATGCAACCAAACTCCACCGTCGATCGGACCACCGTGAGAACGGTGGACAAACGGGGGAGATTGGTTGGCATAAAAAGCCTAACCGCCTCGCGCCCGGGGAGATTCCTTATCCCGTACGATAAGGGACAGTACGCGTGATCTCTTGCGGGCTAAATCGAATTGTATAAGTAGTTCCGAGCGTGTGTTATAGTTCCACCGAGTTAAAGTGTAACGGTGTTATAAGTGCTCGAAAGAGTAAAAGAGATCTCGCCGGCCCTCGTGACGTGCCCTGAAGTCTGCTAGACCTTCTAGATGAGGTAGGGTAGTTTGTAGGGCTAATTGTTATCGCTTGGTGAGGTACGAGTACCTCACCCTTGTGTACTTAGGTTTAAGAAATATACTTGTTTATTATTATCTCTCTGAGTATCATTCTCTGGGCCCCTAGTAGAACCCCATTTTCAGAGTAGAAAGAAAGCCAAGACTTTACCGCTACGCCCCGTAGCAAAGAGGTTCCGCCGATAAAGAAATCGGCGAAGCACGAGTTGAACAACACGATAAGAGGGCAAGTAGCCCCAACCATAGCAACTCGTGACAATAGATTGTTTTTCGAAATTTCTTTGGACTCGTGCTCTAAAAACGAAAACTGGTGATGAAATAACGAAAAATTTTGCGAATATTTTATCATCAACAAGAAGACACCCAAAAAATCTTCAAACCGATCAAGGAAAGGAATTTTACAATGCAAAATTTCAAAATTTAATTAAAAAGTATAAAATTACTCATTATAGTACTTTTACTATAAAAAAAGCTGCTATTGCCGAGAGAGTTATAAGAACTTTGAAAACGAAATTGTACAAATACTTTAGTTTAGTAGGTAAATATAAGTGGATCGATGAATTACCTGAAATTACCAAGGAATATAATAATACGAAACATCGGACGATCGGTTACAAACCCGCTAAAGTCGATAAAACCAACGAAAAAATGATTTTAAATCGTGCATATAGTCATTTGAAAATTGTTGGACCTAGAAAGCTCAAGGTTGGTGATATTGTACGCATATCAAAAGCGAAACATGTTTTTGAAAAAGGATATACACCGAACTGGACGACGGAACTCTTTAAAATTACAAAAGTTAAAATTACAAATCCCGTAACGTATCTTTTAGAGGATATGAATAAAAATCCTATAAGTGGGGCGTTTTACGAAGAAGAGCTACAAAAAAACTTCAAATCCCGACATTTACTTAGTGGAAAAAGTATTAAGGCGAAAAGGTAAAAAAATGTACGTTAAATGGCTTGGACTCGATAAAAAATATAACAGTTGGGTAGAAAATGTTGATATTGTATAAATTTTTATGAACCAATGAAAAAACAGTTTATTTCTACCAATCACAGCATGTAGAAGCACATATAAATTGCTGATAATTAGGTGGTGGGTTAGTAATACGAAAATGAATTGTGAAGACGATAGTGGGCACTGCAGTAGTGATGATAGTGTAGAAGTTGAAGTGATTTTCGACAACGATAATCAGTCAAATAATTACATCGATCTCGAAACCTATAACGCTGAAATAGACAGAAATGTGGATAAATGTGAGAATGCTGCAAAAGATGAACGGTTTTATTTACTCGAAACCGTATATCAATTGGAAAACGGTTATGAAATATGTTGCGGTCTAAGTCCAGCTCGAATGTTCGATCCTGCAGTTATTTTTAAGAATCGTGATTTCCAAAGAGTTTCTTTTAATATGCTTGAATGGAATGACTATCGATTTGCTTCGCCATCAGCTCACTGACTTTTTCTCCAATGAATCTCCTACAACACAACATGGAAGTAACGACAGACTTACATTTCAATGCAGTGATTATACTACGGTCACTCAAATCTTTTTAGATAATATAAAGTTTTTAAAAATTGAAAAATTTTTCACCACTTTTTATATACATGAGTATGATGTCAGACAGATTCTTGAACTTAACGAAAATTTGATTTGTTTTAAATTAACTATGTTAAAAAATGTTAACTTTAATTCCTTCTACAGAAATGTTATAAATTATTTTAAGGCAAATAATACTTTTGGTATGATAAATGCTATATCTGAATTTTGTAATATATCCAACGATAATTTATTTCATACTGCTCTTAGAGAGTTTATTTATTATTATAAACATATTGTTATTCAGGATCTGTATTTGTAAAATAAAACAATAAAACCATAAAAATTTGTTTTTATTAAATAAAATCAACATCATCATCACTATCACTATCATTAATAAACCTTTGCATTCCTTCATTATTATGTAGCCTTTCAATGCATCGTTTATAACTATATAAACTAAAAAGTATTTCATTAAATTTATTTTGACACCACATAGTATTTCTAGTATAAAAAGCTGTTAAATCGTCAGTTTCACAAACATTATGATGATGATCTCTAACAACATCAAGTTTACAATTTATATTGACTTTTCTAAAAATTCGTTCAAATTCTCGAAAACAATCTTGACAAAAAGTTAAATTGAACTTTTTTACATAATATTTATGAACCCAAACGCAATATCTTCGTAAATTATATTCAGTACTCCAATCTTCTTTTGTAATCATAACATCGCGCAAATAATTAGGTATATATTTTGGAAAGCAAAAACTAAAATGGTTTAAATTTTCAAGACGCAAAAGATCCGTATCCTCATTTTACCAAAAAATTCCATCTAAACTTACTATATTTCATCAAGACTTTTTCCATTAACGAAAGAGGTAATAAATTTTCATTAAGAAAATCATTAATAAAATTGATATTTTTACAAACTTTTTTTATACACATATCTTGAAGTGTCAGAATCATTATCTAAAACAAAAAAAATTACACAATTTTATAATGACCCCAAGGTAAAGTATCAAATGATGAAGATAGTAATTTTCGTTTATCATCATCATGACTTAATCCGATTTTTTGTTGTTCTATAGAATAAATATTATGAGCATAAGAACGAATCGAACGTTGAGTTACCACCTTTTCAGTATGTTCTTTTAAACATTTTACATAATCATCAAAGGTTATTTTATTTTTTACCACTGAAGTTTTTACTCCTTTTGACTTTTTGGTAACTCCAAGTTCTTTTTCACAGTTACTTAATTTTTCAAACATTTGTTTTTGGTCTAAAGGAACGTGAAATTTATATGCATACATTTTAGATCTTAATCCCACAAAATGAGTAAGAGGCTGTCCTTATCAAATTTTGTAATGTAGGGTTTTATAATATCCTGATAAACGTCTTTGTCTGTTATTTCATAAATAAAACTGTCAGTATCTGTGTACATAATTTTACATTTTTCGACTCCTACATTCGGTAACATAAAATCATAATGAAAGTCATACATACATGTTTTGGAAATGTCTAGTATAGCCATACCTATGTATAACGGTTTATTAAAAATGATCTCAGTTTTTCGTAACTCGATAGCCATTAAATCATCATCAAAAATAGTTCTACTTCGAAAACGGGGACTAGAAATTAAATTTTTTGCTCCGTACCTCCCTTCATAACTATTTACAAGTGTTACCACACGATGTCGTCTAATGTCTTCGAGCGTTTTACCATATATTGCATTATTTGCTAGCTTTAATTGATTTCGTTTGAAATCATTAGTTGCAGCAATTCTTAAATTAGAGTTTAAATCGATATATGGCTTCAACCATCTGGATTGATTAAATTGTAGTATTTTATGAATTTTTTTCAAAATCAATCCGTGTTTTAAAGCTTGTTTTAAACTTCTGTAATGCAATGTATATTCTTTTTTATCGAATAATGTCGTCATTAATTTAGGTAATTTAGATCCTGGAGGTATACGATGTTCAGGACAAAATGGAAAATCTTTGTGGGAATCATGTAAAATTTTTGGGTATTCTAAATCTACTTGTAATATGTAACCTATTGGAGAATCGTCAGGAATAGATGAGACATTAAAATCGTCAAATGACTCTAACCATTGAAATCCATCGTAAGGTAAAGGTTCAGTCATGGCGAAGCCGTAAAGATTGTTAATATCTAAATATAGCAGACTTTTTGTAGGTTTTGAAGGATTATAATTAGATAAATATTTATTGTTTGCTTCTGAATATCGATTACTGCACATCGAAACCCCTCCACGAATTGCTTTTTCAATAAAAAGAATCATATCTACATCTTTTAAAAGTTGAAGGTTACATTTTGTGTATTTCAGCATACAATCCCACGTGTACGAAGGCATTGTAATATACCAAATTGGTTCCAACTCGTAAATTTCAAAAGCTGTATGTCTAAAATTTTCCATAACTTCAGCTAAAAGGATAATGTCGGTTTTCATGTACAAATCACTGTATTCTCCCAAAGACTTTATATTAAACATTTCCCAAACATTTAAGGCATGTTGATATTTTTCTTCGCTAATTCCTTCATCGTTTAATCTGTTATAAAAACATTCAATAGATGGTAATTTGGTTTCATTCAATTTCTCAATGCTATCAATGTAATCATAAGGAAATATGCCTTTTTTAGTCAACAATTTAATTTGTTCTTTATCTAAATGTTGAGATTCTTTATTTAAAATGTTAAAATTATCTTTACACAATAGTGAAACTAACTCATCAAGACTAGCACTCATAAATTTGTATGAATCTATAAATCTAAATTTAATTCTTCTTTTATTCTCCTTCAATGTAAAGGAAATATATTTCTCTTTATTAACTGGAAGTACATTTATTCTTCCTTTTCGACATATTTCTTTAATGATTAGATGACAATCATAATTGGAGAAATTATGGAATAAAACGGGACAAACAAAAAGCTTTTTGAACTGAACGTTGCATATTGAGTGACTGAAACCTCTAAATTCAGAAGTGAAGTGATCGTGATCGAGGACAATGGTATCCGAGGAACTAAACGGTTTTTCGCAAATGTGGCAATGCGTTGCCTCTGCTTTATTTTTAGGGAAACCTGTCATAGGCTTGACGTCTTTCATTTTCGATTCTATAAATTTACCAATTTTAGACATTTCATTGGAAAACCATTCTAAGCAATCCTCCCCTCGATAACCTTTATAATATGAAAGAGTATCGTCGTATGTGCATTTAAAATAATAACCAGCGCTAAAAGCTATATGTTTTTGATATTTTAAAGTTTTTTGTGACACTTGATTACACTTTTGTAGTACTGATTCAAAATCCGCATAAATCACAAAAGGACATTTTTGTTTATATACGTAATATCTAAAATTAACAAAATCGTAATTCGGAAAAGATATTTTGTATTCATTAATTTCTGTACACAAAACTGAATGTTTCTGTAATTTTTCAACGTTTGAAAAATAATTTAGACATCTATCGCAAATAATTTTTTTATGATCGTGCTTAGAAAGTTGTTTTGAAACAAGTCTAGACAGGTTTTTTATCCATACATAATGATATTTTATTTCAACATTTTCATCACTCTCAATATTGATATCATCATCATCATCATCATCATCATCATGCTTTTTACTTGGGAAATATTTATTTTGTATGATAAGTAAATTAACGTGACGTTGCAATTTATTGTTTGTTAATCTTACAGGAGATACATTGAAAAATGTTTGTTTTTTACTTTTGCTTTGTTTTAATTCTAAAGCGTATAAATTAATCGAAATATTATTGATTTTTTCAAATTTTGAAATTTGATTAATTCTCATTGGAAGTTCAAAATTTTCTGTATTTAAAACATTACTATAATATGGATAGGAATAAGTGAATTCTTGATTATTTCTGGGAGGATACAGAGCACTTATTACACTCCAAAAGAAACACGCTTCATCGTTATTTTTAACTTTGACACAAGCGCGTTTCTTTATAATTTGATCGGGCAATTTGATGTATGATGAACCTCCATTACCACTCTCAAATTTATTAATAGCAATTTCTAACAAAATTATTTCTAGTAAAGCCCATCCACTATCCTTTTCCTGAAATTCCGACAATTTATTTAAAATATGATCAATCACGTTTTCCTTAAACCAATGAAACAAATTGTTCCTAAATCAATAGTCTCATTTGGAGTAGTAAAATATTTTCTGTCAATTAATTCTTCATCATTTGATTTTTTTACAAAATCACCACAAAAAGTTGTGTTAACTTTTAACATTGACATTGTACTTAAAATTTTAGTTATTTTGTTTTTGAATAAATAAAATGAATCATTTAAAAAAACTGAAATATCTTATGTTTTATATTGATAATAACTCCAGTTCTTATTCTTTTATTAAAAATTGCATTAATATCTTCCCATTTAACTCTTCTAGAGCCAAAGCGTCGTTTGTATCCCAAACCTATGCAGTTTGTTTTTAGTAAACATCTCAGCCGTTTTAATTGATTCATTTTATTAAATATATTACGTTTTTGTCCTACATTAATTTTAAACTTCTTTATCGCAAGATTACATTTTCTTAAATGTTTATTAATTAATTTAATGCAAGTTGCTGAGTCGATATTATCATTATTTTTAAGAAAATCATCGACTGCACTTAGATAACTCTTAAATTTTTTCATTTCCAAAAAAAACTCAGTTCACCGAAAATTTGACGCTGTTGTTGTTGTTGTTGTTGACGACGATGATCGAAAATTTACCGGTGTTGAAGAAAGCCGGACAACGATGATGTAGTGACGATGATGGGGTGCTAAAAATTAAAAAAAATATTACTATAACATTTTTTCTTTTTTCATTTAAATTTAAAGAAATAACATACCTAGTTTTGAATAATTTCAAACGAACAAAGCTTGTTTGGCTTTCCTACATCTACTTCTCCTCGAAATACAATGGAATACTTTTCTTCTTCAAAGTTGTCAATGTATTTTTCATAAACGCTCGTTACTCTAATCGGCAGAAACACCTTAGTATCTGATAGTTCCAATAGAATCACTTTTCCAAATTTTGAAGTGATAACTTTGGCTTTAAGAATTGGGTATGGGATGTTTACCGATAATTCTGTAACTTTCTTTGTTGGTTTATCCTCTATAAGAGAAACATTGTTTATTTTGAAACATTGTTTATTTCTTTTAGATCCATCTAAAAGATTTATAATTTAAAATTTATTTTTTAATATTTAAATAATTTACTTACTTTTCTTACACAAAACTACACAATCACAGTACTGTTCAGAAGTTTGATTCAAACAATATGGAAAAATCTGCAACGCCTCTATAAAGGGATAGACGGGTGGTCCGACCGACGGTGGAGTTAAGTTGCATCCTGTTTTATATGAATCCTCGAAATATTTCACCTATTGTTGCACTATTAGCAACGATTTTTACAGGTTCAATACTCGAGTTTCCTAACCGTCTAGTTATGTAGGAGAAAATCGCACCTTCAACACTTTTAATCAATAACGATCAATAACCTTTGTACTTTTGCAAAACTGCACATTCGATACTTTATATATATTTTATTGCAATTATAATCAGAATGATTTTGTCTTTCAAGTTGTAAAGTCGAATAAATTTATCGTGAATTAAATCGTGTTCTGATTTTTAGAAGAAAATAATAATAGAGATTTAGATATTAGTTCATTACTTAGTAATCTATCATTTGAAGACTCTATTCCAACAATGGCAAGACCAAATTTCGATTCAAAATTGTTAGACATAATTCCTAGATTTGACGGTAACCCTTTAGAGTTATCAGCATTTTTAGAGACTTCAAATACCTTAATTGGTCATTATTGGGATAGAGCTAACCCCAATTGCGTTCAAAACGTTACTTTAATATATGGAATTTATTCCAAATTGATTGGTAATGCAAGAGAAGTGTACAGTATTTGTACCAGTAAGGATTGGGAAACAGTCAAAAATGCTTTGATTGCTCATTTTGATGACCAGCGAAACGAAAACGGGTTACTTTTTGATTTGGATCAACTTAGGCAAAATAATAACGAACCAGCGATTCAATTCTATACTAGAGTCATGTCAAATTTAAGCGCTTTGCACAACTTTCTTGACTGTCACGAAGTCGAGGAAGCAACAAAATTGGTGAAAAAAGAATTTTATAATAAACACGCTTTAACAATATTTCTTTCGGGTCTTAAGGAACCTCTTGGTTCGACTATTAGAGCAATGAAACCTCCAACACTTGCAGAGGCCAGACAAAATATTATATCTGAAAACAATATTTTACATCTTCAAAAACCAAACGAAAATCAAAAACCACGACCTATGCAAAGAACATATCAAAATTATAATAACTCAAATTTCCAACGTTCACAACCTCGCCCCTTTTACCCACAACAATTTCAATTTAATAGACAACCGTTTAACGCTCAACAGCCTGTCAGACAACCTACAAACGTCTGGAAGACAAACTTGAACAATAACAGACCTAAACCGACTCCTATGAGTGGTATTTCTCATAATACTTTTAGAACTGCAAATCGAAGATTTCCAAATAATGTTCAAAATCGTTTTCAACTCCAACCTCAAAATTTCGCTCAGCCTCAATTTCAAAATCAATTTCAAAATCAATTTCAAAATCAAAATCAATTTAATCAAAGACCTCAACCTAAATTTACTTTCGAAGAACTGCATAACGTAGACGAATTTCAAAATTATTCACCAGACGAATTGAGTTACGAACAAGACAACGCTTTTTACACTGAGAATTATCTAGAACAAGATTGTTCGACTAATGATGAAACGTCATTCGAATCCTCCAATAACAGACAACAAGACATCCCAGAAAATTTTCATCAAACGGCCAAACCCCCCAACAAAACGTAGAGATATTTTCGATTTACGAAAAGAAAGACCTCCCATACGTTATGATATCAAACCCTCCGTTAAAATTACTTATTGATACAGGCGCGTCAAAATCATTTATCAACCCCGAAATAGCTGAAAATTATTTCCCAGATCATATCTTTAAGGAACCCCTTACAATTAGTTCCGTTTTCCAAACGACAACAAGAGATTATTGCATAAAAATACCCACGTTTCAAGAATTTAAATGCAATAAAAGTATTAAATTTCATCTCTTCAAATTTCATAATTTCTTTGACGGACTCATAGGCTACGAAACATTAAAAGATTTACAAGTAGAAATTGATTTAAAAAATTCTTTGTTGAAAACTGAAAACACTATCTTACCACTGTCACACTATGAAACAAATAACCAACTTTTGTTCTTTGCTCGGATTGAACCTCATTCGATCGAGACCGTGAAAATTCCCGTAAATAAAAATAACGCTATTATTAAAATACCAAATATTAACATTTCAAACTGTTTAATTCGCGAAGGAATCGCAACTGCTAGAAATGGCTACGCTTCCACAGAAATACAAAACAATACCGATAAAATACAAGATATACACCTCTTTGCACCCATCCAAGTAGAAAATATTTCTTAGGACACGTGATAACCCCAGAAGGAGTTAAGCCGAATCCTGATAAAGTAAAAGCCATAGTTGATTATCCACTTCCGAAAACCACGAAAGAAATTAAAAGCTTTTTAGGACTTTTAGGATACTACAGGAAATTTATAAACAACTTTGCAAAAATAACAAAACCTTTCACCGTATGTTTAAAGAAAGGCTCGAAAATAAATATTCATGATCCGTTATATTTAAAGACATTTGAAGATTGTAAATCGCTTTTGACAAACGACCCCATTTTAATTCACCCAGACTTTATGAAAGAATTTATATTGACAACCGATGCGAGCAATTACGCCATCGGCGCTGTTTTATCCCAAGGAACAGTAGGAACAGAAAAAACCAATAGCATACGCCTCAAGGACACTTAACGACTCAGAACAGAACTATTCAACTATAGAAAAAAAACTGCTTGCCATAGTATGGGCAACCAAACACTTTAGACCCTATCTTTTCGGAAATCGATTCAAAATCATTACAGATCACAAGCCATTACAATGGTTGATGTCTCTAAAGGAACCAAATTCGCGTTTGGTCCGGTGGAGATTAAAACTAGAAGAATTTGATTACGAGATAATTTATAAAAAAGGATCACAAAATACGAATGCATACGCCTTATCTAGAGTGGAAATTCATCCAATTGACGATGACGATGACAATTTACCTATTTTTCGGTACATGAAAAATTTTAATGACAATCTCAGCAAACCTTCTACATCTACGACTCAAGGGCAAACTAGACAAAACAACGACACATACTCTATTGACCCAGACATTCAATCTCTCCAGGTAGAACATGGTCAAACTGAAAGTGATGAAGGAGAAACAGTACATACGAGTAAAGAAAACCCAATTTTAGGCATACACATATCAGAACAACCGCTAAATACATTTTTAAATCAAATAATTATAATAAGAGTTGATAAAAATTCTAGACACGAAATAAAAAAGATTTTTGAATCACCTAATAGAACTAGATGGATATTATACATAACAAACAACACTTTTCAACAACAAATCATTAAATTTTTAAAAGAATGCGGTATTCCCAAAAAACGATATGCTTTCTATTTTCAAAATGATACCAATCAAGAACTCTTCAAAGAAATGTGCAGATTCATCCCTCAAATTTTCAAAAATACAGCTTTTAAACTTCTCAAAACAAATATATTGCTTAGCGACGTGAAAAGCGAAACAAGGCAATTAGAACTCTTAAAAGATCAACACGAAGGTATTACAAATCATCGAGGTATCCTCGAAACATTAAATCAACTGAAACAAAAATATTATTGGCCTAGATTAAAACAAGACATACAAGATTTCATAAATAATTGTTCCATTTGTCAGCAAGCTAAATATGAAAGACATCCTCCCTTAATTAAATTGGAATTAACTCCAACTCCTACAAAACCTTTAGAAACAATCCATGTAGATACATTTAAATTCGATAATTTGTGATAGTTTCAGCAGATTTGGACAGGCATATGTAATACCCAGTGTAACCCCCACTTATGTTTATCAAAGTTTACTACAATTTATTTCGACATACAAAGTACCAGAAAACATTGTATCCGATTGCGGGATAGAATTTACCCAATTTCTCATAAAAGATTTTGCAAAATTATACAAAATTAATTGGCATTACACTCTACCCTTAAATCCAAACAGCAACGCAATAGTAGAGCGATTTCATTCTACTTTATTGGAACACATGAGAACAATTATATTGACAAAGCCAAAAATAAGCCCACTCGAAAAATTACAACTAGCAATAATAGGATATAATAATTCAATTCATTCTTCTACGAAATTTAAACCTATTGACCTTTTATTAGGACATCTTGAATTAAAAACCTCACTTGATACTAGCGACAGTCAACCTTCAAATATTCAAATCAATAACCATAAAGAAAATATGAAAGAAATTTATAAAAACGTGCATACTAATAGTTCAGAACAAAACAATAAGTTGATATCGAAAATTAATGAAAAACGTGACGACCCTCCCGACGTTCAACCAGGTACTATAGCATATAAGAAACAAGGTGAAAGACAATCCAAGACAAAACCTCCATTCAAACCCGAACACGTACTAAAATCAAATCGTCTAACAGTAACAACACCCCAAAATAATTATCACAAACGACTATTCAAACCCCAGAGAAAAATAAACAATACCACACTTTTTCAGGACACTAATCTACACGACGAGATGTCAGCGGATTCAGATAAAATCGCTGAATGACAACCCCGGAGTTCTTCCGTTCAGATTGGGTACCGCCAGAGTAAAAATCGCTTCACACACATTCCTACATTATATTCCCCTTACACCTATCAGAAATCAAGTAAACAGTTTAACCTCAAAATATTACGATTTAAAACATCTTATAAATTTAACATCGGATATTCATTATACACTTTTAAGCCAAACCCACAAACATTTACAATACGAAGTCACAGATATTACGAATAAAATGAAATCAATATTTCCTTCTCAGAAAGACAAAAGAAGTCTAATTCGACCCCTAGGTTCTCTTATAAAATTTATTAGTGGAAACATGGACCAAGAAGATTCAGAAAAAATTTATGCAAGTATTTCCAAACTAGAAAATGACGAAAACAAAATAATAAAAAACGTAAATTCTCAAATTTCGCTAAATAAACAGCTCATGAACATGGTTAATGACTCCATAACTATAATATCGAATAATCGAATAATCAACGAATAATCAAAATTTAATTTCTAAAAAGGTCGATGAATTAAGGAAAGTGCTTAATACGACATTCTTTAACTATACCCATTATATCGAATTTCAAGAAATTTTTAATCAAATAAAAATAAATTTAGATTCAATGCTTAGTTTTCTAACCGATATTGAAAATTCAATTAGTTTCGCTAGTCTCAAAATTTTACATCAGAGCATCATTGCCCCGAACGATTTAGAAAAAGTAATTGCCGAACTATACAATATTTATCCGCATAACCAATTATTATTCGTGGATGACGAAATGATTGATTATTATAAATTAATCGAAACTAATGTCTATTACAGTAAGGATAAAATAATATTTTCATTAGATTTTCCATTAGTTCACCCGAACGTCTTTAATTATTATCACCTCTACTCAATCCCTAACAATAATCAGTTCACCCTTATCCCACCTTCAACTTACCTTATCCTCGGCAACGATCAGTATCAATATCAAGAAGAAGAATGTTTGCAATTCCAAAAACAATTTCTTTGTAAAACCAATCAGTTGCAAGCAACTCAAAAAAATCCAGATTGTATAGCGTCGTTCCTGCTAGTCAATTCGCCAAAAGCCGAATGCCAACAAATACCAGTCAAAATCAACAGTCAAATCATCCAGGAAATCAACGAAGGACATTACATCGGCATCTTTCCCACACCAGAGAAGATAGAATTAAATTGTCAAGAACCGGATATTAAAGTCCTTAAGGGAAGCTACTTGCTCGTAATACCTCCAGGATGTTCAATCACCACGAAAACCTATTACTTCAAAAACCAGAAAAGCGTAATCGAGGGCCATCCCATCACGTTACAAAAAATCAGCGAAATTACATTTCCAACAATGAATGTCCAAAAAGTAAACCTGCACAAAATCAAACTCGACGAACTACACAAACTGGTGCAGTTACAGGAAAACCAACCGATGTTAGACTTCCAAAACTACAAAACAACCTCTCAATGGACGACTGGATTAACAATCTTCATCTTAGTTTCAATTTTTATATTCGCATGTTTTAGATATCGACAAGATATAATTTCCAGACTCCTCAGTCTTAGAAGAAACCATGGCTCTCCCGTTCCAGCAACTCAAGTGGGTCCACCGCAGTTTCACCCTTGAGTTCCATTTAGGGGTGGAGGAGTTATGTAGGAGAAAATCGCACCTTCAACACTTTTAATCAATAACGATCAATAACCTTTGTACTTTTGCAAAACTGCACATTCGATACTTTATATATATTTTATTGCAATTATAATCAGAATGATTTTGTCTTTCAAGTTGTAAAGTCGAATAAATTTATCGTGAATTAAATCGTGTTCTGATTTTTAATTCGTAAATACAATTTTTTAAAAATAAAGTTTTGGAAACGAAATTCATAAAGGTCTCAAGACCCATTGGCGTTCGTGACAATATCGGGTCTTATGAACTTGTCGACATCAGTAGTTTGAGCCGGTCCGTTTTTCACTTTAAAAATAATATGAGCGTGGGGTAATCCACGCATCTGAAATTCTATCACATATATAAGATATAAACATTCACCAAACCATCGACCACATCGTATATCATTTAATAATTGGTCTAAATATAATTTAAACAAACGATTAATTACTTGAGGTTCACCCATTCTTGAAGATTTGTGTGTAGATGCTTTAATTTCCGGCCACTGTAAACGTAAGAAAATAGTCGGGAATACCTAATCTTTCGACTACCGTCATAGCATTAATTTTTTTAATTTTCATATATCTCGGTCCGCCTGTAAAAGTATACGGCAAATAAACTTTTCCGGCAACGACTCCTTCACCAACGGTCGTCTCATCTGCGTTTATCTCATTTTGTACTTCTTTTAATTCGGCTAACGTAGCCGTTCGCATTCCATTTGAAATGTGTGTCCTCTTCTGACATTTCGTAATGAAACTTAAACGTTCCTCATCAATTCGACAATATATGTCGACTAACCACGTTTCAGATAATCTATTAAGGACTGAAAATCGTTCGCATGATAATACAAGGCATCTAATATATTTAAGTTGTGATAACTTTTCGCCTCGTTTATTTAGCATGCCCATATGCCAGCCTTTTTCGCCTCTCGGATTCAATAAAGGGTATTGAAATGGTTCCATTAAAGGATGGAAGGCGTACAATTGTCTTGAATTATCTCCATTTTTCCAGATGCATATTTTCCTGGTTCGGTTCTCTGTTGTACAAATAACAGCTGTAACTTCCCTCGACTGAGGTTGTTCTCCTAATATGGGACCAGCTTGTCTTCTCGTTCTGCATTCAAATATAAATATATGGATATATCCTATCTAAATAATATGTAATTTTATTTATGTATTATGTAATTTTTTAAATAATTATATTTGCTGGCTTCCATTAGCCGTGCCTGACCATCATCTATACAGGGTGTCCCTGAAAGTGTGGGAAATCTCTCGGATCCGCATAGAACATGAAAAAATAAGATGAGAAGTTCCTATAAAAATTTTCCCTACAGGCCCTCCCTACGAAAATATAAGTCCCAGAAGAGCTCCACTGGAAGTAGGTTTTCCTAAATATCTTCTAAAGTTCTTGATATAATTAAATAAGAATTTAATATGATGGACACTACTGAGGGTCTCAAAAATTAGTGTCCTTGAAACATATTTAGCTTTTTTAGTTTACCAGGGCCGGGCTAAGGCTAACACCTTATTGCATAAATTTTCCACACCATTTTTGATCGTTTTAAATTTATAACTATCTCTAAATTATGAATAACAATTAAATAGCTCCGAAAAGCCGTTGATTAAGTGAAATATATTTTTTATTCAAATCGTTTTCTAATCAAAGAGTGCACATTATCATAAAGATTTGAAGTAATTTAAATGTGTTACTGGGTATTTTAATTTAACGCGATCGTAAGAAATTATAGTATAAATCTATGTTATCTAAGTTTCAAACGATGTTACAGAATTTATTTTATTAATACGGAGATGTCTGGTAGACTATGGTCGCGTAGTAGACCAGCACCTTTTAAACATTGACTGTTTTTTTTGTAGAAACCCTTCATATGCACTTGTGGTCTTAGAAGAACTTAATCGCAAATACAGTGCATTTCTTTAATGTCCCCCCCCCCTTTTATTTTTTGAACGGGTCAACTTAGAAAATTGAAATTTGGGATAATGAAACTAATGCATGATTACTATATTTTGGAGTAAAATTGACAGACGAAAATTTCAAGATGGCGACTGGGCGCCATCTTGGAAAATAAATTTAAATGGAAAGGGGGGTCTTGTGATACATCATTTTGAAGCTCCTGACAAATACTCTACAACCCTGAAATATAAAGTCAATATCTGCACTTGCTACAAAATGGCGGAACATTTAATAATTACCTGAATACAAACAAAATAATATCAATTTTTCTAGAAATATTTGTTTTTCTATGGCAAACAGCAATCCCAGCAAACCGATAAGGTTTGACAGGTTATTTTTGGTTAAAAAAATTCCAAAAAATTTAAGTACGACAACGAACATTAATTGTTTAGTCAAAATATGCTCATTTAGTTTTTGGTTTTCCTGGTGTTCAAAATATTCTCTTTAGTTTTCGATTTTCCCAGTGTTCAAAGTATTTTCATTTAGTTTTCGGTTGTTTAGTTCTCATGGCAGTTAGGTAGCACGTCAACTAACTCTAAAATGGCCAATTCTCGTCCATTGGAAGATGGAGCACCACCACATTACTCCAGACAAGTAATGAACTATTTGGATGCTATTTTCCATGGTCGTTGGATCGTTGGATTGGTCGTCGAGGTCCTACGGAATGGATTTGACCAGAATTTGACCAGATTTGACACCTTTAGACTTTTTTTATGGGGCTATTTGAAGCAAAATGTGTACGAAACTAAACCTGCTTCAATATTGGATATACGAGAAATAATTACAGATATTTGTAAAAATATCGACGTTACTATGTTCGAAAATGTTCGGATAGGCTGTTCTTGTATCAAGAAGTTCAAGGCAACCATTTCGAGCTTTTTTTGAACAGAACTCAGCTTATTTCCTCAAATTATGACGTTAAACGTCGATTTATTCAGGTAATTATTAAATGTCCGCCATTTTGTAGCAGGTGCAGATATTGACTTTATATTCCAGGGTTGTAAAGTATTTGTCAGGAGCTTCAAAATGATGTATCACAAGACCCCCTTTCCATTTAAATTTATTTTCCAAGATGGCGCCCAGTCGCCATCTTGAAATTTTCGTCTGTCAATTTTACTCCAAAATATAGTAATCATGCATTAGTTTCATTATCCCAAATTTCAATTTTCTAAGTTGACCCGTTTAAAAAATAAAAGGGGGGGGGGACATTAAAGAAATGCACTGTATAATCACTATCAAATATCTGAAGCAGAAACTTTCTTCGTTCACGAAGATTGGAGCACCGATACACTTCAGAATGATATAGGATTAATAAAACTGACAGAAAGTACTATTCTTAATGAATATGTCGATACAATACAATTAGATTCAGGTAAAGAAAATTGAAATAATAATTAGCGTTTTCTCATCCTCTTTTCTACCAGAAATATTCTTGCGCCCAATTTACCTACAGGATTAAAAATTCTCTTTTAATCATGAGGTAGTAAATGTAATACAAGGTAATAAATATGATTGAATTTTCTGTTAAGATATGAAGAATATATACGATGGACAAATTGGGACTATCCTCGTAAACGACACAATCGAAACCGGTGAAGAATATAATGTATTGAAGCAAGTCAACGTGACAATTATGTCTAATGAAGCATGTCGAGACAAGATAAATAATACAAATAAGGTAAAAAAAACGTCGTAATATAATAATATCGATAACAATATTTTTTTCAGGTTATTAGAGACACTCTCACATGCATTGACGGTAAAGAAAGAAAGGGTTTTTGTTCTGGCGATTCGGGTGATCCTTTAGTTTAGGAAATATCTTAATTGAGTTGGCTAATTTCACACAGTCCAATTGCACGAGAGAACATCAATGGGTATTTACAAGAGTTTCGAGTTATTCACAATGGATAAACAAAACGATATTTACTCATAGCAGCCGAGAAATAGAAATTACTGAAGGTGGTTTTTACGTTTTACGTTTTTACGTAGTAGGGTAAAGAGAAATAAAAGCAACAATTTGCCCAATAAAACGATTTATTGTGAGTAGTTAGGATATGGGGGTTCAAACGTGGAGGAAAATGATAAACCGGTTTTTCAAGGTCAGGTCAAGCACCGGTTTATCATTTTCCTCCACGTTTGAACCCCCATATCCATGCATGGTAAATGACCTTCAAGGTCAACCACCTAATATAGGCATTCGACCCTCAAGTCGCGGTTTACCCACCATAGGTTACTAAAGGACACTAGACAAGGTAAATGACCCTTATTGGAAAAAGCAAAAGTGCAAGGTTATACAATACTTATTTGGTAAAATAATTAAAAATCACTTTTTCAATTTTATGTGCCTTTTATGTACCTTTATTAATTAAATTATAAAGACAATTACGTTCCCATAACCCTGGAAAACCTGCTTCAATAATTTTTTATTATAATAAAAAGATCAATAATCTATTCCAGTTGTTAATGCAGGTTTCTGTTTTATCGCCATATTGAAGTTTACCTGACGGGGTAACAAACGGTAGAGAAAAAACAAGATTATGGTTTAAATAACGTCCATAGTATGAATTACTTCAGTTCAAGACAAAATGCTGTGCAGTAAATGTAACCGAGAGTTTTCAAATAAATATAATTTACGTCGCCAGATCAATTTGATGAAGAAACCAAACAATCTGTAATCATGATGTATAATAGTATGCATGTTTTTGAGCAAAAATTAAAACGGTATAATGAGAAACGTGATAAATATAATAAAAAAAGTAAATTGTATACAAAACTTATTAAACGTTTTATAAGTGACTATCAAAAAAGTTTGTAAAAATTTTAAACCAATAAAAAGTTTATTATCAATTATGTTTTATTTAAAACCAGTTAATTACATATTATTCTGTCTATAAACACTGAGTTCCTCCAATAGTTCTTCGACATCCTCGTCCTCAGTCCATGGGCAGAAACACATATCCTGTGGACAGTCGCAATCGGTCGAATTTGAGAAATCCATTCTAAA
This sequence comes from Phyllotreta striolata, assembly GCA_918026865.1. Classification (NCBI taxonomy): domain Eukaryota; kingdom Metazoa; phylum Arthropoda; class Insecta; order Coleoptera; family Chrysomelidae; genus Phyllotreta; species Phyllotreta striolata. The sequence continues at coordinate 8,400,689 of OU900098.1, read as the reverse complement.
ACAATACCATAAATATTCAATAATTATTAATTATTATTTGTTTTAACAACTTACCTGATACTATCTTCCGTTATCAACCATCTACAACAAAAATAATAATAAAAACCTTGTAAGAAGATAGTTCTGAATTTAGAATTTTGTTAGACCACCGTCTAAATACATTATAAACCTATCGGGTTTTGAAGAATCATAATTTTAAGTATTTGTTGTAAGTAACACGGTGGTCTAAGTAAATTCTAAATGCAGAACCTTCTGAGAGTTTTAAAAGTTTCAGCTTACTCGTTGTTTTCATCCACTGCATCCAATAATTTGCCATAGATAGCAACTATTCTCATAATGACCTACGATAAAATATACATATAGAAAAACTTATTTAGAAAACGGTGATATACTTACAATCAAACTGATGTAGTGTTGTTTGTTAAATGTTCAATATGAAACAGTGTATTTATACAATATATTTCCCCCCAAAAAACCGTAAAAAGTAAAAGTGTAAGGTGAAATCAGATGATACTTATTTGGTAAAATAATTAAAAATCCCTTTTTCAATCTTATGTGCCTTTTATGTACCTTTATTAATTAAATTATAAAGACGTTCACGTTCCCATAACCCTGAAAAACCTGCTTCAATAATTTTTCTGTTATAATAAAATTATATATTTATATATTTCAATTTAATTCAAATTTTTATTGGTTTATAATTGTTTTGGGAACAGATTAAAATTGAACAAAAAGTCTACAAGTATTTTATTATACGCCAAATTACACACATTTTATAATTATGCTTATAGTAAGTATGAAAATAAACATATAAAAAAAACAAATTTTTTTTTCAACACTATTAACTTTTTTCTGGGAAGATTCCAACATCATAGCGAAACTGCAGTAGGGGCTATATTTTATGTGGTCTTTAATCACATCATCATTTAATTTCCATTTAAAAACTTCAATGCCGCAACAAAAACATCTAACACAATCTTCAATTCCTGTATAATAAAATCCTGCTAACGCTAATTGTATTGGAGATACAACACCTTTCCATTTTTTAAAAGTTGCTAATCTGCAGTCGAATGAATTTGCAAACATTTCTTCAACACACATTTTTTACTATATTTACTGAGATTGAAAAAATTTTTTCAAGTAGTAGTATGGTTAATACAACTGTAATGTAATAACACCACCAGGGAATTGAATTATTTTCAACAGTCAACGTATTTTCTTTCTTGATAAATGGGGTGGGGTACAAACTTCGCCAACCAGTCTCTTCCATCGCATTATTAATTAATCTAATTCGTAATTTATAAACACTACTATTTTGTGGTAATTTAATAGTATAAACCGGTATGTTATTAGGAAAATAACTAGTCATTCTATTCCAATTATCTGGCCAGCTTTCGTTTTTAGTTCCATTTTTATCAAAACAAACAAACACTTCTTTACTACTATACAGGTGTTGAATGTAGAAATAATTTAACCATATGGTTTGAAGTATTAAAATAGGTGTTACCATTTTCACATCTAGTAAAAAAGTGTTAATTTTTATTAACAATAGTATTTAAATACCAAAAGGGTGCCATCAGATTTTCCGCAGTGTATAATAAATGTTTAATTAAGAATATTGACCTCATATATTGCAATATTGCTGATATAACGTGTAATACATCGAATTACTCGTATATTACAAAAAGTTTTACCCGATTCAATAGCTAAAATTGTGTGAACTGTACAAATGCAATGGTTTGCAAAATCATGGTTTCATATTAAAATGAATATATTATTACATCCGTAATAATTGAAAGAACAAAACGTAAACGTCTTTATAATTTAATTAATAAAGGTACATAAAAGGCACATAAGATTGAAAAAGGGATTTTTAATTATTTTACCAAATAAGTATCATCTGATTTCACCTTACACTTTTACTTTTTACGGTTTTTTGGGGGGAAATATATTGTATAAATACACTGTTTCATATTGAACATTTAACAAACAACACTACATCAGTTTGATTGTAAGTATATCACCGTTTTCTAAATAAGTTTTTCTATATGTATATTTTATCGTAGGTCATTATGAGAATAGTTGCTATCTATGGCAAATTATTGGATGCAGTGGATGAAAACAACGAGTAAGCTGAAACTTTTAAAACTCTCAGAAGGTTCTGCATTTAGAATTTACTTAGACCACCGTGTTACTTACAACAAATACTTAAAATTATGATTCTTCAAAACCCGATAGGTTTATAATGTATTTAGACGGTGGTCTAACAAAATTCTAAATTCAGAACTATCTTCTTACAAGGTTTTTATTATTATTTTTGTTGTAGATGGTTGATAACGGAAGATAGTATCAGGTAAGTTGTTAAAACAAATAATAATTAATAATTATTGAATATTTATGGTATTGTTTTAGAATGGATTTCTCAAATTCGACCGATTGCGACTGTCCACAGGATATGTGTTTCTGCCCATGGACTGAGGACGAGGATGTCGAAGAACTATTGGAGGAACTCAGTGTTTATAGACAGAATAATATGTAATTAACTGGTTTTAAATAAAACATAATTGATAATAAACTTTTTATTGGTTTAAAATTTTTACAAACTTTTTTGAAAGTCACTTATAAAACGTTTAATAAGTTTTGTATACAATTTACTTTTTTTATTATATTTATCACGTTTTTCATTATACCGTTTTAATTTTTGCTCAAAAACATGCATACTATTATACATCATGGTTACAGATTGTTTGGTTTCTTCATCAAATTGATCATCACTATCATTTTCATCCTCAAGTTGTTCCTGCGCGCTAGACTGCTCGTTATCTTGCTTATTATCCTGCTCGATATCCTGCTCGACAGTCTGCTCGGTATCTTGCTCGATATTTTTCGAAATACTCGGATCGGTAATTTGCTTTGTTTCCTTTTCAGTTTCGATTAAACTCTCTTCATCGGAAACATCTGAGTAGTTTGTAAAACCAATTGGCTTTACCGCTTCAAAAGAACCGCTAATAATTTCTATATCACTTTCACGAGCAATTTGCAATAATTCATTAGAAATAATATTTATGTTTTTTTTAGGTAACATTGGATTTTTAAAATCTCTCACAGTTCTTTTCATTGTGATTACTTTTTATAAACTGATCTCACAGGGGTATTTATATCAATAGTCAACCTCGATAAACCTATTTTAAAAAACAAAAACTAAAATCATCGATAATTAAATTTAATAATGGCTATTTTGGATTACTTATTTTAAAATACATCTCATCCAATTAAAAACTCTTCTTATGGGTAAGTAGTTATAGCTATACCAGTTCTAGACCACTTTCGAGAGAATGGTCTAGAATCGGTATAGAGTTTGAGGTGGTCTAGAAATGGTACTGCATTTCGAGGTGGTCTAGAAATGGTATAGCATTTCGAGGGTAGATGGAAAAAATATCCAAAAAACGCTGGGCGGATTCGAACCCGGGTCGTCGGGACCGCAACGTTAAGCGCTTTACCAACTCGGCTATGCACCTACCCGACGGTAAACGTTCAAAACGTTGATACCTTTCTGCCGATCGGCGCAGCGCTCGCTCGAGCGCTTAGATACCGGGGGCGCGTTTGGGCCTTTTGGCGCACAGGGGATGACGTCACGAGAGCTTCCGGGCGTTTAGATACCGGGCGTTTAGATACCGGGCGTTTAGATACCGGGCGTTTAGATACCGGGCGTTTAGATACCGGCGCTTAGATACCGGGCGCTACCGCGCGGGCTCTTGGGTGCGCAGGGGTTCATGATGACGTCAATAACGATTTCGGTATGTCGTTTTAGCTTGTTGAAACTTGTTGGAACTTGTCTGACAGATCTAGTGTATGATAAACAAACAAGTATAATGGGTTGAACGTATAATCAACGGATTTTTTTTTAATAAAAGACTGCAATATAATTTAACATTTATTAAAAATTTTCCAAGTCATTTACAACCTTATGTTTATAAAAATATACATATTCCCTAAGTACATTACTTAATATATTATCTGCAGATGATTCACAAATAGCGAATAATAAATCCAATTTACTTAAATAAATATTATTTTGTACATTTGAACGTATGATATTAATGATATTTTTATAATACACACAAAAATTTAACTGCTCCAACATTGATATTCGATGTGATATTAAAGATCGGTTAATATTGATTATTTGATAAACATCATCTTGTGTAAGAGTGTAGACAATTCCATGCTTTTCCAATTGAAGTAATTTTACATCAGGTTTGTTCCTACCTTCGCGAAAACTGTAATTTTACGATCAGACGCATGCGCTATATGTACAGTCTGTTCCAACCGAATAATTGATAGTTCGTGTACTGTTTACTTTTCTATTCCAACCAAAAATTGTACGACCGGTGAACGATCAAATCCGTACACAGAAGAACGTTGTATACGTTTGTACTGACATGCGCAGATTCTCAAATTGGTTAAATTTGTTTTGATCTTTGCGAAGGAAGGAAGTTTGTTTTGAGGTTATTTCTTGTTTCTGTTTGTTTCTGTTTTTGTTTCTTGTTTTTTGGTTGTTTTTGTTAATTTTATTAAAGATGAGTGATTTTGAAAGCGATAGTGACTTTTCTGTACTGATGAGTAGTGACGATTCCGACGAGGACGACATGCAATTAATGGCGGAACCTCGAGTTAGAAATGAAGATTATTTAGGTATATTATATAAATTGTTTCTAAAATGCAATTAATTCATTATCCATTTTAGAAGTAATTGTACCACGTTACTCGGATGAGGAATTTTTTAAACATTTTCGCATATCGAGAGATATTGTGAATAATATTTCACAAATGTATGAGGAGAGCAATCTTTACAGCAACCAAATTGGGCACTATGGTAACATACCTCCTACTCACCAAGTATGTATTTTAAATGTTTTTATAATTTTTTTAGATAATATGTGTGATTTATATTTTGTAGGTTACAATTTTCTTATGGTACATTGGACATCAAACTTGTAGCTTCAGAGATGTTGCTGATCGTTTTAATATAAGCGAAAGTTCAGTAAGCCGTATACTCTTCCGAATAACTAGCTTCCTAAGCAATTTATCTCCAAGATTCATTAAATGGCCTAGTGAGGAAGAAAAACGCATCTCCGCTGAACATTTCAATGAAGCCGGATTTCAAAATGTCATTGGAGCTATGGATGGATGCCACATAAAAATTGATAAACCTTCAAACGATCCCGAGTCATACATAAATCGTAAAGGTTTTTATTCAATTCAGGTACATAAGTACAAGTAAATGAATATAAACAAAATAATTTATTTAATTTTAGTTACAGGCAGTGTGTGACCACAATAATAAAATTATTGACTTGCTTGTTGGCTATCCCGGATCGGTCCACGATAGCAGAGTTTTTCGCAACTCTCGCCTGGGAAATAATTTAGAGCAAAGATGTGGAAGATATTTTTTATTAGCCGATAGTGGTTATCCCTTAAAGCGAAATTTATTGACACCTTATAGGGATAGAGGAAATCTAACCAGAAGGCAAATTAATTACAATATAAAATTGTCGAAAACCAGATGCATTATAGAACACTGCTTCGGAATTTTAAAACAAAAGTTTCGACAGTTATATCACGTTAAATTAAGGAGCATTCCATTTATTGTTCACCTAATTAGAGCAGCCTGTGTTCTCCATAATATTGCTATTGAAGATAATTTTAATTTTGAAGAAGTTGTAAGAGACAATGAAAACATACAGCAATATAATTTAGATGACAGTGATGATGATGAGGAACTGAATGCTGTTAACGTTAGAAATAATATCTGTAACAATTTGCCAATGTAACTTTATTAAAATAAAACTTCTTTAATAAACTCTTCTTTATTTTATAAAATAAACTAAAAACAAATTCTGATACAAAACAAACTCTAAACAAAAACAAACTCTGAAACAAAACAAACTCCAAACAAAAACAAACTCTAAACAAAAATATACTCTGAACAAAAACAAACTCCGAACAATAAGAATAACTCAACTAACCTAAAAATAAATATGAATAAATTAATATATAAGAAATATTTACATTAATTGTGTGCAATTGCAATTTTTTTCTTTTAATATTTCACATCTTTTTTGCATAATGTCAGTTCTTCTTTTGTATTCTTCCAGCTTCCTTTTATTTATTTCTAAATTTTCTTTTGCAATTTGCATTTTGTCGTCTAAATATTTTTTTTTGTCCACCCTCATCTGTTCGATGGCGGTTTTTCTCTTCTTTTTAACTATTGTTCTGATTGATTTGGTCTCAGTTTTTTCGTCTGTTGCTTTAGTCCGCTGCTCCAGTTGAATATTGTCTTGTTGTTCTAGGGGTACCTCATCTTCATTGTGTAACAATATTTCCGGTTCGATATTCCTTTTTTTTTCAAAAATCTTTTCAAATTCTTCTTTGTATTCGAAGAATTTTTTTCCTCTTCCGGTGGAGTTTTGGTTTTCCACAAATTTTTTATATCCCCTTTCGAGGACTCGCCATCTATTTTGACAATGTTTTTCTGTAATTCGAGGGTTTACCTTTTTCATTTGTTCGCTAAGTAGCCGCCACATGTCTTTGAAATTTTTACACTTAAAAGTGCCAACTTTTTTGTGCAAATCATTGTAAAAGTCTAATAATATTTTGGACTCCGCAACTGACCATTTAAAATCAAGCTGAATTGCCGAAGTTGCAGCAACTGGATCAACTGAGGCAGTTGAAGTTGATGGAAATATTATATATTCCTCTAAAACTAATTTAATAGATTAAAACATATAAGATATGTCTACTTCATTAACTTCAAACAAACTCACCATTAATGTTTTCCATTTTCGTCGCTTTTGAACTTTTACTGGTAAAGGTAAAACTCTGTATAAGTGTAAGGCGTGTAAGTCGAAACGAAAATATAAACATAACAACAACATAACCTTACAAAATATTCTTTTTTCCTCTTCTTCTTTTTTAAAGTGCAATACAGTCAGATTTTAGTACAAGCTCCGTTCCAACCAATTTTGATTATCAAATTGTACATGAACTAGAGTTGCGCAGTAAACAGTTTCTGTACGATTGAAAATTAGTTTAGGTACGGTACAGAAATCGAGGTTGGAACAAACCTATCGTCACCAATAATTTGTACTACGGTGAAATAATCTCCGCACTCGATTGTATTATCAATGAAAGATGCATTGAAAAAACTTGTAATTTTTTCTTCGAATATTTCCATTAATGTTATCCATTCGAACGAACTAAAAGATAACTTCGATGATGATACACCTTGACGAACAAGGATGATTGCAGGACTAAAGGTTCTTACTGGACTTAATCCACAACTAATGTGATATTCACCAATGTCGTACGTGACATTCATTAGATAATAATTTTCATCTTTTGCGAGCATTTCATATTTTTCTAAAATCCGATCTAATTCTTCAGATGGATCAAAATCACTCATTGTTTCACTGTTTGAATCGTTTGACGTAGACATCTCGATCACAACTGAGATTTTGTTAAAATTATTAAATTTTATATTGTATCCCTTCTATACAACGTCGTTACTGTCAATCCAACTATTGTGTTTTTTATCAAAACCGAGCCATTTAACGTACATTTTCTTTCCTTTGCGACGTAATACCTTTTCAACTAAATAAATATCAGGAGTGGACGTTTTCAAAAGTTCTTGCTCGTAAAAACCACCTTTAATCGGAGTTCCATGTAAATCTTCCAGTATGTACGTTGTAGGATTCGTAATATTGATTTTAATAATTTTAAATAATTCAGTGGTCCAATTAGGTGTATATCCTTTTTCAAACATAGCTTTACTTTTGCTCAATCGAACAATATCACCAATTTTAAATTTTCGGGGGCCGGCAATTTTTATATGTGAATATTTATCTGTTAAAAGATTTTTCTCGTTGGATTTATTCACTTCTGACGGTTTAAGTCCTATGGACCGATGATGTGTATCGTTATACTCTTTTGTGATGGTCGGTAATACGTCAATCCAATTGTGTGTACCATTTAAAGTTAAATATTTATAAATTTTATTTTTCAATGTTCTTATGGACCTTTCAGCAATGGCAGCTTTGGTAACGCTGTACGTATTGTAATGATTAATTGAATATTTTTTCATTAAACCTTGAAACTTTTTGTTGAAAAATTCGGTTCCTTGATCAGACTGTAGATTTTTCGGTTTTCTTTTTGCTTGCTCAAGAATATTCGTAAACGCTCGCGTAACTTCATCAGCCGATTTCGTTTTAAGGGGACGTGTCCACATAAATTTTGAAAAGCAATCGATAACAACTAAAATCATTTTATATTTTTTATTTTGATATGCAAACGGATGCATCATTGCTACATCCATTTGCCACAAGTCATCAATTCCTTTAATAATAGTCCGACGTCTTCGAAAATTTTTACGAGCTTGTTTGTGTAACTCGTTAACGAGTTGAATTTTTTCTTTTGACATGCTTGCACTAATTATTCTTCCTTTCTAAGGCGACAACCCTTCGGTGTAGAGTTTTTGTTAGATAATTCAATCTTTCAAATGCCGTGTTTATTTTAGATGTCAACGTCGATTGTAAATTGCTTTCGATTTTATCAACGTATTTTTTCGTAGCTGCATCATTTTCATCTGTTGGTTGTTTTACGTTACACACTCGTAAATTTTGCATATCAACATCACCCGAATTAGTATGTGGAATTGTAACTTTGGGAATAAAAGATGTCTTTGCACTGTCAACACGTTGACGACGTCCGAATTTGTGAAGACCCATATTGCAAATGATTCAAACACAGTTAAACTATGCTATAATATCTGCTTCTCTGAGTTCATTAATGATGGCGATTATTTCATTATCGTGCGAATTGTTACCGGCCTCTTTGGATGAAATTAAAAGTTTTAATCGATCTACAAGTTCGTTAATATCATCCCAGTAAATGTATTCGATTGGTTTCTGATTATAGGTTAAGGTTGAAAATCCACGACCTGTATGTGCCTTTGGTGCTTTTGGAAACATTGGTCTTATAATATTCATGTATTTATATCTGCTAGTTCCTTTTAAAGTTCCTTTTGAAGTTCGATGAACATCTGATAATTCTAAAAGAGTCTTGTAGGGTTCCAAATCCTTTTCATCGTAACTAGGATAATTGTAAAATATTAATTCATATAAACCTTTGGTGCCAGGCAATTGGGAAACATGATTATTTTCATTAAGTATTTTTATATCTCCGGTTTTAACATTAAAGTCTATACGTTTTTTACCCAACCACCACCAATCATTTTCAGGGTCATATATCGGACCGTATACGTTATCGATTTTTTCATCGTTTTTCCAAAAGTTCTTGACGTATTCTTTGCTTACTTCCGGATACATTTCGATATAAGACCTTATTGCGTCTTCAGATGGAACATCTTCATTTGATTTTGAAAGACGCTCATCAATTTCACTAAATTCCTCATCACTACGTCCATCGTAAGAAACTACACTTTCCATTGGAATATATTTTGTTACTTTGGGAGATGATGATATAGACGGTGCAAAAGGCTCACTAAGTTTCCTGGTTTTAGGTGACGCATGTGGTGAGATAGATTTTTCTTCTTCTTTTTTAATAAGTTCGGTCTTGGCAATTTTTTCTAATGGTTCCGAAATTGGTTTAAATAGTTTATTAATCGATTCATCTTGCTGTGCTCTGTTTAGTTTTAAAGCCAAATATTTTTTTCTGATCGACCTAGCAAGATCGGCAATTTTTCTTTTACGAACCGTTGCAGCAAGTACATCGTTTGACATGTCGTCGTAGAATGGTTGAACCGTTTATATTTTAATATATTTATCGAAACCCTTTCGGTAACGTCCTTGGTTGATTGGAAAATCTTTAACAATTACCATCGTACCATAACTGTCCGCCCAACATTCAGAGCATATTTTCTTAAATTCGTCAAACGTCATGTCTGGAGAAATGTGTTCATCGAATACATGTTTAAGATTAATTTCGTCTTGTTTAAACAACACCAGTAAATTTGTATTATCTCTTATTAGTTGTTTAGGAATTTTGGAAAATGTTTGACAAAGATATGCAGCATCGATGTCTTTATGCCGACACATGGTAAAATATTCTCGAATTTTTCGTTGATTCTCACAAGCGATATCATCAAATATGAATATTGAATTATTTTTCGCTTTAGTTATGCTAATTATTTCATCGTTTTCCTTAAAAGGGTAGTAACCAACACCTTTGACGTTACTTAGAACTTCCTGCAGTAGTTTATACTTTGGTTGATTTAACGTTTTCGAGTACACATAAACGTTATTAAATTTTACACCGTTCGGATTGAAAAGCAGCGAAAGCATAACGTTTGTTTTTCCACAACCACTAGGACCACATATAATTGCTCTAAAAGAATTTGGTAATAGTTTTCCATGTTTACTGCTTTCGGATTTTCTAGTAAAATCCAAATTTTCTATTGGTAACGTCAGTTCCTGTTGAATGGTCTTCATAATTTGAAGTTTTCATTGTTATGAGAATCTATAAATATAATCATTCGTAAGATCTCATTGTCATTATCCATATGTTCGTGTACAGAGGTGAAGGTGTTTTGAACTCTCTGATAAATAATTTACCGTTTGAATTGCACCTTCCTGGATATCAATACTGCGGACGTAAGTATTATTTTGTTTTTAAATATATTTATTTCATTACATATGTGTATTTCAGCTGGTACTAAATTAAAAAAGCGTTTGGAACGCGGCGATCCGGGCATTAATCATCTCGATTCGTTTTGCAAAGAACACGATATCGCTTATTCACAGAGTAAATCTCTAGACGATCGTCACAAGGCTGATCAAATCCTCGAAAATAAAGCTTGGGAACGTGTTAAATCTGAAGATTCATCAGTTGGTGAAAAGGCTGCAGCTTGGTTAGTTACGACAGGAATGAAGGCAAAACGTAAATTGGGTATGGGTCGACCGAAATTGTTTCAACGTGATATCGTTAGAAAAATTACAAAAACATATCAACCTTCGTCAAATTTGAAAAAAGCCGCCTCTGACGCTTTAAAAGTAGCTAGAGTAATCGTAAAACAAGTCGGTGGACGAAAACGTGTGAAAGTACCGAGAGTAATTCCACTTCCTAAAGAAGGAGGATTCTTACCGTTAATACCGATATTTGCGGGACTGTCAGCCTTGGGTTCACTTGCCGGTGGAGCAAGTGCTATTGCAAAAACAGTCATCGATTCTAGAAATGCTCAGAAAAAACTCGAAGAAGAAAAACGTCATAATAATGCAATGGAATCAATCGGTAAAGGATTGTATTTGAAGAAGAACGCTAAAAGAGGATTGGGGTTGTATATGAAGAAGCAAAAAAACTTCCAATAAAGCTGCCCAATAGACCGTTGTATGATATAGATCTAAGATATTTTGCGAAACGATTGAAAATACCGAATTTTCGTGGTGTTTTCATGCGAGACACATTACCTTCAAATCCATTGAGAAGAGAATGCGCAATTGTCAATTTAGATCTGTCATCTAACAACGGAACCCATTGGGTAGCTTACATCAAGAAAAATAACGACGTAGAATATTTCGATTCATTCGGTAATTTGAAACCGCCACCTGAACTCGTTGAATATTTAAGTGAAAATCGTATTTTCTATAATAACGATCGCTTTCAAACATTCAATCAAGTCAATTGTGGACATTTATGTTTGAAATTTTTATACAATGGATGCCGATGTAATTCGACGTCTTTTGAAAAGCGCTAAAAATCTTCAAGAATTGTGGTTCGACTTGACGCAAGAGGAGAGAGAAAAATATAAGTCACTTTTACCATGTCAAACGGATCCGAATCGCCATATTTGGTGTGACGTATGTGGACCTACAATGACTTCGCATTGCGTACTTTGTTTAAGTGAATATATTAAGGATAACTAAAATGTAATGTGTCAGTAGTCATGTCGCAATTGTTGAGAGTAAACAGTACTAATCATGTATTTTCGTTTAAACCTCAGACACCTATCATCTTAAATCCTAAGTACGATTATGAGTTAGCACTTAGATCGTTTACATCGTATTACTCAATTCCTAATATTGAAGACGGTGAAAAATTCTACTATTATGATGTAAACGACAAGGACAAATTAAAAATTATCGAATTTCCGGCCGGCTGCTATGAAATTTCCGATATCGAAGCTTTCATTCAGAAAAAAATGGGTCTCGATGGTGATCCTAACCTATACTTTTCATTGAAGCCCAACAACAATACTCTTAAATGTGAAATGTATAGTAGTAAATATATAATATCCTTCAAAGAACCTAATAATATCGGTAGAATTTTGGGATTTTCCGAAAAACTTTTCGATTCTGGTATGACGCATTATTCGGATTTGCCAGTTAAAATTATAAAAGTATCGAGCATACACTTTGATAGCAACATTACTTGGGGAGCCTTCAACGGTGACAGACCTTCACATACGATTTACGAATTTTCTATTAGAGAAGATCCAGGATACGCAATTATTGAAACACCTTCGAATCTATTGTATTTGCCGGTTATACCTCAACGCGTCATTACGAATATTACAGTTTTAGCGTTAGATCAAGAAGGACATCCGGTAAATTTTCGTGGTGAAATAAGCACGATTGTGTTGGAGCTTAGAGCTAAACCTAAATGGGATTAGTTATAAGTGATTGTTTAAATCCGAAATTGTTAGTCTGGCCAAAGCCTTCTAGGGAACATCTAACCGCCGAAAACGTTTCATTTCTTCGATCAATTGGATTAATTGTTAAAAATAATGGAGTTCAAACGAAGAAAAGTCGATAATGCAGATAGCGTTGTTTCATCGATGTTTGATCTTTACCGTTCACCCACCATCGATGAGTCAATTCGCAAAGCAGAATATAGAACGTATACTCCGTTTGTTAAATCATTTGAAAATAGTGATATTGTGGAATTTAGTGTGAATCAGGTGGATTCGTTCTTTGCTATGAGCGCTTCTCAATTGGTTATAACGGGAAAATTAGTGGTACAAGGAACTGGCAATGTATCACTGGCATCCAATTTCGGTGCATTCTTATTCGATTCTTGTACGTACAATGAAAGCGGTAAAGAAATCGAAACTGTGCGAGATCCCGGTATAATTAGCACCGTTAGAGCATTAACTTGTTATAAATCACAGGATTCACGTCATATGGCTATAGCAGGATGGAATTATGGATCTATGGAACCGATTTTAAATAACACCAACAAAACATTCAGTTTAATGATACCTCTTAAACATATTTTCAATATTTTCAATGACTATCCCATGATAACATGCGGAAGACAAACGATTCGCCTTGTAAGGGCTCGCAATGATAACGATTGCATCATTATCAAGGAAAAAACTGGCGCCCAACCATCCACCGGAACAAACGCTAAGGTCGTTATCGATAGTATCGAATTGAAAATTAAACATATTTATCCTAACGATGAAGTCAAAGAGAAACTCATGAGAGCCATACAAACGGATCGACCTATATTGATTCCTTTTAGAAAATGGGAATTAAATGAATTACCTGCAATCACTCCTAATGCGAGAAGAGAAATATGGTCAGTTAAAACTAGCAGTGCTGTTGAAAAACCTCGATACGTCATTGTATTTTTTCAAACTAATACACGTGATGATGCCTCAGCTGATCCTACAACCTTTGATCACGTACATATCAACAATATAAGATTGTGTCTAAATGGTGAATATTATCCCAATGAACGAATGCGTTTAGATTTTGCAAACAATCATTACAATGAGGCTTACTTTAATTACACTGAATTTTATCCGAGTTATTCGCATTCCACACAAAAAGATTGCGTTTTAACTTATACTACATTCAAGAAACATCCAATTTTCATAATAGACTGTTCAAAACAAGAAGAGAGTATGAAATCATCAACTGTCGATGTGAAGTTAGACATCGAAGCAGATGACGGTTTTCCAGATAAAACAAAGGCGTATTGTATACTTATTCATGACTTCTTATTGGAATATTACCCACTGACAGAAGTGTTTAAGAGTTTCACTTAAATTTAATTTGGTCAGTTTTACATCAACAATCATGAAGGTAGCATTCGTTGACATCCAAGGTATCGTAGTTAACGGTGCCTTCCATCCCAAGGAATTGTCAATTCAAATCGGTAATCAACAATCGACATTTTTATTTAAACCACTTGTATCTTACGAAACTCTTAACGGACGAGATAAACGAACCATAAGCTATTTGAAGAGATTTGTGCATGGATTGTCTTATGACAGTGGTGAAGTGGAATACTCCGAAATTAATAAAATATTGGAAAATTATCTGTTCAATTCCGCGGATATTATTTACGTTAGAGGTAATCAGAAAATAGACTTTTTAATGGAAAAATGTAAGGAACTTGGATTTTCATCTTCAATCATCGATGTAACTACGTTCGATAACACATCGTTTGCTACGGGAAATTTTGTGTCCATCTATCCTAAGTGCCCTCATCACGTATCCAATGGAAAATTTATGTGTACAAAAAATAATGTTAATCACTTGTACTATTGGTTTTTAAATATATTACCTAAATAAACAAAGTGTTTTAAATTTATATCGTCTTGTTTTATTTACTTGTAGTTTATCTCAACAACAATAACAACTCGGTATAGTAGGTAACCCAATACGGTAACGAGGCGATAGCGATTTTATCTTAATATTTTCCAAGTATTTTTTTTTTCAAATGTACTTCTATTAATTTTTTTAATTTAAAATATTGTCATCCTCTTAAAGGTCACGTTATAAAAGAATTTTAATTGACTTTTAAAAATACGCTACCGCACGTGTTAAATGCCTCGCAATGTTTATCGTTATCAGTAAATACCAACTGAGATAATCGCAGATGTGATGAAGGTCAAACTGTTGCAACGAAGTACATAGGCGTTCCAACAGGTTTTAACAAGTTGTTTCTTACTGTGATTTATTTTTATTAATTAAAAAATTTTTCTGTTATAAATAAAAGACTTACAAATTATATTTAATATTTTAATTCGTAAAACTTATATTACATAATCTTAATCTAAATTATTATGAATCAGATAGTGTCCCCATGGAAGGGTGTCGTGAGAATCATGTAGAAGGTAACGTTTATCATCGAATGCACTTAAAGATAATTTTTCTTGTTCTATACTAAATACGTTATGATTAAATGAACGAATGCTACATTGTTTTTCATAAAGAGGTTTAAGATTTACCAAACAATCATAGTAATGTTTAAATGTAATTCTGTTCTTAATAACATTTTTTTTAACCCCTTTCGATTTCTTAACCACCTTATTATTTACTTTATATGAATACATTTTCGATCTAAGACCAACAAAATTAGTGATAAGTTTTGATTGTGCTTCATCTTTCATTTTACCTAAAACTTTTTTATTGACGAGTGGAATATTAAATATATTATCTACAGGATAATCACTTGTATCAAATTTATCTATGTCCATTTTTATTACCTCTTCATATACATCATCGGAAATCAATTCGTAAAAAAAACTATCGGTGTCCATATACAGAAGCTTACACCTATCTATACCCATTTTCGGTAAAATATAATCGTAATGAAAATCATACATAACGGTTTTTGATATATCTAAAATAGCCATTCCAATGTATAAGGGTTTATTGAAAATTATTTCAGATTTTCTCATTTCCACAGCCACTAAATTTTCAGCAAAAATCTTTCTCGAATGAAACCTAGGATCGGAAATATAATTTTTTGCTCCGTAACGACCTACCCATGACCGCAAAAGTTTAACGGTTCGATGTTTTCTTACCGATTCCATGGTTTTGCCGAAAACCGCGTTATTCATTAGTTTGAACAAATTTTTTTCGAAATCATTTTTAGCCAACGTTCTAAAAGAATTGTTTAAATCAATATAGCCTTTTAACCATGGTGATTGTTTAAATTTGAGAACTTTATGAATTTTAGTTAACTTTAAACCATGTGTTAATGCCTGTTTTAAATTTCTATAATGAATAACATATTCTTTTTTATCATAAAGTGTTGCACACAATTTTTTAAATTTTGAACCCGATGGAATGAAGTGATCTGCACAGAATGGAAAATCTCGATGATAATTATGTAATTCTTTAGGATATTCAAGATCGACTTGTAAAATGTATCCTTCAGATGAATCGTCAGCTATTTGAGTAATATCAATGTTTGTATCACACCATTCAAATCCTCCGTACGGAAGCGGTTCGGACATTGCTTTACCGTATAAATTATTTACATCTAGATATAATATGTATTTAGAAGGTTTGCATGGATCATAATCTGGTATATATTTATTATTTGCTTTAGAATATCTATTGCAACAAACTGATATACCTCCACGTATGCCTTTCTCTATAAACATAACTTTATCAACATCATTAAGTAGTTCAAGTTCGCATTTTGTGTACTTTAACATTGCAGACCAAGTATAGCCAGGCATTGTGTAATACCAACCTGGATCAAGTTCATATGCTTTATAACATTTTTCCCTAAATTGTTCAAATACATCAGCAAGTAATAGAATATCAGTTTTCATATACAAATCAGCGTATTCCCCTAGATTATTTATATTGAAACATTGCCATACGGTTTTTGCATGGTTGTACTGTTCATCATCGATGTGTTCATCATTTAAATAATTATAGAAATCATCCTTTAAAGGTAAACTTGTTTCATTTAATTTTTCCGTTGAATCAATGTAATCATAAGGGAAAACTCCCTTTCGAGTAAGTAATTTAAATCTATTTTCATCGAGATGTGCAAATTCTTTTTTTAAAATAAATAGATCGCTTTCACTTAAAGTTTTTACTAAACTATCTAATGATGCTCCTAAAAATCGAAATGAATCTATAAATCTAAATTTTACACCGGTTATATCATCATGAAGTGTAAAAGATATGTATCGTTCTTTATTGATAGGTAAAAGAGTAATGTAACCGTTTGAAGCTAAGTCTCTTATCATAAAATGTGAATCATAACCACTGAGATTATGAAATACTATGGGAACTATCAACTTTTTCCTAAAATTTAAATTACAAGATTGACAACAGAATCCGCGGAAAGAACCATCGTAATGATTATGATCAGATACAACGGTATCTGAAGGTGTAAAAGCTTTTTCACAAAGAAAGCAATGACTTGATTTTACTAGATTGTTATGATCCTTCATCGGTACTATATTTTCTGTTTTAGTTTTAACCAAATTGGCGACATTTTTCATTTCATTAGAGAACCACTTCATGCAATCTTCTCCACGGTAGCTTTTATAAAAAGATAACGAATCATCGTGTTGACATTTAAAGTAATAACCTGCACTGTATGCTATATGTAATTGGTATTTTTTCGATTTAGATTTTGAATTTACATCGGTATATTTTTCTAATTTTGACTCGAAATCAGCATAAATTATAAATGGTGTTCTTTGTTTGTAAATAATATCTTGAAATTTAATCGATTGATATTTTGGAAATGAAATTTTGTACTCATTTAATCTCGAACAAATCAATACATGTTCTTCAAATTTGTTCTTATCGTGAAAATAATTGAGGCAGGTTTCGCAAATAAACTTTTTATGACCATCTTTGTTGAATTGACTAGAAATTAAGCGAGATAAATTTTTAATCAAACAATAATGAAACTGAATGCCCGATTCATCTTCAGAATCTTCGAGATTTTCTTTCGGTGGTACTTCATAATCATTTAATTTTGGTATATAAAAATTTTGAATAAGTAATAAATTTACATGATTTTCTAATTTCATTTTTGTTACTCTTAACGGTATTACATTATAATAAAAACCTTTTTTTGAGTTGCAATATTCCAAACCGTATACGTTAACTGATATGTTATTAAGTTTTTCAAATTTATGAATTTCTGAAATAGGCATAGGTAAGGGCAAACCTTCCATTTTGAACACATGATTATAAGGAGGATATGAAGAGGGTCGATCAACGTGTTTTTCAGAAGGGTACAGTGCTGCCACAACGGATCTATAGAAGCAAGCATTGTCATTGTTTTTAATATTGATACAAGCACGTTTTATCATAATTTGTTTCGGTAATTTAATGAAAGATGAAGGTCTTATACCTATATCAAATTTATTAAAATTTATTTCTAAAGAAATTATTTTACTTAAAGCCCAACTTGACCCACGTTCTTGAAATTCAGATAATTTTTTAAAAATTTCATCAATAACGTTTCGTTTAAACCAATCTCGTATATTATCCCCTTTTGTAATAACCTCATTTTTTGTACTAAAGTATTTGAAATCATGATCGACTTTATCTTCATCTAAGGATCCTTTTATAAACTCACCAGAAAATGTTGTATTAATTTTCATAGCAGACATTTTTTTTAAAAGAAAATTAATTTTGAATTTAGTTGTTTTAAATGCATCTTCAAAAAAATTATCCAAATCTTTATGCGTTAAATTTATTATAACACCGGTTTGAATGCGATTTTTAAAAGAAGAAGTAAGATTTTCCCATTTAATCCTATCACTACGATTCTTTGATAATCCTTTTCCCTTCTTAGTACCTACATTTTTAATTAAGACACGCAGACGCTTTAAATGACCTAAATTTGTGATGAGATTTCTCTGTTCACCAACTGACAATGTTACATTCCGCAATGCCTTATTAAAAAGTTTAATATTTTTATGAAGATTTTTCACCCATTTATTAACATCATATGGGTTCGGATTTTCACTAATTATAGCTAATGCTTTTGTACAAACGGTTATTATTTCACTACTAGTATTAATAATCTGATTCATAATACCTAATTAACTTACATTAATTTAAAATCAATATTTCTACTTGATAGGAAAGCAGGTAGTAAAATTAATCAGCATCCAATCTTGAAGCGGTAGTAGGGTTTTACGCACACTGTTCTACAGGTGTCTCCTTAAAAAGAAATTAAAATAATGAAACTTTTTTTTTCAAGTATTAACGAAAATTTACCTCTATTTGAAAAAGTATTCTAGGCGGAAGGTTCCCACAATCCTGTTTCCCGGTAATGGTCAAGGAGTAGTTTCCAGAACAAAGTTTATCCAAATGTTTTGAATAACTATCCGTCACTCTGGTGGGTAAAAATGTTACGTAATCTCCAAGTTCAACAAGTATTGAACTACCAAATTTTGTTTGTATAACTTTGGCACCTTGTATAGGGTAGGCTACGCCTATATTTAAATCATTGAATTTTATAATTGGTTTATTCTCTCTGGCTTTCAAGCTCACAGCATTTAGTTGATCTACAAACGACATCTAATATTCTTATTAAATAAGTAATATTAAAAGAAATAAATAACTCACCTTTTTTCTTTAGTAGCTAATATCAAACAATTAATTTCACTCAACTAACAGTTCATAAACAACTGATGATTGCATCATTAAAACATTCTTATTTATTTCAATATCAAGGTTACTTACATTGCATTCTATCTGCAAAATAGTTTATCAAATAGTATGACTAATGATTTTTTATTTACAATAACGCACATCCCCCAGACAAGTTCCAACAAGTTTCAACAAGCTAAAACGACATACCGAAATCGTTATTGACGTCATCATGAACCCCTGCGCACCCAAGAGCCCGCGCGGTAGCGCCCGGTATCTAAGCGCCGGTATCTAAACGCCCGGTATCTAAACGCCCGGTATCTAAACGCCCGGTATCTAAACGCCCGGTATCTAAACGCCCGGAAGCTCTCGTGACGTCATCCCCTGTGCGCCAAAAGGCCCAAACGCGCCCCCGGTATCTAAGCGCTCGAGCGAGCGCTGCGCCGATCGGCAGAAAGGTATCAACGTTTTGAACGTTTACCGTCGGGTAGGTGCATAGCCGAGTTGGTAAAGCGCTTAACGTTGCGGTCCCGACGACCCGGGTTCGAATCCGCCCAGCGTTTTTTGGATATTTTTTCCATCTACCCTCGAAATGCTATACCATTTCTAGACCACCTCAAACTCTATACCGATTCTAGGCCATTCTCTCGAAAGTGGTCTAGAACTGGTATAGCTATAACTACTTGGGTATATAATTAAACAGATCTGTTATTTTTTCTTGTACTAAACCGGTAATCTTTAGTAATAATTTTAAAATTTACTGCTGTTTTAAGAATAAAAATTCTAAATTAACAGTAAATTAAAAAAATCTAATATCAGAAAGTCACCCCACCACATTTTGTGTTGTATTTAAGAAAGCGAATAATGAAATAATTTTAGTTGCAACAGTTACAATGTGGATGGCTTACGCAAATTATACAAAAATTGTTGATTTATACAGTGGAATTACAAATCTGCAGGAAAGAATTTGATGCTGATCATGAACAAATTTATGGGTGTCTTCGAGTATATCAACCATACACAGAAGATGAGTTAGTTTTATTATCCAAGAAATACCAAAAAGGGTATGAAATTTGTTCAGCATTTGCAAATGGTAAAATTTGTCTAGGATGTTTTGTTTCAAATATGCGAGCTGCAGAGCTGCAGGGATACTTAAATTGTGTTCAAAAATATTTACCAACTTTTTTGCGAGAACCTGATTATCGAGAGGGAGAAGATGAAGAAGGAGAAGATGAAGTGGGAGAAGAAGAAGGGGGTGGAGAAGAAGGGGGTAAACCAACCAGTCAAGAAATATTAATATAAAATGTGCTTAGTTAATTTTGTATTCAGTTGTAATCATGAATTGTAACAATAAATTTATATGTGAACAACGATTTAGTTTAAATCCATCGAAATCCAAATTCATATCTGTGTGTTTATGTCCTAATTTCAATTGGACACCATATGTTATTATTTCTGGAAATAAAAACACCAATGTGAAATTTAGTGAAAAAGAATGGGAGGAATTTTTAGCGTACAAGGATGTGATTAACGACTTTATGTATTCAACAAATTATTGTTCCACCATAGAAGCAACAAGTTTTGTGTTACATTTTGAAAATTTTGAAAAATCTAAAGTTTTGAAAATCAGTTCCAACAATTCTAATATTTGGTTGGGCCTCTCATCACTTGAAGAAATGTGGAAAATAGTACCATTAATAAAATATCATCAAGAAAATTTTAAAAATCAACATGTTTTGAGTACTTTACAAATATTGAAGGAAGGAAAAAGGAATGATGTTATAAATAATTCCCTCATGATAATGGAACCAATTAAAAATCTAAATCCTGTGACTTATGGAATAATAATGGAGGTGATATATTTACATCCTGAGCTGTTATGAAAAAGGTGACATTTAATGAAAGTTTAAACCAAGTTCATCACATGTTTACATGGAATTATGCATACAGATCTGCTCGACAAAGTGATTGGGAGTCTACAGCGCTAGATTGTATACGATTTTCAACACGTATTAAGGAAGCTTCAATTATTTTAAATCCTGTATTAGATTTAGTTCATAGAAAAAATGTATTTGAAAAAATAAAACATTTGTATACTTTATAAGCTTTTTATTAAAAAATTAAACTATATCTTTTTTATTTATCCAAGAATTATAATTCAATCCCAACCATTTAACATAAAGTTTGTTTCCTTTTCTTTTTAACACCTTTTCAATTAAATAAACATCAGGATATTTTACTTTTTGTAATTCCTCCGTATAAAAACCACCTTCAATTTCTTCTTTTTTCACATCTTCTAAAATATATGTTGTCGGGTTTGTTAATTTAACTTTTTTAATTTTGAAAACTTCGGTAGTCCAATTAGGTGTATAACCTTTTGTAAATGTTTGACGATATTTACTTATACGAACAAAATCACCCTTTTTAAATTTTGGTTTTTTAGGGTCAGTAGTTTTTAGTTGGTTGAAAGCAACAATATGATGAGCATTTTTATCTGTAACCTTACTAGGTATAACACCGGTAGTTGTATGTTTTGTATTATTATATTTGGTTACAATTTCAGGAAGAATTTTTAACCATTTGTATGATCCTTGCAAACTAAATTGTTTCCAAAGCATTGTTTTCAGAGTTCGAATAACTCTTTCAACTATACTGGCTTTTAAATTGGAAAATGTGCTGTAGTGATTAATATTATGTTTTTTCATTAATTCCTGAAAATCTTTATTATAAAATTCTTTTCCATTGTCGGTTTGTAAATTTTTAACAGGTGACATTTGTATTAATATTTTCTTCATCGCCTTTGTAACATCACTACCTGTTTTTCGTTTTACAGGTTCAGCCCAAACGTATTTACTAAATGTATTAATAACAACTAATATGTAATTATATCCCTGATTTTCTTTACCATAAAGAGACATTATAGCTAAATCACCTTGAATTAAGTCATGTAAACCTTTAATAATAACATGTCTTCGTTTATATTTTTTTCTAGCTGGTTTATGCAATTCTTCTACGACATCAAGTTTACTCATATTCAACTGGTACTTTTAAAATAATCTGAATAGATGCGTACTCGTCATAATCATCTGTAGAAAATAACGTTAATTTATCGCTTTTATTTACTTTTTTATTAATTAAATCATTTTTTTGAATCTGCTGATCATTTAATAAAATGCTTGCATCGATAGGAATTATTCTAATTTTTAAAATTATTGCATCAAAAGGAAATTGAAAATATGCTTGTCGGTTTAAATCCCATATTTTATGATCTTCTGGACTGATCAAATTGTTTCCTTTTCTAGTACTTGTAAGAGTTACTATTGATTTAGTAAATAATTTTGGTTTGTTGCAAATGTAAAACGTGGGTGGAAACGTGGGAGGAGACGTGGTAGAAGCATTTGCAATAGAAGAACCGTCATCGAGGAAGTGGCTACCAAATTTATTAAGTGGCATTTTTAAACTAAGTACATTATTAGATTGCACGAGTATTTATTCAATTATCCCACCCTCACGTAATTCTTCAAGAACTGAAATAATTTCATTTTGAACACCTGTATTACCCGCTGTCTCAGAAGCTATTAGTAATTTCAATCTATCTATTAATTCATTATAATCATTAAAATAAACGTAATCAATTTTGTTTTTGGAGTATTTTTTTAATGCACCCCCCCTTTTACTTTTCATATTTCGGGTTAAAACACCTTTTAGTAAACTGTTTGGTGCAGAACTTGATCGTCTTCTTTCTACAGGTTTAGTTTCTAATGTTGGTTTAATTATAAAATCATATTTATCTCTTATGTCAAAAGGATAACTTTTTTTAATGGGTAAATTAGCATCATAATTTGTGTGAATTAAATTTGTTCTTCTAATAATATCGATAAAATCTTCAACATCTTTCTTCTTATACCCCGTTGGATTTTTCTTGAATAATAATTCATAAAGTCCGGGAGTTCCCTTATATTGCAAATTATTAATTTTTAAATCGGGGCCGTTAAAATCTAATTCAGAATTACCAATATAAAACTTATCGGTAATAGGGTCGTGATAAACACCTAATATA
Source organism: Phyllotreta striolata (assembly GCA_918026865.1). Lineage (NCBI taxonomy): Eukaryota > Metazoa > Arthropoda > Insecta > Coleoptera > Chrysomelidae > Phyllotreta > Phyllotreta striolata. The sequence continues at coordinate 8,377,235 of OU900098.1, read as the reverse complement.
TGATCAAAAACACCTTCAACATCTCTAATCATATCTTCAATATATGCTCTAGGTAATGGTGAGTTAAATTGCTCAAAATATTCTTTTAAAACATTTGGGTCAGTTATTGTTTCAATAAATTGTGAAATGGTATCATCTATATATTCATCTGTTGGAGATACTTCACCAGGGGATTCATACGTTTGAGCATCTCTTAAAAATGATGGGGGTTCTTTGTGAGGTGGTGTGTTTGGAGTATCTTGTTGTAAAGGCGTTGAAAATAACGATTTTCTCAATTTTTTTATTGGTTTAATATCATATGGTTCTTGTTTTTCCAAAACCGATACTAATTCCTTTATGGGTTGTGTTATTGGTTGATAGCTTTTTTCCAAATGTATCTGTGATTGGGCTATATTAGTCTTTAAATTTTTATATTTCTTTTTTAAATCTTTTCTAGCCCTTAACAACTGTTTAGTCACTTGTGGATTCATATCTACTAATTCTTTTCCAGAGTAAAACTATTTACATAAATGTGTCCAAATTTTTTCTATATTTTCCAGCTAAAAGTGGACAATCTTTATCAATTGTTAAGAAGTCAATTTTTTTTTTCCAACAATAAGAACAAATGTTTTTAAATTCTTGAAAAGACATGTCTATGTTTACATGATCATCGTAAATATGTTTTAAATTTGTTAAATCTTGTTTAAAAATTATTAAAAAATTAGCATTATCTCGAATTAATTGCTTTGGAATAGATGAATATGTTTGACATAAATAAAAACAATCTGTTTGTTTGTGTCGACCGAAAGAAAAGTATTTTTGTATAATATTCTGGTCACAAGAAGCTACATCATCAAAAATTATAATTGAGTTATTTTCTATATTTTCAGGAGAAATAATATCATTCGAATTGTCGAATTCTTTGTAACCAATTTCTTCAATAGGTTGTAATAAAGTTTTTAAATATCTATATTTCGGCTGTTGTAATGACTTTGAATATAGATAGACATTTTCAAATCGCAATCCGTTTGGGTGTTCAAGTAATGATATTATAACGTTTGTTTTTCCTGATGCACTTGGACCTATAATTAAACCTCGTTTACATTCCCCACCGAATAAAGGACCATGCTCGTGATTTTTAACGGGTAGTAAGTGTTTGTTTTTCATCGTGATACTGACTATATATATAGGGTGGTGTTATATTTATATATTAGTCAATGTTGAAACGTAAACGTGTATACCGAAAAGGTAGAGGATTATTAAACACTTTGATTAATAAATTGCCAGTTGAACTACATATACCCGGCTATAATTATTGCGGACCCGGCACAAAATTAAAAAAACGATTAGCTAGGGGGGATAGTGGTATCAATCAATTAGATTCTGCATGTAAAGAACACGATATTGCTTATTCTAAAAGTAGTAATCTAGAAAAAAGACATAAAGCAGATAAGGAATTAGAAAATAAAGCCTGGAACATTGTCAATTCAGATTCTAACTTAGCTGAAAAAACTGCAGCGTGGTTAGTAACGACAGCAATGAAAGGTAAACAAAAATTCGGTATGGGATTAAAACAAAGAAAAAAAAAGAGAATTATTAAACCTCCAAAAATCGGTGGATTTCTACCACTTTTATTACCTCTTCTTGCCGCTCTTGGTGCTGTGGGTGGTGGAGCAGCTAGTATTGCAAAAGCAGTAAACGATGCGAAAGCGAATAAATTGGAACTTGAAGAACAAAAACGTCATAATTTAATGATGGAAAAATCGGGTAGAGGCATAAAAAAGGGGAAAGGAATAAAAAGGGGGGGAGGAATAAAGGGAAAAGGTTTATATTTGAGACCTTATTCAAAAAACTAATTTTACCCAACAGGGCATTAAACGATGTTGATTTAAAAAAGCATGCTGAAAAAATTCCCCATTTTCGAGGTGTATTTATGAGAGATACATTACCAAAACTTATACATACATTTGAAACTGGAATAGTAAATCTTGATTCGGATATTGGTACAGGTACTCATTGGGTAGCATATTCTAAGAAACACGATAAAATTATATATTTTGATAGTTATGGAAATTTACAACCACCTATAGAATTAATTAATTATTTCCATAGTAACGGAAAAGTAAACATATACTATAATTACGACCGAATTCAAAAGGATTCATACATGTGTGGTCATTATTGTCTATTTTTTTTATATAATCAATATTTTTAATAAAAGTATATCATTTCTTAGTAAACTGTTGTAGAGTTATGTCTTTAAGTTTTACTTTAACTGGAAATTCATCCATTTTAAAATATGATTTTAATGATCCAATATATTTAGAAGATGACTATGAAATAGGTTTGGTTAATTTTTATAGTTTTAATACAATACCAAATATAGATGAAACAAATAATGTTTTTTATTGGGGTAAACCCGGAGAGAAAGTATATGAATATAAAGTACCTGTAGGAGCATATGAATTGAATGATATAATACAACTCATTAAAAATTATGTAAAAAAAGTTGATAGCGACGCAGTTATAGATATAATTCCTAATATAAATACATCAAAAATAACAATGAAAAGCAACCGCATCATTTATTTTAAATATAAAGAAAATTATATTGGATCCGTATTTGGATTTGATTTGGAACGACTTGATCCTGATATAACATACATTTCCGAACATCCTATAAAAATATTAAAAGTTAATTCTGTTGGAATTGATTGTAGTATAGCGGCGGGTTCTTATTTAAATGGTAAACCTGTTCACATTATTCATCAATTTTTTCCGACTGTTCCTTTTGGGTATAAAATAGTTGAAACTCCTCAAAACGTTTTGTATTATCCAGTTAGCGTTAAAGCAATCAACAATATTACGGTAAAAATTATAGATCAATCTGGTGAGCTTATAAATTTTCAAGGTGAAGAAATTACTTTAACGCTTCATATAAGAAAAGTATGGTCTTAAAATTTAACTATATAAAGCATACTTACACTAAAAAGAGTAGTCATCCAAAAACGATCGGAGTAATAACACCAACAAATAAAAAATTTTTAATTTCACTTGGTTTAAAAGTTTTGGTTTAACATGGATGTTCTACATGTCACAGGTCAACCTTTTAATGACACTAGTATTGAATTTAAAAGAATATCAATTTCATAGCTATCAACCAAACATAACGGGCAATGTAAATTATAATGATGAAATACGAATTTGTATTCAAGATTTAGATGCTTATACTTTACCTTCAAACAGTTATTTGTATATTGAAGGTAAATTACTTACTGAAAACGATCAAATTCCGAAAAATCTAAGATTTATTAATAATGGAATAGGATTTTTATTTCGTGAAATGAGATATGAATTAAATGGGGTCGTTATTGATTCGGTTAGAGATTTAGGATTAACTACAACAATGAAAAGTTATTTAAGTTTGAATGAAAATGAAAGTGTGCTTTTACAAAATGCTGGTTGGTTTCCAAAAATTAAAGATGAAAAAATTTTGGTTGATGGTGATGGTAATTTTAACGTTTGCATTCCCATGAAACATTTATCAGGATTTTTTGAAGATTATAAAAAAATTATTATGAATATGAAACAGGAGCTAGTTTTAATTCGTTCCGCTGATGATATTGATTCAATTATCAGTATTGATGAAAGTGAAAAACCTAAAATTGTTATTTCAAAAGTGTTTTGGAATGTACCACACATTAAACCAAGTTTAAGTCAACAACTTCGATTAACAAACATTGCTAAAAGTAATAAAGAGTTACCCATCAAATTTCGCTCTTGGCAAACTATTGAATATCCATCATTAAATAATTCTAGTAGACATACTTGGGCTGTAAAAACTAGTTCAAAAATTGAAACACCTAGACATGTTATTATAGGTTTTCAAACCGATAGAAAAGGAAAAATTACCAAAGATATGAGTAAATTTGATCATTGCAAACTTAATAATCTAAGAATATTTTTAAATAGTGATCGGTTCCCATACCATGATTTAAATTTAAATTATGATTCAAATAGATTTGCAACGGTCTATGAAATGTTTGCAAATTTTCAAGAATCCTATTATCAGCTAATACAGAATCAACCTATTTTTACACCCAATGAATTTAAAGATAAAGCTCCTTTAGTTCATGTGGATTGTTCTCGACAAAAGGAGGTGATACAATCAGGAAGTGTTGCTTTAAGAATTGAATTTGAGACAGATGTTGCCACATCTTCCAATACTTCAGCATATTGTCTCATAATACATGAAAAAGAATTTTCATATAACCCCTCCACAAAAATTGTAAAACAGTATTAAATAAGTGGTTTTGTAAAAAATGTTATAATGTACGAGCAACTGTTGCGTGAGTTTGTTGACAAATTGCTTAAACTGAAGCAAGACATTGAATTTTTTGAAAGAAGAAAATATGTAGAAAAATTATTAAAACAATTAAAACTATGAGACTTGTTGTAGATGTGCAGGGATTTAAAATTGAAAACAATAAATTTATAATCAAAGAATTTGCAGCGTACAATGGGAATCAAATAAATCATTATGTGTTTAAACCACCATTCCCTTTACGAATGCTTTCACCTGAATTACACCGTCAAGCTACTTGGTTAATGAATAATCATCATTGCATCGAATGGAATTTTGGATTTACACCTATTCATCATTTTTCGAGAATATTGCAGCAATTAACAAATAATGTTGTGATGGTGTATGTAAAAGGTGCTGAAAAAGCTGATTATATAAAAAAATATTGCAATGTTCCGGTCTATGAATTTGAAGAATCGCCCTCACTTGGACATATGGAACCGAAATGTTTTAGTCACACATCTAATAATTGTGTTTGTGCTCTGTCAAATGTATTTTTTTTATATGAAAATTTTATAATAAATGAATAAAATATTTTAAAAGTATTTTTATTTTTACAGTTATAATATATCAACAAAATCTCTTAAATCTATATCATCTAAATTACATTCTTCAACATTTATATTATTTATATTAACCAACTCGTCTACATCATCAAAATTACATTCTTCTAAAAAATTATCTATATTAATTATAAAATGCCCCCATGCTAAAGTATTTACATCACCAGGTATTACATGTCTTTTATCATCATGATATGAAAGTGCAATTTTATTTTTTAACTCTGTAAATATTGTGTGTAAATCAGAGACAAATATGTACATTTTTCTAAAAATCACACCTTCATTTTCTACAATTTGTACATAATCATTTAATTCTAAATTATGTTTAACAACTGATCCGGAAACACCTTTAGCTTTTTTAATTAAATCACAATTTTTAAAAGGTTTACTTAATTTTACACAATACGCTTTAGCCCCTGTGCCATAAAATGAATCTATAGGAACACCACCAAATTCATCTTTCATTTTACCGACGGTTGACACAGTTTTTGGAATGTCATAAATATTATTGACCGGATAATTAGAAGTATCGTAAAATTCAATATTATTCTTCATATCCTGGTAAAAATCAGATGTAAATATTTCTAAAATTAAAGAGTCCGTGTCTGTATAACACAGTTTAGCATCCAAACCATATTTTTTTTTAATGTGAGTGTAATAAAAATCGTAAATTATTGTCTTTGAAATGTCTAAAATTGAAAAACCTACATAGGATGGTTTATCGTAAAACATTTTTACTTTATTTAATTGAATTGCTACGAGGTTTTCACTGAATATTGAACAAGACTTGAATTCTGGTTTGGCTATTAATCCTCGAGCTCCTGGAGATTTAGTTTTATTTTCCCATCTTGTTGCTAAGCGAATATCTTTTCTTTTTTCTATATTTTCCATCGTTTTTCCAAATATTGAATTTGTTAATAACTTAAATAAATCCCGTTCAAATTCATTTTTTGCATTATTTCGAAGAGTTGTATTTAATTCTATGTATTTCTTTAACCATTGTGATTGTGAAAATTCAATTATCCTATGAATTTTTTTCAATTTTAAACCATATTTTAAACACTGCTTCAAATTTTTGTAGTGAATAATATATTTTGTCTTATCATACAAATTTGGGATAAGTTTAGAAAATTTACTATTTGGTGGTGTTAAATTTTCCGGACAAAACGGTAGATCATTGTGGAGGTCGTGTAAATCTAACGGGTATTCTAAATCAACTTCCAACACATATCCTTTACATGAATCATCTAATATAGAAAAAACATTAAAATGATTAATTTCGTTTCCACATAACCATCTAAAATCACTTGTAGGAAGATAATCACTCATTGCAGCTCCGTATAAATTAGTTGCGTCTAAATACATTATAAAACTATCGGGTTTTGTAGAATCATAATTTTTCAGATATTTGTTATTAGCAACTGCTTTTCTCTTAGTACATTGTGCAACCCCACCTCTTATTCCTTTTTTAAAAAAATGCAGCATGTCAATATCTGTCAACAATTGTAATTTTATTTGTGTGTGTTTTAACATTGCATCCCAACTCAGAGATGGTGCTGTTAGATATTGTGCTGGATCTAATTTATATTCATTTAAACATATTGTTCTAAAATTTTCAAAAACATCTGCCAATAACAACACATCTGTTTTTAAGTACAACATTGAGTATTCACCTAAATCGTTACAATTAAATTTATTCCAAATTTCATTTGCTCGTTTATAATCTTCATCCGAAATAGACTCATTTTTTAATTTATCATAGAATTTTTCCTTGCATGGCAAGTGTTTATCATCTAATTTTTCGTATGAGTCGACATAGGAGTATGGAAAAACACCTTTCTGTCTCATTAAATTAAAATTTTCTTTAAAATATTTTTTTATTTCTACACATTGAGTTGACTCTAATGTTGAACTAAGTTTATCTAAGGATCTTGCTAAAAATCGAAACGAATCCACAAATCGTATTTTTATGTATACGTTATGTTTTTCTAATTTTTCAACAAGTAAACTTTTTGAAAATGAAATGTATTTTTCTTTTGTTTGTGCAATAACAGAAAGGGGTTCCTCATTGGTCGATAGTTCTTTAATAAATAGATGACAATCGTAATTTGTGAGATTGTGGAAAAATACTGGTACAAAAGTTGGTAATTTATAATTTAAATTGCAAGCGTTGTGAGCTGGACCTCTATATTTTCCCGTTAGATGACAATGGTCCTGTATTTTTAAATCAAAATTATCAAAAGGATTGTTACATATATGACAAATTTTTGTATTTGCAAACGTTTCCATTTCTTCTGTAGTTAATGGAAGCATTTTTTTTACAATTTTTAACTGATTATAAATATTATGAACCGTTTCATCCAACTTTTGCACAAACACTTTTGCAACATCTGGTCCTTTATACATTTCAAGTTTAGATAACTTATCATTAAAACTACATTTAACGTAAAACGCAAACGCATACGGTTCATGTTCACACACTTTTACGGAAAACGATTTTTCAGCTGATTGTTCGGCGTAGTCTATAGGCTTTAGATAACTTTCAAAATCTGCGTAAATCACAAAAGGCACTTTTAGTTGTTTTTCAATATTTGTAAACTTTAATACATTTTCCGGTATAAATTCACCACACTTGTTTATTATTAAATCACTTGATGGTAATTTTGTATATATGTGAACACAATCATGTTGTTCGTGTAATTTCAACTTTTTCACAGAAGAAAACGATTGAAGACATCCATCACAAATGTATATTTTTTCTGCGTGGCTGGTTTTTTGACTTCTAATTAATCGGGAAAGGTCGGTGATTAAACAATAATGATTTATTTCATTATTGGAAATTAATAAAAGGTTTACATGTGTTGGTTTGCGTTGTGATGTAAAGTGTAAAGGTCCTACTATTTCATAAACAATTTTAGAATTTTTTTTGTAGGAATCAATGCCGTAAACGTTGACGGAAATATTGTTTAACTTTTCAAATTTTTTAATGTCTGTTAATTTTACTGGAAACTCTATTCCTGTAAAATTTAATAATGTATCATACGGTGGATACGATGATGGATTTTTTGGATTTCCATTTGCTTGAAATATTGCGGCAATGATTGAATATGCGAAGCACTTGTTATCATTATTTATTAAATTTAAAACAGCATTTCTTTTTAATATTTCCTTTGGTAATTGAATAAACGATGATGCTGAAATACTGTTGAACCGGTTTATATTTACGTCTAAAAATAATATTTGTTTTAAGGCCCAGTTGGAATCTTTTTCTTGAAATTCTGATGCTTTGTTCATAATCTCATCCTTAAATTCTTTAAAAATTTCATTTAGATCTGTGGAAATGGTTATAATTTTGTTACACGTATTCATAGATTTTATATCCGTTAAAAATGTGTCTGGCTTGATATAAATTCCAAACACCTCCATGTTGATTTTAAGAGTACGATGAACTTGTAGATATTCACTAATTTTCTTTACCACCTTTAATTTAATTTCACTGAAGAATTCATTGTAGTCTATAGATTTTTTGTTGATGGAAAAGCGGTAACTAGCTATTCGGTTTTTGAATGCATGGGATAGTTTGCTAACGTTACTATCCAGCATTTCAATACTCATAGGTCTTAGTCTTTTTTTCGGTAGTTCCGGACAATTTTTTTGATGATGATGTAGTAAATAATTTCTTGAGAACTCTCGATTACACTTGTTGCATTTTAAGCTGCAAGTATGTTGTTGTATATTATTCAAAAACTCACCATTGCATTTTTTGCATTTTAAGTTTACACCACAATTAAATTGATGGCGACGTAAATTATATTTATTTGAAAACTCTCGGTTACATTTACTGCACAGCATTTTGTCTTGAACTGAAGTAATTCATACTATGGACGTTATTTAAACCATAATCTTGTTTTTCTCTACCGTTTGTTACCCCGTCAGGTAACCTTCAATATGGCGATAAAACAGAAACCTGCATTAACAACTGGAATAGATTATTGATCTTTTTATTATAATAAAAAATTATTGAAGCAGGTTTTCCAGGGTTATGGGAACGTAATTGTCTTTATAATTTAATTAATAAAGGTACATAAAAGGCACATAAAATTGAAAAAGTGATTTTTAATTATTTTACCAAATAAGTATGGTATAACCTTGCACTTTTGCTTTTTCCAATAAGGGTCATTTACCTTGTCTAGTGTCCTTTAGTAACCTATGGTGGGTAAACCGCGACTTGAGGGTCGAATGCCTATATTAGGTGGTTGACCTTGAAGGTCATTTACCATGCATGGATATGGGGGTTCAAACGTGGAGGAAAATGATAAACCGGTGCTTGACCTGACCTTGAAAAACCGGTTTATCATTTTCCTCCACGTTTGAACCCCCATATCCTAACTACTATTGTGGGCCTGTTTACATGAAGTGTGGGTTCGTAAACGCGGAGAGGGGAAAAGAAACCAAGATAAAAACCCCTCTCAGAAATTTTCTACAAAACATCTGACGATTGGTCAAACGGCAAATAGATCAGCCATTCAGCGAACTTCAAAAAAATAATAAACCAAAAATCGTAGGTACGCTCTTTCCATAAAACATTCGTAAATCGGACGCCCCCGATAACGTGAAGAAACAAATAAGTTAGATGAGCGAAGATTGCACAAACACACCACAATCAGTGCGAGAAGAAAAGCATAAGCGGTATGGTAGACCCCCAGAAGCGCGGCTTAACCAGAGGAAAACCGACACGGTCAAAAATATTAGTATAACTTTCACCCAGTACACAACTGATCAACTTTTCGTCATGTCGCGAAATCCGCGACAATTACACACCATTTACAGGAAAACGCTTAAAACGAAAGAGGTTTTCGTACGCCCCAAATTACAATCAGAACCCGTCAATTTTGCCTCGATAAGAACTTCGTAGATTTTGCGGATACAAATATTTCATTGAGCTATACAGCTATACACCTTACACAATAAAAATATAGACTCACCCTGCTTTCTATGTAGGAACAACGCGAACAACGATGGCAAAATGCACAATTTTTACAGTCACAAACACAACTCAAAAAACACGACCACCTTCGTTAGTGGTGCACAGCAAAAAGCCCTGATTTTTTGCTTTCTCCTAATTTTCTAGCGCCTTGGCCGAACTCCCGACATCCCATCTTCTCGCCCCTAAATGCTCTCAGCCCAAAGCCGAAAATCGCCTACACCGTCTTTGTCTACGCAATTGTACATGTGTGTGCACTTGTCCATCCAGCAAAAGCAACGGTACCCCTTTTACCTACTTTACCTTGAAAGTCTTTTGTCTTTTCTTAGTTTTCAGAATTCCAACATTTGGTTAGTTTAAAAGGGCCAAAAATTCCTAAAGGGTGAAAGCCCGAGTCCCTTCAGAGTTCTTTTGTCATTAAGTGATTTCTAAAACATTTAATTAAATGAGGAGGATCAAAAATGTGTACAACAGTATCATTTTTGATTTTGTACATGTACTGTTCATTATGATCACTATTTTCAGCAAGAACACAAATTGCTGATAAATTTGCAGCTCCTAAATAAAAAATTGAAGCAACCACTTTGAATAATGTTCTATTATGAATGGTGTTAATCACCTTTGATATTAAATTCTATAACTGCACAGATTTAACACCAGATTTTACAAAATAATATGCTATAGGTTGCTTCCAATTTTTGACAATACCTCTAATCATAAAAACTAACACATGATTTGCAATCGAATTAGTTTTTCCATTGCCTAAATTTTCTAAACCGTCTAAGTACATTTGTGTTCATTAATATCCAAATGGGGTTGTATAGCCATTTCGTCATAAATGAGTACACAGTTCCTATGCAATGGCTCTAAATGTTTAGACAATTCAGATAATTGGGAAAATATACAAGCGTTAATATCAGGATTTAAAACAAAATTCGATGTTTTTGGGGAAAGCAAACATAAAATATCTTGTAACATCCTTTTGGAGAATTGTCCAAACCTCACCCATTGTCCATTGCAGACCCTTGTTCAATTTACATTTTTTTTAATTGAGATGAAATTAAAAGTTTGCCATATTTCGATAAATTATTTATGTTCTTCAAAGGTTTCGGTGTCAAAATACCTTGAATGTTACTGTGACCTACTACATACCAGGACCCGGGTATGTTTTATATTTATCTTCGTGATCGTCTAATTATTTTATATCAGGAATATAGAGCTGACGCTAGATTAGTTAGAATAAAACAAAAGTAAACCTTAAAATATATTTATTTTACCAATTTATGTACAATTACAAATACTATTTTAAACCTAACCGGTTCAGAGCGGATACTTACGGAACCCCGTCCGAACGGGCTTTCCAAACCAACACCTGTAAGTAATTTATTTACTTTTATATTAACCTGGTCGATATTCTCTGGGTTGAATTTCCCATAGCCGTATTACACGGAATTAGCCAGAGGTGCCGTCGTACTAGGATGTGAGGATCCCTTATGTTCTGGTTATGGCACATAACATCTTTTTATTTGTATTATACAGTGTCCAGTATACTGGCCAGAGGTGTCCCATTTGGGTCAACACATTACATCTTTTTATATTTAAGTGTCCGGACTACTCCGGATATTAGTTAGTAACGCCCATGTGGACATCCAACTCGGTAGTATATCAACCATAATTTGCGGGTCAAGTTAAATATACTTGTAAACCCGACCAAAGAAACCAAATGTTGAGTTATGATGGTAAAGGTCATTCGACAGGCTATGGCTCGGACCGTCCACTCAGACACGGTCCCGCAACTACGTCGCTCTTCCCCAGGTTCGGCTCGATTAACCTGGTGATAAACAGAGCACAGGCAAGCTAATGTCATCGGACGTTTTGGACTCTGATTCGTTCATGATTTCAAATAAACGGGGTGGGTAGTAATTAGGGTTTATTCGGTGTGTATGTTCGGAAGGTTTTAAATGTGCAGTAACGGGTCGTCGGTTCGTCTACGGGGCGTCAGGGCTGGGACGGCTTCTCGGACTGCGCTCACTTCGTCGAGGTGGCCACGGGTAGTCGGAAGAACCACGGTCGTCAGGTCTTCTCGGTGCGTCGGAGCGTCGCGGGTCGGCAGCGTCTTCGGAGCTTCTGGTAGGTAACGGAGGGTAGCGTCGGAGTTGGCGTCGTCTTGTTGTTGGCAGCAACTTGGTTCGAAAACTGAACGCTGGTCGTCTCGGAATCACCCTTTTTATACACGAAAAATCCGTGGCGTATCGCGGATTTTACCCTGGTTCGGAATTGATAATTTTACTGGGTGCCCTTTTTTTTTTTTTTTTTTTTTTTTTTTTTTTTTTTTTTTTTTTTTTAAGAGGAGGGAAAATGCATTTACGCACACCCGACTTGAATCGGTCGGGTAGTGTGGGACTCAGAAAAGAATTCAATACCCACTAAAAACCACTCCTCTATGTCCGCGCAATATGTACTACTCGGATTCACCTTGATAAGGTATGCAACAAGTAGCACTGCGCCATACTACGCTAGTTAGCTTCCCGCATTCTTTCGTCGACTTCCTTTTGTTTCATTATCTCCACGATCATATCGGCTATAACCTTCCACTTACTTTCTTCCTCTATCATGATGTCTATTATGTTTTCCACTGTAATATTTTCGCAAATGGTGTCTCTCACCATCCCTCTCAATCTGTCCCATCGTGTACACCAGAATATCGTGTGCTCTGGTGTATCTGACTCCCTGCAGTACATACATGTATCCGTTTCCGTTTTTCCTATTCTTTTTGTAAACGTCATGAAACAACCGTGTCCCGTTAAGAATTGCGTCACGTAGAAGTTGATACTTCTATGTGCGCACTCATACCAGGATTTTATGTTCCTTATTATCTTCTTTGTCCATGCCGCTACACCTGAGTCCTCATTCCATCGCTCCTGCCACCTTCTTAATGTCTTTTCTCTTTCCTAGCAGCAACTTGGTTCGAAAACTGAACGCTGGTCGTCTCGGAATCACCCTTTTTATACACGAAAAATCCGTGGCGTATCGCGGATTTTACCCTGGTTCGGAATTGATAATTTTACTGGGTGCCCTGGTCTGCCAGATTACACACACCCTCTAGATGTTGGTCACTACCAAACCGTAGGTGTTTGGGAACAACATCTAAATTTGCTTTGCCTGCGGTCTTAATATCATCAGGGAACTTGAATTAGAATATGCGGATTACACATATAGAGGTAATTATTTTAACAAATTTCTATAACTTTAGTAAACTTCAAAGTGAATTAAAATTAACATTAACCCAAAAAAAAATAATGTGTCTGGCGCTGTACTCCGGCCTACCTCCTTCTCAACTCCTGATCCTGAAAATTGTGTCCATTTCTTCGCAGCATCACCGTCCCTGACTCCCTGTCCGCAGTATTTGCATCCTTCCCGTCTTACGGTCCGTCCAAATTCCGGAATGGATAGCTCATATATTTTCTGTGGTCCATCTACAGGTCGTTTCCTGGGGTCCAGTCCGCGTATTGTTTTAATTACACTCTCTACGTCACGCCCAGATGTTAAAGGCTTCCCGTCCTCTTGTCCGGTCTCTTTACTGCCATCCTCAATCGTTAGTTGTAATAGGTGTATGTATTTCTTAAGCCATAGTATCTCACTATAATTTCTTCTTATTTGCTCTATGGACGTAATCTTTAGCATTGTCTTTGTTGTGTTGTTTGTAAAGGAATAACCCTCGGGAAAAATTGGTCCTTCTTTTTGTGACTTATGTTTCAAAGTCATTTTTCATTTCTTGTATTTGGGTTGTTTTCCGTCAAACACTATGGTACCGAAGTAAGTTATCGGTATTATAGGTGCCCTTCATAATGTTTTTGTCAAGGGTGCTAATTTCGCAGACATTTTTACGAGGTATTCGTGTTATCGATACGGTTCCTCGTATATGAGGTCAAATTTCTGAGCTATTCCCTCTGCGGCATTAGATGTGGGTTTGGTTTTTAAGAGTACCAAATCGCCAATTTCATACTCTACAAAACTACTTTGTCTGTTGTCTGGCCCTTTTCTTGGACATTTTTTTTGGTTTGCTTAAGTACGTCGAGTTTTAGCTGGTCCAGCGGCGTAGTAGGATCTGCTTTCTTGTATTTATGGATTATTTGATGAAGTTTGTATTTTGTTGGTTCTCCCTTTACGGATCGGAAAAGAGCGTTCGGAAGGGTTTGGTACATACGAAAATAAATGCAGTACTGCGCACTCAATCGGAACGATCGGATCGGAACGGTCGAATCGGATCGGAATCGTCAGAGTATTCTCGAAGGGGCAACTTTTCCGAACGTTCCGAAGGTCTATCTTTTTTTATGTTAATGCTATCTTTGTCGATACTAAATTTACTTCAGGATGGATATATCAAAAATATATTCCTAAACTGTCATTATTTACTTTATGATATTTGACGATGAAGATTTTGGCAATACAGCGATTAAGAAATATGGGATGGAAATAAATCTTTCATGCACCTATTGTGTTGGTCATTAGGCCGGTATATACAATAAATAAATTAACAATGGGCGACAAGTGTCCAGCATGTACCAAGATATTGAATTATAAGATTTTAAAAAATTTAAAGATATTGAACGCAAACTATAATAAATGTTGAGCCTACATATGGTGCACGAAACTTTTTTAACAGATACAACAATGAACTTGATATTCTTAGAATATTTTTGGAAAAGGAATTTTACTATGAGTCTTTATAAATCTATCAATAAAAAGAAAGTTTTGTTAATATACTTGGAAGGAAGCAATTTAAATTCTCAACAAAAACGTTTTTTATAATGACTTGTCAACCATTCCCATAATTTTTTTAATGTTGGATTTCAAACAGTTAGTATCTGTCAGGACCTCTTCAAGTACTGTACTATTTGTCATTACATCATGTCGGATGAATTGTTGATTGAGGTTGTGCGAGAGTATGTGATATTGTACGATCCGCAGAATAGGTATTATCACGATAACACGCGGAAGGAGAACGCTTGGACTGAAATCGCAAGAAAAACGGGACGTTCAGGTAAGAAATAAATGTAAACATGTAATCAGTAGGTAGATATGGCATTTTTATTTTTTATATGGCATAATATTTTTTAATATCAACAATAATAAACATTTTCTTTAAACTGTATTTTTTTCTAATGTACTGCATGTATCCTTTCATGTTGCCACGCCACACTTCCTCCGTTGGATTCAAAATAATTTTTAAATTGTTCTTTAACGGTAAAGGCCTCTCGTTGAAAATTGCCGCCAATGAGAACTAAGTTGCCAATACCTTTTGGTTCCTCCTGAGATTCAATATCCCCTGGTTGCCAGGCACATCTATCATTCCTGAGATAATTGTGTAACACAATGCAGCTTAAAGTAATGATGTCTAAGTGATCTGGTGAAATATTAAATTAAAAAAAAATGAAATTGAACGCTCTTTTCCGATCCGACCGTTCCGAGTCGATTCAGGGCGCGTCCTGCTTTACCCCCTCGACCTTTGGGTAGTGGTCCGTAAAAATCAACTGCTACTAATTCTCCGATTTCCTTTGCAATAATTGGTTGTAGTTGTCCATGTGGTAACCTGTCACATGTCCGTATGTATCTATTTACAATTTTCCGCATGTTAGGCCAGTGGAAGTATAATTTCAGCACCGTAAATACATTTTCCCCCGCAAAATGTCTCATTTCTTGGTGGTACTGCTTTATTATCCTTTCTTGTAGATTCGTCGGTACGACTATGGTTCGTAGATTTCTAAAACGGTCTGTGCAATAACACATCGTTTTCAAGTACGTACTATTCTAAGATTCGTCTAACTTTCCCAGCTGTTCTAAAATTCGTTCCCTCGATTTTACATTTAATTATGTCCTAAAAATGGGTCTTCTCTCTGCAATTGCGGTAGCTTTCTAAATTCCTTAATAAGTTCTTTCTTTCCTTCGATTGTAAAAGCGGCAACTATGGGTTCTTTTACTCTCTGAATGTTTTTCAGATCCGCTGGCTATCTCGAAAGTATATTAGCGACAGTGTTTTCTGATTCTTTGATATGTCTAATCTAGAAATCGAATTGTTGTAGAAACAGCATCCATCGGGTAATTCTCTCGTTGAGGAACCGACATTGTTTTAAGAACACCAAGGGGTTCGGACAAGGTTCGGACGACAAATGGGACTCTGTGCAGGTACAATCTCAATTTCTGTATGGCATAGACAATGGCTAATAATTCCTTTTCTGTCGTTGTATAGTTTATCTCTGGACCCTTCAAGCTTCTACTAAGAAAACTGATCACCCCTCTCGTCCATTTTCGAATTATTGGAATAATACCGCGCCAATGCCATAATGTGAACTGTCCGTCTCCAAATAGTACGTTCTTTTGTTGCCTGGGTGCCTCAACATTATCGCTCTTAAAAAATGTTGTTTCAGTTCTATAAATAGTCTGTCTTCCTTTTCACCCCATTTCCATGCTGTCCCCATTTTCAAAAGTTTGTATAATTTATTCGTGTAATTACTGAAATTGGGGCAAAATCGCCGATAGTAATTGCAAAGGCCCAAAAACGATCTAAGTATTTATGCTCCATCGGTACTGTGATATTGTAAATAGCTTGTCAGGGTCCTTCTTAATTCCCTCAGGAGTAAGCAGGTACCCCAGGAATTTTACTTCCTGTTGTACAAAGAACAATTTTTCTAGCTGTTGTAATACGAGTTTGATGTGCTTAAGATGCTCCTCAAAGGCAGGTGATGCTAATAATAAGTCGTCTATGTAGTTATGCGTGTAATGTCATAATTCAGGACCTAGGACGAGATCCATACATGTTGAAAAACTTACGACTGCCGTCTTGAGGCCAAATGGTAGAACTTTGAAGCAATAACTCCTCCCGTTGTATAAAAATGCCGCATACTTTTTGCTATTCTCTGTTAGTGGTATCTGTCAAAATGATGAAACCAAATCAAGGTTCGTCATATATTTTTGTCCGTGGAATTGTTGTAATATTTCTTCTATTGTTGGGGGGCATTCGTTATCGGCCATCATTTGTGCATTTAAGGTACGTGCATCCAAACAAATTCTCGCTGACCCATCCTTCTTTTTCACAATTGTTATCGGGCTTGCGTATGGTGAGATCGTTCTCTCTATCACCCCCTGTTCTATCATTTCTCCCAGTTTTTCTTCGACGGCAGCTCGCAAAGCGTATGGTACGGGATAACTCTTCTTGATAAAAGGTGTTTTCTTTTGTCATTTTAATTTCAAGTTTAATTTAATTGCTGTCAAGCAACAATCTGCACGGCTGTGGTTGATTACCTGAGTCGAATACCTGGACTGAAGCGGTGGTTAGTAGGATTTCTGGATTGCTAGCAATTTTACAGTTAAGAGTTACTACATTTGCAGCATTTTGATTCGATGGAATCATATCGGTTTGATCAGAAGATATCGGGGGGTTATTGTCCCCATGGAGCAAGGTATGATGCCTGCCATTGCAGGTTCTGCAATTGGATGAACGGCAGTTTGTCAGTTTATGATTTGCCCTTAAACAGTTTGGACAAAGCTTAAGTGATTTGACCCTTTCAAGTCGAGTAGATACACTGAGGGGAAGAAACCCTGGGCAATTAGTTATGTAATGATCGCCCTTACAAAAGACACATGTTACATTATAAGTAGAAATCAAAGCTACAGGATTTACTTCACGACTAGGTTTGTAATAAAACTTTGGACCCTTTGGAAAATTCGAAGGCTGTTTTGCATTAGTACTGACTTGATTTTGTTTATTGGATGACTTAGCTTCAGACCGATTAGCCTCCAGCTTTTCAACATAATCAGCCTTCGAGTGAATAAACTTCTTAAATTCGTCTAATGTGGGCAACTCGGCAACAGGTTTAAATGCCTCCCAGTCATTTTCTAAACGCTTGTCGAATTTAGCTACTAAAACAAATATCAATAAAATATCCCAATTGTTTGTGTTAACCGATAGCTGGTTAAGAGCCCTTAAATGCTTTGATATATTGTGGACGAATTGTCTTAGTTCAAGGGAAGTAGAACAAGTAATATTAGGGGTATTCAAAAGTGCTTTCAAATGGTTTCGCACAAGCATATCGCGTTTTTCAAACCTTTCGCATAACATATCCCAAGTAATTCTATAGTACTCGGATGATATTTCCAGGTTATTAATAAGCTCCCTTGCTTCACCGTCAAGATGAGCACGGAGGCACTGAAACTTTTCGATTCTGTCCAAATCATCTCTTTAGTCTACTAAGGATACAAACGAATCCCGAAACTCCAACCAGGTACTATAGGAACCACTAAAAACGGGCAATTTGATGGCTGGTAATCCAGACTGGATTGTATTATTACTAACCGCTGAGTTAGATGGGCCAGGCGAAGAGCCATCTTCCTTTTGTTTTAACAACATATTCTTGGCAATTGAAAAGGTATGGAAATAAACAGATTCAAACTCTTCACGAGCTAAAACGAAAGCATCTGACTCCTCGTCCTCACTGATCAACTCAATTTCACTTTGAATACTGTCAAAATTG
Organism: Phyllotreta striolata; assembly: GCA_918026865.1. Lineage (NCBI taxonomy): Eukaryota > Metazoa > Arthropoda > Insecta > Coleoptera > Chrysomelidae > Phyllotreta > Phyllotreta striolata. Next base: position 8,358,815 of record OU900098.1, on the reverse strand, counting down.
GCTAATAAATTGTTTCGGTCATGCATTCGCTTCTCGAGTTCGAAAAAGGTTGTTTGGTCTAGTTCATCTCTGGATTTTAGGGTTTCAAATACACTTAGCACGTATTTTTTAAAAAGTGTTAATGAGGTTCGTATTTGCCCCCTCTTTTTAGTGAGCAATTTGAGTCTGGCACCTACATCCAGTTCCTCCGAAAGTGAATCGGTTACACTATCCATTTTATTTACCTACAATAGCGCACCAGAATTAAAGCGATAATGTGAATTTTAATAGCGTACAGATAAATAGAAAGTGTATTGGAAAGCTCTCACCCGTTGTAGCAGTGATGTACTACTCCAATCTTTGATCGTCCGGTTTCTTGAGCTCCACGACGTGCCGACCGTGAATTAAGGTTAGCTTTCCAGTAGAAGGGAATTTCACAAGCGTTGATGGTGGAAATAAGCCTGACTTCTCCGGTGATGCGATTGATTTTGCTTTTCTTGTCTTGAACACGTTTTTTGTTGTAGGTTATGTGCCGCTTTTTGGTGAATTTTCACTGATTCTGTTGAATCCGGCTCGAAGGACCATTTTATGTTTGATGATTAGTGTTTCAAGACGTCGTATTACGGGTTACAGGATGTAATAATAGATTATTCTAACTATAATCTTAGTTTTACTAAATAGAACAAAAATAATGCGTGACAATGTCCCGCCGAACAATATATGTTATCATAAGTCGTAATTCAAAAGTCATACTTCTTCTCCCGCGAAGTAGTTCCATGCGTGGCCTCTACCCAGAAGTACGTACAACCGAACATAGGGTCATTGAAAAGCCCGTGAAAAATGGAATGGAAATAAGCAAAAAATTCTTTTAATAACAAATGTGTTATAAATACCTTTTTAGTGCTATCGACGTTTGAATTAAGGTAGAAGATGTTGAACATGTCCTCCACCATCTACTTGACAGGCTCCCAGGCATTGGTAAAACGTAATATCGATTGCATATCTTCAATTTTGAATGACTTTTTAATAAAAACAGGCGAACCTTTGGTAAAAAAACTTGGTACAAAAATGCAACACCTTTTTTCCTTTTTGAAGTTCATTGATCAACAATGGTTTAGAATTAAACCCATTTTATGTTGATGCTAAGTTGCCTTTTCAGTTTTAAACGGTAAATCAATAAAATTTGGTGTGCTGCCTGCCCAGGCTCGCCTGTTTTTAATAAAAATTCATTCAGGATTAAAGATAGGCTACCGATATTAGGTTTTCGCCTGTTGAGTAGAGGGTGGAGGACCTGTCCGAGGGTTTTTTCGAAAAACCAACCAATTTTATTATAATGAATTTATTCCCTTCATTTGTTACATACTGTATACAGGGTGAGTCACGCTCAACGGGACGGAGTATTATGGGCAAACGGTAAAAGATTTTAAAAATTCCTTCGGGTTAAATATGTATACGTATGGTGGCTATAATTTAAAATTAATTAGACATATACAGGTTGTCCCAATTTTGAGAAAATATACAAAGTTATGTTTTTTTAAATGGGACACCCTATACAGGGTGTTTGTAAATTACATGTACATATTTCAACCACATGTCAGGAATACCTCTAAAAGTGATTTGGCGTTATTATTTTTTTTTAATTCAAATGTTTAAATTTGGGGCAATTTAACATTTATCCGCCCCAAACTCTACGTCGTATTGTCTACGCGTATTCTGCATAAGCGGCTGGGAGCGCGTTGAACGAACAGTGTTGTAAAATGTTTATAAAATGAAATAATGTGATAATTTTTCCGTAATATCGTCAAACCAACTAGGTATACTAAAATTAATCATTTTAAAAATGGTTGAATTTCGTCAAATAATGTTTTGCAAAATATTCGAAAATAGCTCATGAATTTCGGAAACATTGAATACATTAAAAACTAAGGAACCCTATTCCTTAAATAAATTAAACTTACCCAAAATCTTCATGATTATCTAGGTATCCTTACAAAGTATCACAACAATAATTGTTGTGATTAATTGTTGAACAATTATTGTTCAAAGTGTCCACCATTAATTTCAATACAAGCTTCTGCTCTTCTGCGTAAAGAACCAAAAACTAACAAACACAAAAACTCAAACTTGATAAAAGTTCACACATAACAAATTTACAAATTTTTATGTATTTTTCAAATCGGCAAAGGCAAATCAACGCACGAACTGGTTGCGTCTCTATCTTTGTGTAGTAACTAAAGAAATCGCTTTATTACCCTTGTAAAAGATAATTTATGCGATGTGACGTGCAAATTTCTCCCTCCGCCGCCGGCCTTCAAAAAATCTAGCCGAATGTTTTCTAGTGCGTATTGTTTTGTAGGGTTGTTAACCTCGTGGTCAAATAGATAATTCTTTTTAGTGATTTGTTTGATAAGTGTTTAACTTCTTATTACTCTTTAAGTTTAGTTTGTTCTTAGTTTAGTGTTCTGATTCTTGGAGCAATGCAATGCCAGACGCGTTTGATCAAAATGAATTAATTAATTGATGTGCTTCTAATAAGTAGTAAGTAAAAGTCATAAGAAAAAATTCTTGAGACATGATTTTTCATTTATCAATTATTATTTTGTCGATATTACAACTTTACGGTGAACGGATCGTATCGCGCGAGTCGATTTGTTTAAAATTACAAGAATTATTGAATTATTGATTATTGCATCTGAATTAAATGAAAAATACTACTTTTAAATATTAACCGATTACTAGTATGATTATTAGTATCTAAAGTAATTCTAATCCTTTAAATCAAATGAAATACATTCTTTAAAAATGTCTTATTTTTCAAATTAACAAATAAAACATGGCAACGGTGAAAGAAATCCGCCGATCCACAGCTGATCGCTTTAAATTTGTAACTGACCTACTCAACATTTCAGAGGCGTGTATCTTATTTAGCAACAATTTTCAAAAATTAATTACTCGGTAATTATACGCTATTTTGAAAAAATAATTTATACAATATGTTATATTAGGCATATAGTCTAACCAGTTTTAATATGTACATGTAATTTACAAACACCCTGTATTATATAGCATTTTTAAAATCTACTTAAAAAACTAATGTCAGTTTATTATGTCAGTAAAGTTCCCTATACCTATTCTTGTTAGTTTTTGATTTATTTCACGTTTTTTGAAAATGTAGGGTTTTGGAAAAACATTAATCACACTTTATTAGTATAATTAAAATTAATGCCTTTTTGTCCCTTCTTTCTAAAAACTTTCATCTACATTTTAGCTTATTTAATTATTAAATTAATTCACAGGGTATTTTTAATTTCAAGCGAAAGTTGAGTTAAATATTTTCTTTGCGTACTAAATTATTTTAAATGGGACACCCTATTTTTAATTGCTCTAAAATGAAGAACCAAGAGTACTCTTTCAAACGGCTATAGGGTTCCCTATATCAATATCAACTAGTTTCTTAGTTATTGGTATTTTTTAATTAAAGTGATGAATTTCATTCATTGGATAAAACGTATTTTATCAAGTAGGACATGAAAATTGCACAAACAAAAAAGTGTTGACTGTCATCGTAATTTGTGGTTAAAATCCGGTTTTTCTTCATAAAGTTAATAAAAATGAAAGAATATTCTATTAAAGATCGTGTAAATATGATATTCGTACTTGGGGAATGTTCCCAAAACTATTTATTTTATTATTAATTTATTTATTATTATTATTTATTTTATTATAAATATTGTTGAACAGATTTGTTGAGACTGGCAATCTCTTACCGTTTGCCCACAATACTCCGTCCCGTTGAGCGTGACTCACCCTATATATACAGGGTGTTTCATTGGGAAAGGGCAATATTTTAACCCTATGTAGATGTCACCCAGTGGATTACAAAAAACCCGTATACTATGGGTCTTGCGCCCTTTATAACCGAGTTGCAGGATTTTTTTTGAATTTGGCCCATTTCTTTCGATACCTATAACTTTTGAATCACTCAGTTTATTTTTTTTATATTTGTCATATTCTGCATAGATTTATGCAGATATATTATGCATAGATATTCTATACATTTAGGACAATTTATTGCCACATTAAAAAATTACAAAATCCAGGTTCGGATTTAGAAAAGTTATTAAAATTTGACCGACCGAAGAAAATTTAAAACTATCGACGAAAAAGACAGTACAAGCATATTCGAAGTGCGATTTTGCTCCATGGCAACGGTTGGCCACGCACAGCTTCATTAATTCAAGAAAACTTGGACAAAATACACTGGAAAATATTCTAGAAGAACCACCCTACAATTCCGATTTATCGCCATGTAACTATCACCTGTTTGGGTCACTCAAAGAAATACTAGGAGGTCATCACTTCAACGACTACAAAGATGTGGTAACGTTTGTGCGCAATTGACTACAGACACGACCAGATTCATTATTTGATTACGGGATTAAAAATCTTCCGATTCGGTAGGATATTTGTGGTAATAAAAGAGGAAACTACATAGAAAAATATTATGTATTCAAAATTATATTTAATTTATAAATAAATTTTTTAAAGCAAAATTCCGGTTCATATTTGATTCGCCCTCGTATAACTATAAAGCATATCTGCGGGTTGATTCATTTTAATTTACAATATACAGGGTCTCACTTAAATGTTGACTTTAATTTCAGGGAGTGATTCTTTGTCATATTTTTTGAAGAAAAGTTCATATAAACGTGTGTCCTAATTTGGTTCATTTCCAAGTAACGGGGTGTTACTGATTGTAGTGTACCATTAGAATCTTTGACAAATGCGCGTTCCTTAGTGAATGTGACAACGTGATCTTCATCTACTATTTTAGCAACGGACAATAAATTGGTACGCAAGTTAAAACATAAAGGGTATTCTGGAAAACCACCGATCTAGTGTTTTGACCGGTTGAGGTCACCAGTCGCACATCACCCTGAGCCGTTACCTTAGGAGTCGCATCGCTGGCTAATTTTAATCCGCCATTGAATTCGTGCGCATTCGAAAACCGATCCAAATTGTTGCAGAGATGGGACGTGAACCCATGTCTAGGCACCATGAAGAAGTAGTAGCGGCGTTGGTTCGTACTGCATTGAGTGATAAGACCGCACTATCACAGGCGAAAGATAAATTTTCAGCATTGTTTGCGGTGTTTCCATCCTTCCTCTTCTTTTTATAAGATTCAGTTATATCGTGATCCTTTTTACGACAGTAGTTGCATCTCTTGGTAAATCTTGCAGATTTTGTGTCAGCAGAATCCTTCGAATAATTGGTAGATTTGGATGGTGATTTTGGGCTGTTGAATTGCTTCAAAAACATAACATTAGAATCATCTTATTTGTGTTGTCTGGAATAGCTCTCCTCGATAATCTTTCCCATTAATTTATCTATGTCCGGTACAGTGTTGTCAACTCTGTTAAAGCTTTTATAGTATTAGAACAGGACAAAATATAGTACAAAACAGAAAAAAAACGAATAAACCTATACAAGGTGTTCCATAATGACATGCTAATATTTAAGGGGGTGATTCTTGGACCCATTTAAAGAAAAAAACTTTATATGAACATATGTCCTAAACCTAAAATGTATTTAGGCAGCGTACAAATAAATGCATTTATTTTTTTTTATCCGAAACAGTGAGTCGTACGGAATAAAGCCAAGAAATAAAATTTGTTCTAAATTGAAGAGGGTTTCGAAAATAATTTTTATTTTAATATTAGGCAGTGGCGTATCAGTTTTTTCTCAAAAAATATATAATGCAAAACCCAAACGGACGCCACTGGTGAAAATAATAAAATTATTTGTACATTAGAAAATGCATCTTGATTCATAGAAGACTTGTTCAAAATTTCATAAAGATGTCCACAATAGTATCACAGTTATTAAAAAAAAAATATTTTTTTTACACCCTACTGTAAATTGATAGAAAGTGTAAATTTATACTGCATTAAATTATTACTTATAAGTATCGTTATTCTCGAAAAATATATATGTGTATGTATTGTACAAAATACAGGGTGTCCGAAAAGGTTTTTGCGATTTAAAAAATCATAGCGCATTAAGTTTTATGTTTATTAACAATTTTATATTTTTTACATTAACTACAAACTATGGAAATTTATTTGTGAAAGAGTATTCCGTCGAGATGCTGTCCTCCCATGCGCACCGTCTCCTCCAAACGATCCCTGAAATTTGTGAACACGCGGCGACATACCTCTTGTGGAATTGCTCTAAGTTCATTGCGTATATTTTGCTTTAATTGATTCAAATTTGCAGGGATTTGAATATAGACCTTTGATTTAAGGAAACCCCACAAAAAAAAGTCCATGGGAGTTAAGTCGGGGCTTCTTGGGGGATAATTCACGTTTCCATTCTTTGATATGACCTTTCCTGGAAACATTCTTTGAACGACCTGCATCGAAAGATTTGCGGTGTGAGCAGTTGCCCCATCTTGTTGAAACCAAGTGTTTCGGTTGAATCCACCAAAGTTTTCAATTCTGGTTCAAGGAAATTTTCCAGCATACCCCTATAACGTTCAGCGTTAACGGTGACTGTGCGGTGATTTCCATCTTCAAAAAAGAAGGGGCCAATGATTCCATATGCAGACATTGCCGCCCAAACTGTAACCTTGGGACTGTGTAGGGGTTGTTGATGTTTCATGCGTGGGTTGACGTCATCCCAATACCGGCAATTCTGCTTATTTACAGCTCCATTCATATGAAAATGCGCTTCATCACTGAACAGGATGTTATTGAAATTGTTAAAGTTTTGCAACATGTGCTGGGCAAATTCAACACGAATTTGATAATCTTCTTCTTTTAATGCTTGAACCAGTTGAATTTTATACGCATGGAATTTTAGATCCTTCTTTAAGATCGTGTGAACGGTTGATTTCGACAAATTCAAGGCGGCAGCTTGTTTTCTTACTGAACGGCGTGGCGTTCGCCTCACGGATACTCGAACACGCTCGATATTTTCTACACTCCTACCGGTTCTGGGCCGGCCAATATGGCTCGTACACACAGTTGTGCCTTCTGCTTCAAACTTTCTTACCCAGTATCTGATTAAAGCACATGACGGAGCTTGATTAATGTCGTGTAAATTAAAATGTGCACGGTAAAGCCGACGAACTTGGGTGTAGGAATGATTGTTCTCATAATACGTTTTTACACAAAAACCGCGTTGTGGTCCCGTGTATCGCTCCATTGCTACTGAAATTCCAAGAGACGCGCTGTCGAATGCAACTGGTCCGATCTCCCCACTCTTAATGGTTTCGCAGAAATATAACCGATAAATCGCAAAAACCTTTTCGGACACCCTGTACTTGAATTTCGTACCTCTGGCAACACTGTTGTATAAGGTTCGAAGTTACTTCGAAATTACTAAATAACAAGTTACGTTCCATAATTTGATAGATATTCCATTAATTTTAATATCTTTTCATTGTATTAAAATTGAAATTTTATCCTTAAAGGTATAATCTCAAAAACAAATTGACACATGTATAAATTTCTTTTTATTTTCAGAAAAAAGTAACGATTCTAATGACGTCCCTCTCGATATATAAATTGACGTGTCTGAACGATTTTTCATTTTTTCTACCCAAAAACACCTCTGTTTCCTTCTTAAAAATGTGCCACCCTGTATACGTATAAATATCCCCTAAATTACTCCCTCCTCCTCGTCTATTCCTAATGATTTTTTTAGAGTTTTAAAACGTTTTGAAACGAGTTATTAAAACTAAATAAAAAGTAAAAAGGTTAAAAAAAAACTCAACAACGTAAACTTAAACCGTAAACTATTCTATTAAAAATAATATTAAACATAGAAAGTATAGTTCAGTTGTATGGGGCGACCGCCCCGCGTAGCTCCGTCTCCAATTTCATTACGGCGGCGGCGGCGGCGGCGGCCGCCCCTGCCCCTCCATCGGCCCCGCCCTCTTCTTCCACCCCGACCACCCCCCGCCCTCTAGATGTCGACGTGGATACTGAAATTAAAATTAAAAAGTTATTAAATAAGTTTCATTATTAATAATTATTAATAATTAAAAGGAAATTGAAAGGTTTTTAATAATATATCACAAAATATTTTTTGTCTATATTCCGGCCGTTTATTATTAGTTATTATTAGATTCTGTACTTACTTGTAGAGGCGATCGACTCCAGTGGCGCTAGCGCCAGCTGAGGCCGGGTATGGCGCCAGCGGGGGCGTCCTCGGTGGCGCCGGGTGTGGGGCCTGCTGGGGCGCCATATATGGCGCCGACGGCTGGGGCGCCGGGAATGGCGCCGGGTAGGCGCCAGCGGGGGCCTCGTTGGGCGCTCCGGGTATGGCGCCATATATGGCGCCGGGTACTGCGCTAGAGGGGGCGTCCTCGGGGGCGCCTGGTATGGCGCCAGCAGGTGCGCCATATAAGACGCCGACGGCCAGGGCGCCGGGTATGGCGCCATCTGTGGCGGCGACTGTGACGCCGGGTACGGCGTCAACCGGGGCGGGTCGTCTAACAACTCCGGGTCTGCAAAAAATATTCAAATTAAAATAAATGTATTATTGACTTGTTACCTTTGTGGTCATTACAAGTAAATTCAGTATGTAAACAAAATTTTGATTTTTTATGATAAATTAAAAAAATAACCTTCTACTATAATTCGAAATTCAATTTACAAACATATTTCAATATAAAATTTACAAAGCTATTGAATACTAACACATTGTGTAATGAAATTATTTGTGAATTGATTTTACATGATGAAACTTGCATACATATTTTTGTTGGATAACTTACCAATTCGATTCATGGTTTAAATACAAATGAACGATATTCGATACAAGGAATGTCAGGGTTGTTCTAATATCTACGGTGTTGCCACTTTTATATACACAATTCGAAAGATGAATAAAAGATTTTATCAATTATTTATATTAAGAAAACGAATTAATACAATTCAATAGATTGTTAAAACAATCAAAGAATTATAAAAGTATATTTTTATCATAGTTATACGATATTAGTTTAGATAATATTCGTAAAGATAACTTTGGCAACGTTTTATACTTGACTAAAAAACAAACGGTCAACTTAGACGTAACGTCAAAATTAGGAACTAGAAATATTGAAATATAGAGGGAAATTTAAAAACAATCATCCGTATTTGGGGCTTTTTTCAAGTTATATAAGTTAGTCATGGCAAAAAAATACCATGTAAGAGTAAACCTCGGCGTTTATTTTGTATTGCGCGGCGCAATTTATTAAATCGAATTTATCGATTTTCTCGTATTTTTCGTCGTTCGTCGGAGTAACAGCCACCTATACGGGAAACTGCGGATAATAATTGAATTCCTAGACAACCTTCTGTGGAACTGCATAGAAAATCTTACGCTCTTAAATATGTTTGCCAAATTTCGGGACCGATATAGAAATGTAACTTAATAATAAAAGCTTCAGTACAATATTTTTTTTGTAATATCTATGCATGATTTTTTAAATTACCAAACGGAAGTTACTTTCTGAAAGCAACAAATGTCTTTATTTCAGTCTATATTGCGTAGAAATCTGCACTTATCTGTACAAATAGTAATTAATAAAATGAATAAATCAAATTTATCAACCAATCAGGTTACGTTACGTGGGTAATAAAATAAAAAAAATCAATTTTCAATAATCACATTTATTGAGATTAATTCAAAAATATAACAATTTAAAGCTTACCTGTTAAAAACTAATACTAAAAAAAATATAAATTATAAAATATGTAAAGGACACAATTATCATAAAATCTTATCCTATCCATCATAAATTTTAACATACAATAACTATGTACGTACATGACTATTAAGTAATGAATAAGTAAATATCAGTATATTAACAAGGAGTACGACGTCTACGATACTACTATTATATGTTTAATAAACAATATTAATTTAGAAAAAATAATAAAGTCAAAAGATACAATTAGATCCTTTATATTCTTAACAATTGTAATGTCATTCAACGTAAGTAAGCTAAGGATAAACGACCGAGGAATTCCTTAAAATGGTTGAATGGAAAAAAGAGAGAAAAGTTATTCTACCTGCGCTTGTATAGGTATAATCAAATGTGTTTGCAATATGGTCAAATATATGAGTTAAACACAGGAATATTATTAACATAACAGTGGTTAGAGTGAGAAAGTTGAAATCCCACAATAACACCCTTTTTAGCCTATATTGCCAACAAATTTGCATCTACGTGTATAAAATATGATTTATTAGTGTGTCGGGCGGGATCATAAAACCTTCTCTTTTCGGGCTACGTATAGGTTCCCATTACGATGCAATAAAATCTATTTGCAATATTATCTTGTTTCGTGCGTTTTACACTTTACAATTTTAGCTAATTTAGAATACCTACTTTTATCTTAGATATTATGTCTCTTAGTCCATTCGTCGGTTAAGTCGTTTAAGTCTATCGGTGTGTTGAGAAATAACAACTAATATTCTTACTTACATATAGAAAAGATATTTTTTATTTCTTAAATGTTACATTCGCTTTTGCTCGAAAGAAGGAAAAAATTATAAATACAATGTAGGTAATTCAAAATAAGGGAATTTCTTAGAAGAATAAATTTAAAGCTTCTCTTCGAAGAAAGAAACACGAATAAATCTCGTCGTACCTATTAATAATAGTTGCAACTAATTCATCCAGTTCAGGCAAATGAATGGTAACTTGGTCTGCACGAGCTTGATGGCCAAGTACAGAGCCCATAGGAACATGTACATCTATAAATAAAAAATATATTTAAAATATAATTAAAAAAAAATTATCTTTTACGTACCATCTCTCAGCAAAATGGTCCTAGTATCATTTTCCATCGACAGAGTAGCTACGAAAGGTATGTTCTTTTGAACATTTATTAATGCAGCTTTAATATTTAGGGGCCTTCCACCATCCAGTTTAGTTAATTGTTCATCCACAAAGGGATTTTTTATTTTTGGCTTCACCGGGTCCTTAGACCGAACAGTTTTTAAGGGATTAAAAAATATGCTGTCACTTAATTGCTGTGCAGTAATTTTTCCCCCTCGGCTTGTTCCACACCATCGGTAAAGATGTTGGAGATTCGTTGTCAGGAATAACGTTTAATCCCATCATGATTAAATGTTGCATGTAATATGCCAGGGCAACAACATGATTGCAAGATTCGGAATCACTAAAAATATAGAACCATGAAATATCAATTTCGGAAATATAATATTAACAATTAAATCTTACCCTGCTTCACAAGTTCAACGTGCTTCACTTATTGCCTCCAAAGATGCTGCAAAAGTCAAATAAATAGAATGAGGTTTTTCATTTTTTTTTGACTTCTATTACATTTCCCTTTAAGCGTTGATCCCAGCTTATCAAACAACACATCGTGGACAAAACTGTAATAAGTTTGTTAGTAAAAGCAAAACCTATAATAATATATTACGTACCCTTCTGCAAAAAATTTATAACCACGACTAATGTCCCTCTGTGTCCACCCTTTTCTTTTGAAAAATGTTTCTTCAATTTCAAAAGAAAACTTCTGAAATTGGGAAATATCTTTTGACCAACAAGAATCTATTGTACTACAAAATAAAATATATACAAATATAAATAAAAAGTATAATAAAACAAAAAATTACTTACTACAAACAGCCTAAATAATTATTGAATTACAAAAATACGAAAAGCAAAAGCACAACAACCACGTTCGAAAAATGCAGGTATAATACAAAATCAAACTTTGCAATGAGCAATATTGTTGTTGTTGTTGTTTTTATGCGGGCGGTCTTTCCAGCCATGTGACCACCTAGATCTAATGATCCTCTGTAGTTTTCCGCTGTTTCCCAAGGTCATTGATTCTGCCAGAGGTCGCAAGTATTTGCAAACCTCAGCAGTTCGGATGCCCTTGTGTTTTTGAAATCGCTAGGAAATAATGAGGTCCTTCCCCAGGTATTATGCCTGCGCAAGGATAATGCTGGACAGTGACACAGTATGTGTATGCTGTCCTCATCAGCCTCCCCACATAGACGGCATGTTTTCTGCTCTACTATTTTGAGGCGGTATAGGTGCGCTCTGAGTGCTACGTGTCCTGTGAGTAGTCCAAGCGTTTTGCTCAGCCTGTCACGGTCCATAGCCCAGAGCTCGGTTGCCCTTTCTTTTGAGGGTGTTTCCATGAACTGTTTGGATACCCTACAGCCTGTCGAGTTCCTCCATTGAACGAGATGTTCCCTTTCTAGGAGTTTGTTTAGGAAATGCTTCTACCACGTCTCCTCCCACGTTTCCACCCACGTTTCCACCCACGTTTTACATTTGCAACAAACCAAAATTATTTACTAAATCAATAGTAACTCTTACAAGTACTATGAAAGGAAACAATTTGATCAATCCAGGAGGATATAAAATATGGGATTTAAACCGACAAGCATATTTTCAATTACCTTTTGATGCAATAATTTTAAATATTAGAATAATTCCTACCGATGCAAGCATTTTATTAAATGATCAGCAGATTCAAAACAATGATTTAATTAATAAAAAAATATATAAAAGCGATAAATTAACGTTATTTTCTACAAATGATTATGACGAGTACGCATCTATTCAGATTATTTTAAAAGTACTAGTGGAATATGAGTAAATTTGATGTTGTAGAAGAATTGCATAAGCCAGCTAGGGAAAAATATAGAAGAAGAAATGTTATTATCAAAGGTTCACACGATTTAATTCAGGGTGATTTAGCTATAATGTCTCTTTATAATAGAGAGAATCAAGGATATAATTACATATTAGTTGTAATTAATGCGTTTAGTAAATACGTATGGGCTGAACCTGTAAAACGAAAAACAGGTTACAAAAGCGATGAATAAAATATTATTGCAAATGCCACCTGTTAAAAATTTACAAACCGATTTTGGAAAATAATTTTACAATAATGATTTTCAAGAATTAATGAAAAAATATAATATTAATCACTACAGCACATTTTCCAATTTAAAAGCGAGTATAGTTGAAAGAGTTTTTCGAACTCTAAAAACAATGCTTTGGAAACAATTTAGTTTGCAGGGTTCTTACAAATGGTTAAAAATTCTTCCTGAAATTGTAGCCAAATATAATAATACAAGACATACAACTACCGGTACTATACCTAGTAAAGTTACAGATAAAAACGCTGGTTATATTGTTGCTTTTAACCAATTAAAAACTATTGACCCTAAAACACCGAAATTTAAAAACGGTGATTTTGTTCGTATAAGTAAGCATCGTCATACATTTACAAAAGGTTATACACCCAATTGGACAACCGAAGTTTTTAAAATTAAGAAAGTTAAATTAACCAACCCTAATGTTTTTATACAGAGAAATTACAAAAAGTAAAATATCCTGATGTTTATTTTATTGAAAAGGTGTTAAAAAAAGGAAATAAACTTTATGTTAAGTGGTTGGTATTGAATTATAATTCTTGGATAAATAAGAAAGATGTAGTTTAATTTTTAATAAAAAGCTTATAAATCATAAACATGTTTTATTTTTTTTAAATACATTATTTCTATGAACTAAATCTAATATAGGATTTAAAATAATTGAAGCTTTCTTAATTCGTGTTGAAAATCGAATACAATCTAGTGCTGTTGATTCCCAATCACTTCGTCGAGCAGCTCTGTATGCATAATTCCATATGATGGATTTGGTTTAAACTTTCGTTAAATGTCACTTTTTTCATAGCAGCTCAGGATACAAATAAATCACCTCCATTATTATTCCATAAGTCACAGCATGTCTATTTTTGAATGGTTCCATTATCATGAGAGAATTATTTATAACATCATTTCCTTTCATATTTTTTAATAATTGTAAAGTGTTTAAAATATTTTGATTTTTAAAATTTTCTAGATGATATTTTATTAGTGGTGCTATTTTCCACATTTCTTCCAATGATGAAACCCCCAACCAAATATTGAAATTGTTGGAACTTATTTTCAAGACTTTAGATTTTTCAAAATTTTTAAAATGTAACACAAAACTTGTTGCTTCTATGGTGGAACAATAATTTGTTGAATACATAAAGTCGTTAATCACATCTTTGTATGATAAAAATTCATCCCATTCTTTTTCACTAAATTTCACATTGGTGTTTTTATTTCCAGAAATAACAACATATGGTGCCCAATTAAAATTAGGATATAAACATACAGATATAAATTTAGATTTTGATGGATTTAATCTAAATCGTTGTTTACATATAAATTTATTGTTACAATTCATGATTACAACTGAATACAAAACTAACTTAAGCGCATTTTATATTAATATTTCTTGACTGGTGGGTTCACCCCCTTCTTCTTCTCCCTCTTCTTCCTCTCCTTCCAGTCGATAATCCGGTTCTCGCAAAAATGATGGTAAATATTTTTGAATACAATTTAAGTATCTCTGCAGCTCAGCAGCTCGCATATTTAAAACAAAACATCCTAGACAAATTTTACCACTTTCAAATGCTGAACAAATTTCATACCCTTTTTGGTATTTCTTGGATAATAAAATTAACTCATCTTCTGTGTATGGTTGATATACTCGAAGACACCCTTAAATTTGTTCATGATCAGCATCAAATTCTAAGTTGCGAAATCTTTCTTGCAGATTGGTAATTCCACTGTATAAATCAACAATTTTTGTATAATTTGCGTAAGCCATCCACATTGTAACTGTTGCAACTAAATTTATTTCATTATTTGGTTTCTTAAATACAACACAAAATGTGGTGGGATGACTTTCTGATATTAGAATTTTTTAATTTACTGGTTGTAGTGAAACCACATTTGGAGAGAACGGCAGCTTTATTGGCGAACAAGTGTACGCAGTACAACCATTAACTTGAGGAGAACTACACTTTGCAATTGCTTACTGATCAGTTGACTTGCATTAACTCTCTAACTTTCAATCACTAACCAACCCCAAATGGTTTACATGGACGCCAACGCCGAACTCAGTCATCCCCTTTGCGCACGCGCGTTTCATGTAATTTCCAATGTGTTTATAATTTGCTATGCAACAAACATTTGCAACCGTAAACTAAAACTCTAACAACCCTGTCAATTATCATTCTCTCAACTATCCACTAACTACCGCAGCTTTACCAACCTAATTCCCCTTGACTGTATCAGTCATGTTGGCAGTTGTCCTATTTGACAAATCCCAACATCCTCCGGCCGGGGAAAGTGGTGTATGTTCCTTACCAAACGCTTTACCTCAGAAAAGGAACCGTTTACGCAATAATAGTTAACAATTACCGACCCAGTGGTTCGATAGCGTGCGACCTTTAACTGACGGAGAGAACGAAACAAAAATTATACCAATAGTGCAAACTCTAAAATTAACCCTTTTCTACTACTAGAACTATTACTTATAACCTGAAGTAAGTTAGTCCTACCCTAGTTAGTTGATTCAAGTGGACAGATTTTTGTTATCGGCCGTATTATCTCCCCTCTAACAGTCTTAATTTGTACTGCCCTAGCTCGACCATCTGACCCGACTATCACCTTGGTCACTCTACCTCTTGGCCAGTGCAGTGGCGGAACGGCATCCTCCTTTATTAAGACCAGCTCATTTACCTCTAGCTCCCGTTTTGGGACCAGCCATTTTGGTCTATGCTGCAACCTGCTTAAATACTCCATTGACCACCGTTTCCAAAATTGCTGTTGAAGTTGACAACACCTCTTCCACACATCTAACCGATTCTCCTTTTTTAAAGACACGTCTACTTCAGGGATCGCTGTTAGACTTTGTCCAATCAAAAAATGTCCTGGAATTAGACATTCGAGATCAGCAGGATCATTGGACAGCGGACTTAATGGACGTGAATTCAAAATTGCCTCAATCTGCGTTAGCACTGTGGACAGCTCCTCAAACGTTAAACACGCCGTGCCTACGCGGAGGAATGAATTTCCACGTGATGCCTTTGTTACCTACAAACTCTACAATGCTATTCGTGTTTGCTTGATTTTGTAAAAACGTGTATAATTCGTGTAATTTGTTTTTGGCTCCTACGAAGTTCATTCCGTTATCGCTATATACGATGGACGGATTTCCCCGCCGCGAAATAAACCTTTTAAATGCAAACAAAAATGCCTCCGTACTCAATGAGGAAACTAACTCTATGTGCAATGCTTTCGTGACCATGCATACAAACACTGCCATATATCCTTTAAGTACTTTCGCCTTCCGCAACCTTGATGCCCTAATCATAATAGGTCCCCCATAATCAATTCCTACACATTGAAACGGTCGTGTACCACTAGTAACTCTATCCTTGGGCAAGTCTGCCATAATCTGTTCACAAGGTTTAATTCAAAATCTTCTACATATTCCGCAATTAAATATAACTTTTTTAACTTCTTTTAAACCATGAATAGGCCAAAATCTCAATCGAATGTTTGATAACACCGTTTGCGCTCCAACGTGCCCCAACCTTTCATGTTCAGCTTTTAACAATAACTTGACTACATGATTATTGGACGGTAAAAGTTTTGGATGTTTCTGTTCCACCGAAATGCTTGCGTTTGACAATCTTCCCCCTACACACAAAAATCCTTCGTCATTTAAAATTGGTTTAAGCCCCAATATCGCTTTATTTGATACTATCTGTCCTGCTTTTATTTCTCTAATTTCCTTTTGAAACGCTTGTAATTGAACTATTCTAACTACCATATTTAATGCTTTGTTAAATTCTGCTGGAGATACTACTTGCGCTACCTTATATGTTTTTTCTTTTATCTTTGAAACAAATTTATGCCACCTAACTACTGCCACAGTTCGAACTACCCGATTGAAATTCGAAAACCTTTCAAAATCTATCCAACTCTCTAGTTCTGCTGTATTTAATACCACTGTTTCATGCTTTTTTTCATCTCGCTTCTTTTCTGGAATTATATCAAGCACTTCTATATCTGTTTCCTTTAATGAATCGAACTCTAACTCCTGTAAATAAGTTGGACCCTTCCACCACAACTGACACTTTACTAATTCTCTTGCTAACATTCCTCTCGAAAGCACATTTGCTGGATTGTCAGCCGATTTTACATGTCTTCAAAGGCTTCAATTTCCTGATAACTCCTAAATTTGTAAAACTCTATTTGCCACATATGTTGTTGACCTAGATGCGTGAGATTTTATCCACGATAATGCAATCTGCGAATCTGTCCACAAACTAACTTTCTATATTTTAATTTTACCCTCATAGATTTCTATTACTCTCTTTGCCAATTTAGCCAATAATACCATTGCACACAATTCTAGCCTTGGAAGCGATACCGTTTTAATTGGAGCAACTCTAGATTTTGACGTAATCAATACTGTTGAAACCTTTTTGTTTTCATATATAATTCGAAAATATATACACGCACCATATGCTTTTATGCTACTATCCGCAAACCCATGCATTTCTACCTTTTGTACAATGCCTTCTTTAAATAAACACCTTGGTAATCTAAGTTCATTTAAATGGCTTAATGTTTCAATGTATTTATCCCAATCTTTTAGCAATTCTCCCTTTAATGGCTCATCCCATGGCACCTTTTCAATCCACAATCGTTGCATAAATAGTTTTCCTATTACAATGTATGGACCTACTAACCCTAACGGATCAAACATGCGAGAAATTATTGATAATGCTTTTCTTTTAGTTACTTTTGAACAGTCCTCTAATCCTTCAGGAGGCAAGATAGCAAAAACGTCAGCAACCGGATTCCACGAAACCCCTAAGACTT
Organism: Phyllotreta striolata; assembly: GCA_918026865.1. Taxonomy (NCBI): domain Eukaryota; kingdom Metazoa; phylum Arthropoda; class Insecta; order Coleoptera; family Chrysomelidae; genus Phyllotreta; species Phyllotreta striolata. Next base: position 8,341,073 of record OU900098.1, on the reverse strand, counting down.
TTTTCGAACAAATCCCTACATCAAATTCATGCACCTTAACACTATCTTTTGCATACAATTTTCTAAACTCAGATGAATTTGAACACCATTTGTGCAACTCCCATTTCGCTTTTCCTAATACTAAATTTAAACATTTGTACACCTCTTCTAACTGCTTAAACGTTGAGCACCCATATAAAACATCATCTACATAAGTGTTTGAAATCAGCGCATCGGCTACTGCTGGATACTCCTTGTTACATAACAACCCTATTTCTGTTAAAACCCTAGTAGCTAAAAACGGAGCACAGTTTGTTCCATATGTCACTGTCGACAATTCAATACATCGAATTTGTTCGTCTGGTTTTTCCCTCCACAGAATATTTTGTAAATAGCACTGCTTTGGATTGATCAAAATTTGACGATACATCTTCTTAATATCTGCAACGAATACAACCTTATGCATTCGAAATCTACACAAAATATCATATAATTCTGGTTGTACCTGATACCCCTTTAGCATAACGTCATTCAGTGAGTACCCTGACGTACTTTTACTAGACGCATCAAACACTACTCTTAATTTGGTTGTCTCAGCTTGTTCTCGAATTATACAATGATGTGGTAGGAAAAACTTTCGTTCCCCTTTGGAATTAACTGTTACTACATTTACATACCTACCATGCCCTAAACTTACATACTCATCGATAAACTTTTTATATTCTTGATACAAATTAATATTGGATTGAAACCTCTTTTCTAATCCTCTAAATCTTTGATACGCCCTTGAATATGAATCTCCTAACTTCTTATTTCCGTCGACCTCTTTTAGTAGAATATCTACCTGAAACCTCCCACTTTCTACCCGCTTTGTCGTGTCTTTAAATATTTTTTCAGCTAATTCAGCTTCTGCTGACCTAGTTTTACTCTCCGGAACATCCTCAGTTTCCCAAAATTTTACAATTAATCTATCTAACTCTACATTTTCCTCCTCCGATGAGGCCATTGCTTTTGTAAAAAACGAAACTGCATTTTCCTCGACTATCTTGCCTTCCCTTCCCGATGAACAACTATATCTACCTCCTATTATCCATCCTAACTTTGTGTTTTGCATCATTGGTAGACCCTTCCCCAATGATATACATTCTGGAATAATCACATCGAAATAACCATCAGCGCCTATTAACAAATCTACCTTTGACGCAACATTAAATTCAGGATCAGCTAGTTCTACATCTAGAGGAATTTTCCAGTTATTTACAATAAATGTGAATTGTGGCAACTCTGATGTGATTTCTTGCAAAACATTACACGTAAGTGGTAATTTAAATTCTTTATCCCTTTTGGATTGAATTGTGATAGATGCCGCGACCCTAGATGATGAAACTGATTTTGCTACCCCTGTAAACTGCAAAAACTTTTTAACTAGCGGCAACTCTAATCTCGAAACTAATTCTTCCGTTATAAATGAATTCTGACTACCGTTATCCAGCACGGCCCTTACTTTTATTGGAACCCCTTTGGTATCCATCACTGCTACTATCGCTGTAGCCAACAATACATGAGACCCTTTGTCCCTAATCGAAACCGAAGAATTAGAAGAATTCATTAACGTTGTTGATGTGTCAACCTCTTGACTCACCGTGATTTGACCTTTATTGTCACTTCTGCTGTTACCATTGTCACCTTTGACGTTGGCACTATGTTCATTAACTAAATTAACCCTATTTAAATCCTTATTTACAACCGATCCACTTTGAAATGATGATGAAGCCATATCAGCACTTGATGAGTTTATGTTGTCTTGGTGTAGAAGTGTGTGATGCCTTCTGTTGCACGTCGCACAGCTCCTTTTACCCCTGCATTCCTTTGCATGGTGCTTACCCGCGAGACAGTTCCAACACAACGACTTACTTTTAACGAAATTAACTTTATCGGTGTAAACTAAGTTTTTAAATTTTGTACAAAAGTGAATTTTGTGCCCAGTGCTTGAACAGTACCAGCATGGTTTTGTTGCACTTTCATTTTCTGAAATTGCGTTTACATGTAATACTGAACGGTTATTTGTTCCTGTATTTAATGTTTTCTGGCCAACTTGCATGGATTCTAATTGCATCAATCTGTTCCCTAAAATTTTGAAGAATTCGTCTACCGTTGGTAATATGTTTATCTGCTTATGCTCCTGATAGTATCTTTTCGTATTATAATCTAATTTTCTTAGAAAAATATTTATTAAAATTAAATCCCAGTTTTCAACCTGACAATTTAGGTTCTTTAGCGATTCTAAATTTGATTTTAAATTACAAACGAATTCTTGAAGTGCAAAATTGCCTTTTTGTAAATTTGGAAAATCTATTATTTTGTTGATATGTGTATCAATGATTATTATATTGTTATCGTACCTACTTTCCAAAATGTTCCACGCAATGTTAAACCCATCGTTGCTTATTTCTAACGCTTCTATCAATGCAAACGGTTCCCCTTTCACATACCCCTTCAAATAAATTAACTTTTCTACATTTGATAATGCTTCATTTTGCTTTATTAAAGTAGTGAATAGCTGAGAGAATGATACCCATTTGGTATATTCCCCTGAAAACGTTGGAATTGAAATCTGAGGTAATTTAATTTTTGACCCGCTTGACTGATAACTGACAGATGTTGGAATTGACGTTGTTGACGCATTTGAACCTTTGCTTAGAATTCTAAATTTCCTTTTCAATGTAGCTAAATTGAAAGCGTATTTCTCCTCTACATCGGCTACATTTTCATTATCATCATTATCTAAAGACTCAATTTGGGATTGAATGTCAACATATTTTGCATAATTTGCTTCTAACGTTTGAATTTTGATGTCAATTAAAATATCATCATTACAAATATCTAAATTTCCTTCAACCCAAGTTTGAATTCTCGTTATTGCTGATTTAACAGTTTTCCTATTCTTTTTTAAACCTTCCATTGTAAATAAATTCTAATAGCTAGCACTTCTCTTTTTTTTGTTATTTCTCTCAGGATCGTTTCGTTATACTCGAAGTTATGGCTGCTCTTGGAACGGATATTTTGAACAGGAAGCTGCTAGTGCTGGACTCTGGCCAGGGACTACTTAATTTCACCTTTTACTGTGTACTTGGGTTTATCTACTGGAACTTTCTTAGTCGTATTCTTTTCTACTGCATTCCAATCTTGATTCTTGATTTAAAAAGCTCGAAGGACCATTAAATGTAGTGAAACCACATTTGGAGAGAACGGCAGCTTTATTGGCGAACAAGTGTACGCAGTACAACCATTAACTTGAGGAGAACTACACTTTGCAATTGCTTACTGATCAGTTGACTTGCATTAACTCTCTAACTTTCAATCACTAACCAACCCCAAATGGTTTACATGGACGCCAACGCCGAACTCTGTCATCCCCTTTGCGCACGCGCGTTTTATGTAATTTCCAATGTGTTTATAATTTGCTATGCAACAAACATTTGCAACCGTAAACTAAAACTCTAACAACCCTGTCAATTATCATTCTCTCAACTATCCACTAACTACCGCAGCTTTACCAACCTAATTCCCCTTGACTGTATCAGTCATGTTGGCAGTTGTCCTATTTGACAAATCCCAACACTGGTAATTTAGAATTTTTATTCTTAACACAGCGGTAAATTTTTAAATTATTCCTAAAGATTACCGGTTTAGTATAGGAAAAAATAACAGATCTGGTTTAATTATATACCCATAAGAAGAGTTTTTAATTGGATGAGATGTATTTTAAAATAAGTAATCCAAAATAGTCGTATTTAAATTTAATTATCGATGATTTTAGTTTTTGTTTTTTAAAAGCGGTTTATCGAGGTTGACTATTGATATAAATACCCCTGTGAGATCAGTTTATAAAAAGTAATCACAATGAAAACAATTGTGAGAGATTTTAAAAATCCAATGTTACCTAAAAAAAACATAAATATTATTTTTAATGAATTATTGCAAATAGCTCGTGAAAGTGATATAGAAATTATTAGCGGTTCTTTTGAAGCGGTAAAGCCAATTGGTTTTACAAACTACTCGGATGTTTCCGATGAAGAGAGTTTAATCGAAACCGAAAATCCGGGCATTGTGAAAAATATCAAGCAGGATACCGAGCAGGATATCGAGCAGGGTATTAAGGAAAATACCGAGCAGGATACTGAGCAGGATAACAAGCAGGATCAACTTGAGAATATGTATGAAATTGATAGTGATGATCAAATTGATGAAGAAACGGAAGAATCTGTAACGATTATGTATAATAGTATGCGTGTTTTTGGGCAAAAATTAAAACGGTATAATGAAAAACGTGATAAGTATAATAAAAAAAGTAAATTGTATACAAAACTTATTAAACGTTTTATAAGTCACTTTCAGAAAAGTTTGTAAAAATTTTAAACCAATAAAAAGTTTGTTATCAATTATTTTTTATTTTATTTATTTTTATTTATTTTCTTTATTTATTTTTTATTTATTTTTATAAGTAATTATAATATATTGTTGGAAGTAAATAATACTATGGATACATATGTTATTCTCAATAGCCGAAATTGCTCACTGCCCGAATTTTTTGTCCACAACGCGTTATGGTTACAGTAGTTTACCCACTATGCGGTCAGAATCGTTTTCTTCGATCGGTGAGTAAATTTAATTATCCAGAACGCGTTGTGAGTAAAGTGTGGTACCCACTACCTGAAATAATGGTTCGTGCGTTTTTGTTTTGGATTGTGGAGCATTTCGTTTGCCCACGTTGTGTTCTGAGTATTCTGTTTTACTCAGAAAGCATTCCAAATCAATCAATACCTAAATATAAATGAAAAATAAAGAGTTTATTTAAAAGCACAATATAATATAAATTATATTTTACTAAATTTAAAACACACAAAGAAAATAAAGAAATTTTAAAAAAACAACACAAAAATTTAGAAATAGAGAGCGAAATAAAAAAACAACTTCACTTATTTTTACAAGAATTGCTTTTGTGGCATTTAGAATTGCATTTTATTTCTGATTTAACGCACATGCAAGCCTTTGTTTGGCACCCCTTCTGGCAATTACATTTAACAAATCCTTGTTTAGACCCAGAAGATAACTTGGCTTCTTCGCGTACGTTTGCAGAAGAACCTGAAGGGATCTCAGATAACGATAAAAATAGTGAAGGCGATAATTGAAACTCATTTCGGCTATATAAACGATTCAGTTTTCCATTTTTAGTGCCGAGAACATACAAACCTTGATCAGTCTTCTCCATAACGATTGCTAATACATTTCGAGGAGCTAGACGTCCACGGTCTACCTCTGGTATGTTTATCAAAACATTGTCACCTATATTAACAGGTGGGAATTTGCGTTGCGATAGGGTAAGCATTTTATCAGCTTGTTTTTCGAGCCCTTGTTTGCAACCTTTCCTCTCAGTATTAACTGCTTTTTTACTTCCACAAAGTTTGCATAATGGCAAATCCATATCTGCGCCACATTCCAAATGAAATGGTTCATTACATTCAATGCACACATTTTTTTGGTCGTACGTACTATTGCAAACCAAACATTTACTCATACTGACATTTTCTGTTTCAGTATCCAGTTCAGTTTCAATTTCTAAGTTGGTTTCGATATCTAGTTCCGATTCACCAATTTCAGAATTATGTTTCTCGGTTACAGTATTAGCTTTTTCTAAAGAATCTTTTATCAATTGCAGTTGCTCTTCAAGTTGTTCTTCGGTAATTCTATTTACAACAGAGGTGCCTAAGCATGTATCCAAAAGTCCATTTCTTTGTGGAGTTCCAAACATGGCCTCATATGGTGTTCGCTTTATACCAGTATGGAAACTGCGATTCTTCGTACTCTGAATAATACGAAGTCCTTTTGCCCAGTTTTGACACTTGTTATCTGACATCCAGGCTACTAGGCTATCACGGACATCTTGATTTGCTCGCTCAACGGAACCCTGGCTCTGGGAATGTCGAGGTTTACCGTGAACTAATTTGATAGCGGACCAACTAGCTGCTAACTTTTGCATGACCTGAAAGTTACTCAATGAAGCAGAGTCTTTGTACAAAACCATTATACTTACTTGGTTACAGAATTCTCTTCCATTATCACTATGCAAAATATTTGGTGCTCCAAACAAACAAAAGATGTCAAGAATAACATCTGCCACTTCATCTGCTGTTTTTGTTTTAAGTGGTCGTAGTACCACATATTTAGTTAGATGATCTTGATAATAGGTATGTTCACTATTTTTTAATTGTAAGTGTAATTGTAAGTGGTAGGTTTAAGGCCACAAAACACGTATTAATCGTTATAACGCCTCAAAACTCTCCGGTTTTTTTTATAAAATAAAAATAAAAACTCCGAAATTAACGAGGCTAGTAAACGGCTCCCTGTCGCGAGAGTAGCGCATGTGACGTCACTTTGCGGAACGTAACTTTTGTTTACATTGCTTTTATAGGTTCAAAATTTTGTTTTTATTTATTTCTGGTGATTAGTTCATTGTTATTGATTCATCGTTAGGTATAATTGATTATATGGACGTAAATGCAATTAATGCTAAGTATCGTATGTATTTACTAATTTACTATAACTAGTAAGTTATGTCAAGAGCTGGAAATAGTGTGAGAAATAGGTACCTAAATAAATATCCGTTAGCACGTCATAATTTCGGGCTGGTTATTGAGTGAAACCGAAATGTAAAACGACGACTTGTTCTAAAAACCCATAACTTATTGAAAAAGGGGGTGTTCTGCGAAATATTAAGATAAGCAGTGTGGAACCAGTCGATCGGGGATCAAAATACAGAACCTCTGTTAGATGCATTCGTTAGAATAAGGTCGAAACTCACACTGTTGTCTTACATATTAATTTACTCTCATCTTTTAATAAAAAATCGTACTCATTATGGGTGACTCTAGCAATATTAAACCCAGTAGAAAAAAGTGGTGCTTTGTACCTAAATGTACAAATACTTAACAATAAATAACCCAGAAAAGACTTTTATAAGTGTACCTAACAATTTACAAAAAAAAAGCGGTGGCTTAGTGCAGTGAGACGATAACTTAAAGAAGTTTCAATAAAAACACATTTTTTATTGCTGTGAAGATCATTTTAAGGTAAGAATTGTTAAAGTTTGTGCCAAAGTTAAATAGAAAAATCGTGGAAAAATCGAAAGGTACTAAGGTATTTATTTTGATTTTTTTCAGCTTGAAGAAGACATGGAAAATTACTTAGAGTACAAATTAAGCAAAGTTAACATTCGCATGAAGCCGGAAGTATTACCACATATTTTTCCTTGCCAGCTGGATAAAAAAGTTAGTGTCCCTCGTCAAAGTAGTGAAAAAAGAGCAAGAAAAAGGAAGATTTCTGAAATTTTACAAGAAGCTGCAATACCTGCTGTGCCCGAGGCTATGTCTGAAACGAGGCCTGAAAATATTTCAAATGATCCAGAACCTGAGCCAAGTACATCCTCTATGATAACAGAATATATTCCTGGAAAAAGTGACTTCTGTTGCCAGGCCAAACCCCTTCGGTACAGGAGTAAGCATATACAGGTAAACCTCGACAAAGAGATAATTAAGGGAAAAATGTCTAAAAATATGGCCACGTCTCCCATAAACTTTCATGTTCCTGCTATTCCAAGGAAAAAAGTTAAAGGCCTTAGTATACAGCATTTTGACAGTAATAGTAGCATCTCGAGTAGCATAGACAATGAGGTGAAGATGACAGAGGTGAGACAGAAAATTTAGATGTTTGGGAACCAGGTCAATGAAGCAATGAAAATGATAGTAGTGAAAAAGATGATAAATTGAGAGAAGATAAACATACTTTACAAAATAAGAAGATAGAATTTCAAAAGATGTTTATTGATGTTATAGAAACAAAGTTGCGAATGTATACTGGCATCCCTAAAGAAAATAAAAACATTTTGGACGTCCTGGAAAAAAAATCACTTTTAAAAAAACATTTTATATATTTGGCATTATATAAAATCAAAACTAATGATTCATTTGAAAAAATTGGTGATTTATTTGGTGTATCGAAGACATATGTTAGTAAAATCTTTCAACGGACCCTAATTACTTTGGCATGATTTTTTGGGCCAGTGAACTTTCTATAAAGAAAAATCTTCCAATTCAGTTTAGAATAACATTTTCAAAAGTTCAATCTATAATAGATTGTTTAGAGATTGAAATTCAAAAACCAAGTTCAGCCCATCAACAAGCTTTAACCTGGTCAGATTACAAAAAATGCAACACCATAAAATATTTAATTTCTTCTACTCCAGATGGTCTTATTAATTTTATCTCTAAAGGATATGGTGGTCGAACTAGTGATATTGTTATATTTGAAAATTGTGGTTTTTTTGTATATATACTGAGTGACAAAAGTAAAAGAACACCAAAAAATAGTTGTTGAAATTTAACCATTTATTCTAGTTACATGTATAAGAGAAAATTAAACAAATGATTAAAATTAATTCATCGAATTAACAACAAAACTTAAAAAAAATTAATAATGTGTTGCACCACCGTGGTGCTGTACACACTCTCTACAGTTTGAATGAAAAATAAAATTTGCTTCTTGGTGTTCTTTTACTTTTGTCACTCAGTATACTTCCTGAAAATAGTGTAGTTATGGCTGATAGAGGATTTAAAAAAATAGAGACACTTTTATTTAAAAAAAATGTAGTTTGGTGAGACCTCCCAGTGTTGCAAATAATGAACAAATGACAAAAGATGATGTGTTACTTACAAAACGAATTGCTAGTGTTCGGATTTACATTGAAAGAATTATAAAACGTGTTAGAGATTTTAAAATGTTAAGCCCTCATACAACTATTAATTTAGATTTAGTTCAAAAACTTGATAACATTATAATTATAACAGCCAATAATCAAATAGTAACACATTTGTAGATTTATAGAAATAGGTACGATTGGGTAGCGCCACTGGTGGCACCCCGGTAAGGGTCAACCAACCGTCAAGTATTGGGTAGCGAAGCACGGATCTTCGTACGTGCTGCAGAAGCACGCATCGACCTTGCTCCACGGTAAAGCGGAAGCAAAGTCGACGCGGGCAACTGCTTTATAAGCGGTGGGTTGACCTGGCTCGGGGAGTCAGTTGAGCTCCAGCGGGGGGTCAGTTGAGCTCCAGCGAGGGAGTCAGTTGAACTCCGGGGGGGAACTCAGTAAGGGGACTGGTAAGGTCCAGTAGGGGACTCCGGTAGGGAAGTCCGGGGACTCCAGTGGAGGGTCCAAGGGACTCCCAAGAGTCGGGAGTACAAGTGGGGTAAAGTCCGTGACAGAGCCCCAACCGCTAAGGGACTATTGTAAGGACTGCTATAAGTAAGCCAGTTATCGTATGTGAATAAAGTTGTTATTGTTGTCTACTACGTCAAGTTATTCCCATCCCAGCACTGTGGGTTCGTAAACCTAGACCCCCTAGCTTGGCATGAAACAAAGGGTTGGACACCCAACACCTTTTAACGTGACAATACTTATAAAAATTTTGTTAATAATATTTGGCTTATATTTACTTACTCATGTACTAACAAATACAAACTACAATAAATAATTAGTTATATGTTTATTTATTTTAATTTTTTTTTTAAGTACAGCTTTCCAGTAATAAGGGAAATACATTATTTTTCCAAAAAGAAATTGCATTTTCAATAATAGATTGGGTGAAGTCCCGATCTAATGAAACCTCTACTACTGTACATTCACTTGTTGTCTCAACAAGTTCACTTGTTCACTTGTTGTCTTCACTTGTTCACTTGTTGTCTTCACCTGTTCCCGTGTGGTGGAACCCATCGGGCGCGTCCCCAGGTGGCGGATAGGGGTAACCCAGCGTCCGGAAGGGCTGTCTGAGCGTCTAACACCGCAATATGGCAGTTCGGATGGGTACGCGCTGGGAAGTGTGGGCTATAAGGGTTGATGGTTGGTATGAGCGGCTTAAAACCCGCAAGACTACCAGCTGGACCTGAAGGCCCCACCGCGGACCACCCCCCAACCCGGCTGTAGTGTCGTGGCTTAGGGTTTGCACGGGGTGAACGATGCCAGAGGGCCCGAGTGGGACCTCTGTGAGACCGGCAACCTGGCTGACTGTGGTCATGTCTCGCGGGCCAGAGAGTCGGGGGTCGTGGCTTAGCCGCCTGGACTAAGAGGAGACAACATCAACAAGAAACCTGAATCCTGAGGCGGGGGACCGGGCCCATAGGATGCGTGGTCGAACAGAAGATCGATCTTTACCGGTTCCGACCTTGGGGAACCGGGCGAAACCCCATTGTAAGTAGCCTTACCTCCGCATGCGGGGCTCTGCGGAGGTGGACCGAATACTTCCCTAGCTGCTCGTGGGACCATTTATGGAGACCACCAATAAATCTGACGGAGGGAGGGCTCTGGAAAAGGAGACCTCAGAGGAGACGCTGGAGATGGGCGACCTAAAAAGGGCCCTTCAACAGTCTCCCGAGAGGGATCCCGAAACAGGGACCTCGGGACACCAGGTGGAGGGAGCGGTTGGCGCCCAGGCTTTGCCGGGAACAACTGCCCCTTCATCTGAGGTACCTAGGAGGCGCCGCATTTGCGGCGCGGAAAAGAGGCGGAGACGCCAAGCTGCAAGGGCGGCGGAAGGGACGCCGAAAGGTGGCCTAACTGGCCCTTGCAAGAAGGTGGCGGCGGCAGGACCGAGCCGGGGCACGCACGAGAGTGCCGGCCCTAGCGGAGTCAAGCCCGATGCCCCCAAAGGGGGGACCAAAAGGCCCCGGGTGACTGATACGCCCCCGGAGGCCAGACCGGTCCCCAAGAAGGCGTGTACTGCGTCTGGTGGGCGGATGTCGTATGGGGAAGCTGCAAGCAGCGACCTCAAGGTGGCCATCATCCGTGATGGCTACCCAGACAATCTGCTCATCAAGGAGCAGTACGCGAATATCCTCACGCGTCTGCATGAGGATATGTACAAGCCGGGCACCACCTTCGTGCCGAGCTTTGAGGGACACTCGTTTGCCCGGGGAGCCATTATGGTGATCTGTACGGACGGGGACTCTCTGGCTTGGCTGAAGAGGGCTGTAACCGGCATAAAGGTGGAGGGACAGACGCTCAAGATTATTGAGCAGTCGGCCCTCCAGAGGCTCAAGAGGGCGATGGTTTGGGTACCAGCGCCGATCGAGACGCCTCCCCAGGAGGTCCTTAGGAGGATCCGGACTGGCAATCCGGCCCTTAGGACTGAAGGGTGGGTGATTCGGGCCTCCCAGTGGGATGCTGCCTCGTTGAGGCAGAGCATCGTACTGGGTCGTACTCGGTCGGTTGAGGTGCTCGAACGGACGAAGGGGGAAATCCGGTATGGGCTCGGGAAGATAAAAATTATCTCTCGGGAACTACGGAGACTACCCCGGAGTAAATGGGTAAAGGAGGTACCTCTTTCAGACTCTTGATGTCTGCTTGCAGGGACCTTAAATTTACGCAGATAAATCTGCAACATTGCCGGGCCGCCGCGGGAGTAATCGCGCAGCGGATGGCAGGGTTGCAGACAGGCATATGCCTCATACAAGAGCCATGGGTGTATAGAGGTCATGTGCGAGGTCTGGGCACACCCGGGCGTAGTTTATTCTACGCTGTGGGTGAACCTAATCCGAGAGTGTGTATTTCTACACATAATAGTGTAAATACAACACTGATAAGGGAACTCTGTTTCAGGTATCTTGTTGCGGTGAAGGTGGATTTACCGGATGAGAATAGCACGAGACGTACCTTGGTCGTATGCTCTGCTTACTTGCCCTACGATTCACCAGGATTACCGCCTACTGAGGAGCTCCGCAAGACGGTGGACTACTGCACGGCTAGGAAGTTGCCTCTCCTTATTGGCTGTGATGCCAATGCGCACCACACTATGTGGGGCAGCACAGGCGTTAACAGCAGAGGAGAGGCCTTGCTTGACTACCTGGGCACCACCGATCTTCAGCTACTTAACCGAGGGACGAAGCCGACTTTCCGCAATAGGATTCGGACTGAAGTCCTAGACGTGACGCTTGCGTCCAGTGCCATAGTGAGTATGGTAAAAGACTGACATGTTAATGATGATCCGTCCTTATCGGATCACAGTTACATCTGTTTCAGATATAATGCTGCTGTTGAAAAACAGGCAGTGAAGTATAGGAACCCTAGGGCCACCAATTGGGAACGGTATAAACTGGATCTCGAGGGGAGGCTCCAGCGGTTCCCTAGGAGCCTCAGAAATAACGATGAGATTGATTGGGCCGTAGCGGAGCTGGGCTCGATTATTGTCTCATCGTATGAAGATAATTGCGTGGAAAAAACGAGGAAAGAGGGTAAGGGACACAAGTGGTGGAACAACTCTCTGGACTCGTTGCGAAAACAAACCCGGCGTCTATTTAATAGGGCTAGGAAGACAGAGTCGGATCTGGACTGGGAACAATACCGCCAGAAACGAAATGAGTATAAGAGTGCTGTTAGGCTGGCTCGGAGAGATGCTTGGCGGGCCTTCTGCGAGGATATCGTCTCGGTACCTCAGATGTCAAGGCTGCGTCGTATCTTGGCGAAGTCTCCTGACAGTGCTCTTGGCTGCCTGGAAGTCGTACCGGGTGTTTTCACGGAAACCCCGGGTGACACCTTGCAGCACCTATTAGAGACTCACTTCCCGGGCTGCAAAGCAGTCGGGAAGGAGGGTCTTGACATGGGACACGTGGCAACACGACGACCATGTAAAGAGGACTATCTTCTGGCAAAAGAAATAGTTACTTACGAACGGAGTACCTGGGCTATACGTACGTTTAGGCCCTACAAATCTCCGGGGAAGGACCAAATCTTCCCGGCTCTACTTCAGCAGGGCTGGGAGGCTATTGGTCCAATCTTAGTGCATATCTTTCGGGCCTGCTTGGCAAGCAGATATGTTCCTGAAGAGTGGAGACAAGTGCGAGTTGTCTTCATACCAAAGCCAGGTCGTACTACCTACACCGTGGCTAGGTCCTTCAGACCCATCAGCCTAACATCTTTTGTGCTAAAAACACTGGAGAGGTTGGTTGATCGGTATATGAGGGAGAAGGTTGGGCTCAGGTATCCTTTGCACAACAACCAGCATGCGTTCCGGTGTGGGAAGTCAACGGAAAGTGCCTTACACCAGCTGGTAACACAGGTGGGGAAGGCGCTGGAAAATGGCATGATCGCACTGGGTGCATTCCTGGACGTACAGGGAGCTTTTGACAGCACACCTGTAGAATCAATGTGTAGAGCTGCGGTAAATCATGGAATAGAGCCAATGTTAATTCAATGGCTTGGGGCCATGTAACGCAATCGCACAGTAGAGGCCACATAGAAAGAACATGTGGCTAAAATGGTCGTCGACAGGGGTTGTCCGCAAGGGGGCGTTCTCTCGCCCACGTTGTGGAACCTAGTAATCGACGAACGGCTTTCTAGCAATTGGGTATGCCGATGATATCGTTGTCCTTGTTGTTGGAAGGCATATCACCGTCCTCAGGGACCTAATGCAAAGGGCCCTGAATAGGGTACAGGGGTGGTGCAACGAGCACGGACTTGCAGTGAATCCTGCCAAGGCTGAGATAGTTGCCTTCACCAAGAAGAGAGGTGTAAGACCTGAGGGTCTACATCTTGGCGGAGTACCACTTCCAGTGGTTGAACAAGTGAAATATCTGGGAGTGATCCTGGATAAGACACTGACATGGAAGGCTCACCTTGATAGTCGCCTAGGCAAGGTGACTAACACGTACTGGGCCTGTAGGAGAGCCATTGGTCTGAAATGGGGACTAACCCCCAAGACAATCCTATGGTTCTATAAAGTGATCATGCTGCCTATGCTCACATACGCGGCTCTGGTCTGGTGGCCGAGGGTAACCTTGGCCACGGCTAGATCGCAACTGGCGCGCCTTCAAAGGGTGGTCAGTTTGGGGGCAACTGGCTGCATGAAGACTACACCAACTGCTGCGCTGGAAGTGATTCTTGGACTTCGGCCTCTTCACTATGTGATTGAGGCTGAGGCTGGGAAGGCGCTCCTGCGTTTGAAAAGTTTGGGATACGTGCGAAGTGAGGAAGGGTGCAGGCACGTCAACAAGCTTAGGCTCCTGGGAGATGTCCCAGTCCTGGCTCGAGCGGCAGGCGTTTGCCTGCGCAGGTACTCCTTTTCAACTCCCTATATGGTGAAGATCCGGAATAGAGAATTCTGGGAAAGAGAGGGAAATTCACAGCCTCATGGGATCGTCTGGTACACAGATGGCTCATGCTCCAGCGATGGGGCTGGGGCGGGAATTTACTCTAGGAACCCAAAGACACAAGTTTGTGTCCCCTTGGGCAAGGGGGTATCTGCATATCAGGCTGAGGTATACGCTATCTTGGAATGTGCGCAGATGAACCTAGACAGAGGTTATGTGAACCGTCACATAACCATATACACCGACAGCCAGGCGGCAATCAGGGCCCTGAGTGGGTATACCATCAACTCTGAGCTCGCTGCTGAATGTCGGGGACGGCTCGCTGACTTAGCGAGGCGGAATGTAGTGCGGCTAGAATGGATTCCGGCCCACTCTGGTTTTGAGGGCAACGAGAGGGCGGATGCGCTGGCTGTGGAGGGGACGGCAACTCCTTTCAGTGGCCCGGGCCCGACCTTGGGCCTTACAAAACAAGTGATTCGTAAAGAGGCGGGAGTTTGGCTGAGAAATCAGCATCTCGCTTATTGGAGTGCTCTGCATGGTCTTAGGCAATCTAAGCTCCTTCTTAGGGGCTGGACTGATGGACATGCTAGGGCAGCTGTGGAACTATCAAGGAGTAGGTTAAAAAAGATAGCAGGACTCCTAACGGGGCACTGTTGTCTGAGAAAACACCTCTATAACCTAGGTTTAGAGGAAAGTCCCCTTTGCAGGGGCTGTGGCATGGCTGATGAAACATCGGACCATGTTCTTCTGGAGTGTCAGAAGTGGGCTGTGCTACGCAGGCGAACCTTTGGGGTCCCTGTTATGGCCCCTGGAGACACAAATAGGCATCCATTGAAAAGGACTGAGGCCTTCATAGAGGGACTCGGCTTCATGGATGCATAAGCAGCAGGAATGGCACAATGGGCCCGCTAGAGGCCTCAGTGCCTGAGCCTTGGCTTGAGCTGTCCCGGCCAAGGTTCGCCTGAAGTAGTAGTAGTAGTAGTAGTAGTGTTGTCTCAAAATCCGGATGAGCAACACAGAAATAACCTCTTTTTAAATTTGTTGCTAACATTTGTAAATTAATTTGTCCCAGGAACTATTTGTTTATTTCGTTTTTTTTATTTATATAGTTTTTGAAAGTTTTATTAGATAGAGGACACTTCACTTCAATAACAGCATCTTCTGTTAGGCCATCAGGCGAGGCACCGATTATACCAAAGTCTTTTAAAATAATAAAACCACAGCTTCTTATTTTGGCATTAATTTTTTTCTGAACCTCTAACAGAACTAACTTTTCCTAGTTTTTACCTCTATTTATTGCAAGACTACTAAATTTTTTTGATACTCCAATAATTTGGTTGACTAAACTGCCACTTGGTGTTTTACAAACTGCCATTTCATATATTTTTGAAGCTGTTATACGCCCATATCGAAGCTCAAACCATAGTGAGTCTTCGCTCTGCGTAAGGGTTAGCTTTGCCGCTTGTTTAACAGCCTCATTATTCATGCTTGAACTACAAAAATTTATAAAACTGTCTGCCGTTTGTTCGTTTTTGCTATTTACAAAATCAATAAGTATTTGATGCAAAGATAATTTTTTGACATTGTCAAATTCACCGTAATGTAAATTAATGGGGCACTTATATTTTTCATTATTAATAGTGTCCGGAAGAGTTAAATCGGCTTGCCTTACTTTCTTTCCAATATTTTCTGCTTCGATGAATTTGTCAACTGAACCTACTTGAGATAATGCTGGCTTTTTCCAATAGCAAGTAACCTCTGTTGGAGCAGGTTCTTCGGATCTACGATGCAACCACATTAAAAATGCAATAGCATGTTTGCATCCTCCAAGGGCAGCTACTCAACTCAGACAAATCACTTCCTCTATATTCTCGACTTCCTCATCAATGGTAGCAGCAACGAAATATGGTTTGTCCCTAACTTTATGCACTGGACAAATTCTGGCTTTAACGATACACTTATTATTTGCTCTCTTAACCTGGACATAACCGATAGCTGAGTCCCCATAACTGTCTCTTGCAGAACTAAAATATTTTTTTTTAAGATTTTATAAATTATCTGATAACAAAAAAAATTAAGTATAATAAATAAAGAAAAAAAGAAAATATTTCCGAAACTATGAAGTTTTTGCTAAACATTTATATAATGAACTAACATTATTTTAACAAGTTAAATTTAAAAAATACTCACTGTTTTGCTTTAACACCTCTGGATTGAGGCTGATTTAAGTCTTGACACGTTATCAAAAAATCGGATACCATAGTAACATCCACAGTTGGCAGATTATGGGAGTCCGCCTTTTGAAAACCTTCTTTCATTTTAGCAAGCCTTAATGTACCTTACTAAATTTAAATTTCGATAAATCCCAACAAGACAGACAAGCGCCGAAACAATCACAATAAACGACACACGCAGAATGGCCGTAAGCTCCGAAATTATCGTTAAAACCTAACTTAAAACCGAACCACTTATGTTTTCGAGTGCCACCCGTTCCGCATTGTGACGTCATAGCAATCAGAGAGCGTTTCGTGCGTTTAAACGAATATTAATATTTCGTTTGCGTTTTTTCTATACTAAGGATTTTTTGATTTTTGTAAAACTTTGTAGATATACTTATAAGACTATTCTGAATAATTTGATGAGTTTTAAACAAGATTTATTTTTTTTTGTGAACATTCCTATTGAGAATAAATTTATATTCTCCATCAGGCTCACTTTGCATGTAGATAAGGTCAACCTATAAAAATATTATGAACTATAACAATATACAGGGTGTTTGTAAATTGCATGCACATATTTCAACCACATGTCAGGAATACCTCTAAAAGTGATTTGGCGTTATTATTTTTTTTTAATTCAAATGTTTAAATTTGGGGCAATTTAACATTTATCCGCCCCAAACTCTACGTCGTATTGTCTACGCGTATTCTGCATAAGCGGCTGGGAGCGCGTTGAACGAACAGTGTTGTAAAATGTTTATAAAACGAAATAATGTGATAATTTTTCCGTAATATCGTCAAACCAACTAGGTATACTAAAATTAATCATTTTAAAAATGGTTGAATTTCATAAAAAAATGTTTTGCAAAATATTCGAAAATAGGTCATGAATTTCGGAAACATTGAATACATTAAAAACTAAGGAACCCTATTCCTTAAATAAATTAAACTTACCCAAAATCTTCATGATTATCTAGGTATCCTTACAAAATATCACAACAATAATTGTTGTGATTATTTCTTGAACAATTATTGTTCAATGAATTATTGTTCAGAGTGTCCATCATTAATTTCAATACAAGCTTCTGCTCTTCTGCGAAAAGAACCAAAAACTAACAAACAGAAAAACTCAAACTTGATAAAAGTTCACACTTAACAAATTTACAAATTTTTATGTATTTTTCAAATCGGCAAAGGCAAATTAACGCACGAACTGGTTGCGTCTCTATCTTTGTGTAGTAACTAAAGAAATCGCTTTATTACCCTTGTAAAAGATAATTTATGCGATGTGACGTGCAAATTTCTCCCCCCGCCTGCCGGCCTTCGAAAAATCTAGCCGAATGTTTTCTAGTGCGTATTGTTTTGTAGGGTTGTTAACCTCGTGGTCAAATAGATAATTCTTTTTAGTGATTTGTTTGATAGTGTTTAACTTCTTATTATTCATCAAGTTTAGTTTGTTCTTAGTTTAGTGTTCTGATTCTTGGAGCAATGCAATGGCAGACGCGTTTGATCAAAATGAATTAATTAATTGATGTGCTTCTAATAAGTAGTAAGTAATAAATAAATTCTTATGAGACATGATTTTTCATTTATCAATTATTATTTTGTCGATATTACAACTTTACGGTGAACTTTACGGATCGTATCGCGCGAGTCGATTTGTTTAAAATTACAACAATTATTGAATTATTGATTATTGCATCTGAATTAAATGAAAAATACTTCAATTTTTAAATATTAATCAATTACTAGTATGATTATTAGTATCTAAAGTAATTCTAATCCTTTAAATCAAATGAAATACATTCCTTAAAAATGTCTTATTTTTCAAATTAACAAATAAAACATGGCAACGTTGAAAGAAATCCGCCGATCCACAGCTGATCGCTTTAAATTTGTAACTGACCCTCTCAACATTTCAGAGGCGTGTATCTTATTTAGCAACAATTTTCAAAAATTAATTACTCGGTAATTATACGCTATTTTGAAAAAATAATTTATACAATAGTTTTTATTAAGCATATAGCTTAACCAGTTTTAATATGTGCATGCAATTTACAAACACCCTGTATAGATAGGTAAAGGAAAAATATTACCTGGCAACGTGAATTCATTTCACTCATTATTATAGGTTTCACAACTAATCCTTTACTTTTGTTTTTTTTTTCAAAGCACAAGATTGGCACAGATTTAAATATATGGCAATCACCTCTCTAGTAATATTGCAGTATTTCTTTTTTAATTCATTTTCCATTGCCTTTTCTTTTTATGTCCTATTTGTAAATGTGCTGTGTGTATTATATCATACATTTCACTTGCTGAACAGTATAAAATTAAACTTGTTTGTTTACATGATTTTTTAATTAATTTATCCTTTTCACCAACTGTTAATAAATCATATCGTTTTAATCTACGATACTGCTTTGATGATAATTCAAGTCCGTTCCGTTTTTTTTGCAGAGCCTCTTTGGTTTCGTTTACAATTTCTAAATAACGTTCATCTGATAATAATAGCGATCTGTCCTTCTTCTCCAACATTAATTCTCCTAATCTTTGTTCAAATTGAGCTTTCATCTTGAAACATTTGCAAGAACAACAACACGTCAACACACGAAAATAGACCAGTAGCTACTGAGTAGCTACTGAGAAGCTACGTGACCTTCAATGCCTTCTGGGTAAATCGCAATAGATAAAACGCGACGTGGGCAAAAGAAATGATCTACAACGCGAAACAAAAACGAGGGAATCTTTATTTCCTGTCGTGGGTACCGTAGTTTACCCACAACGCGTTTTGGTTAATTAGTTTTACTCGCTCGACGGAAAAAAAAACTTTCTAATCGCTTCATGGGTAAACTACTGTAACCATAACGCGAGTTATGGACATTGAACCCATTGGTACCTTCAATAATCGAACCGGATGCACGAGCGCTGATCAAGCAACCCAATGCACCTTCGCCCAGACGCAACTTCAGCAATATTAACTTAATTTCACTTAATCGATAATTTTCTAATTAATAATTTTCAGTCTGATTCTAGCTATTGTTCGGTTCGGTCCAATTTCATTAAATAAAATTGTAATAAATAAATAACTAAAGTGAATAAAACGGTTTACAATTTAAAATAAACTTTTTTTAAAAACCGAATTCTTAATACCGAGAACTTAAGTGGCGCAGTCAGTAGGATTTTCCGTGGAAATCCATCGTGGAAATTCTGTGAGTTTCAACTCTTAAACGGAAAATTCGAACATCGACGTAATCTACAGTTGCTGGGGACTCCATCGAGGAAATCCAACCAGAGGGACCAATTAAACCAGGCTTGATGTGGTAAGCGTATAATATTTTTGTTCATGTCAGACTCCTCTTTACCATCTATTGAATCCTTAAGTGACAGCAATAGTCGTGAAGAGTTCGAATTGGTAAATAATTTTTATAGATTAAGTCTAATCGACAAAAAACTAAAGTCTAAAGGTAATAATAAGGGAAAATCAAATCAAGAAATAATTATGAATAACCAAAACAACCCAGTAGGTAACAACGGAGTACCTAATCTTGAAATGAACAATCTTAACATAATTCCTCATTTTGACGGAAATATTAATAAGCTGCATAGATTTATTGATTCGAGCGAAGCCATTCTTAACCATTATTTTGATAGAAACAATCCGAACAGTTTTCAAAACGTTTTATTATTAAATGGGATACTAAACAAACTAGAGGGTAAGGCCGAACAGGTAGTCGCGATTACGGGAGCTAATAGTTGGGAATTAATTAAAAATGCTCTAATTTCAAACTTTGGGGATCAGAGGGACGAAAATTGCTTAAACCAAGATTTAGTTAATTTGAGGCAAAAACCAAACGAATCTCCTTATCAATTTCATACCAACGTAATTGATCTACTTAACACAATCTGTAATTACATTGACTTACATTACTTGGACGAAGAGCGACACTACAAGCGTGACTTTTTCACCAAACAGGCATTAAAAACATTTTTAGCAGGCCTTAGGGAACCCTTAGGTCCGATAATTAGGGCTATGAGACCACAAACAATCGAACAAGCTCTTCAATTTATTAAAGAAGAAAGTAACGTCCGTTATTACCAAAGACCACAAAATTTTAACTTCCCACAAAATAAAAGACAAAATTTTAACTCTCAACCTCAACAAAATTTTGGAAATCAATTTCAAAATAATTTTAGAAACTTTAATAGACCCCAAAATCCTCAATATTCTAATTCGCAACCTAATCAATTCTTTAAAAGACCAATGAACCCACAACAAAATCAAGGATTTAATCCCAATAGTGCTCAATTCGGTAAACCGAGAAGTAACGTTTGGAAAACCAACCCGAATTCCACCCAACTGAGACCCACTCCAATGTCCATTTCGACAACAAATACTTCCCCTCAATATAGGCAAAATTATTTCCAAAGTCACGGTCAAAAACTAAATTTTGTTTCGGAAGAACTGTTTAATACAGAATTTGAAAACGTTTTCGACGAAAATTTTGAAAATTCCCAAAATTTTGATTATTTTGACGAACAAACCATTGATAACAATAGGAACCACGAAATAACAGACGACAGTCAACCACAAAATTTTCCCAAGGACCAGAAAACAAACAAAAAGACATAATTGAACTACACATATCTACAGATAAGAAAGAATTGCCTTACGTTCAAATAATCGACCCACCTTTAAAATTTCTAATCGATACCGGCTCCACTAAATCATTTCTTAACCCACAAAAAGCAGAAAATCACTTTAAAAAATTCATATATTTCGAACCATTTATAGTTTCAGGAGTATTTCAAAGTTCAAAACAAGATTTTTGCGCAGAAATTCCACTCTTCGCAGAATTTAACGAAAACCTAACTATTAAATTTCACTTGTTTTACTTCCATAAACACTTTGACGGCTTAATAGGTTTGGACAATTTAAAACTTTTGTTTGATTTGTTGTTGCTGGGTGGCAGTGAGATAATTGTAAATTGAATTGTAATGTAGAAAACTCTTTATTGTAATCGGGATAGACGAACAAGCATGACGCAACGCCGTGAAAGCTAAATTCGTTCTCTCCTGGCCGTGCCAGTACCACCAGTCGGGTTGCGCGCTAGGATGCGCTGGAAAATCGTGCGAGAGTGGAAGTTTCGCTGCGTTGCGACATTAACAAAAAATATTAACATCACTATATAATCTGAACATACTCCCCCCTTTTGAAGGGGATCTTCAAAAGAAAAACATAGATCGAAAGAAAGAAAATAAAATGTATATGAACACAATTTTAAAAATTTAAAGCGGTACAGCCTCTTCTGAGAGCGGTAACGGACACAAATGTCTTATACTTCGAGTGGTGGTTTTTGAATTTGGTAACCGGACAACTGCTGTGCGGCAAAGTCCATCTTTGCCACGGATGAGTTGAACAATTCGTCCCATAGGCCATTGATATGGAGGATGTTGAATCGATTTCATTAAGACCAATGATCCTTCCTTGAGAGAGCTAGCAGGTTCCTTCCACTTATACAGGACATGAAGTTGAGTTATGTACTCCTTTTGGAAACGAACCCAAAATTGTTGAGTCGTACGTTGAACATCTTGCAGTCGTGGCAGTCTATTCGAAGGCGTGTTGATAAGTTCAGGATCAGGAAGAGCGGTTATGGGGTGGCCTATTAGGAAGTGGGATGGAGTCAAAGGTTCTAAATCATTGGGATCACTCGATAAGGCATACAGAGGTCGGGAATTTAAAATCCCTTCAATCTGAACAATTAATGTATTGAACTCCTCGTATGTAAAACTTTTATCTAACATTACGCGTTTCATGTGACGTTTTGTGCTTTTCACAGCCGCCTCCCATAAGCCGCCAAAATTAGGTGAATAGGGAGGTATGAAATGCCATTTTATATTGTTAGTTGATGCAAAATTGATTATAGTATTCTGATTATTGTACAAGAAATGACCCAATTCTTTTAATTCATTGTTCGCACCAACAAAAGTAGTGCCGTTATCAGAATATATATTACTTGGTAAACCTCTTCTAGAAACAAAACGTCTGAGACATGCGATAAAATTTTCAGTAGATAGATTAGAGACTAATTCCAAGTGAATAGATTTAGTGCAAAAGCAAACAAACACGCAGATGTAGCATTTTAATATTTTTGAACCACGTCCTCCCTTTTCCTTCAAGGGGAACGGACCGGTATAATCAACACCGGTATGAGTAAATGGTGATGACGGATTGACTCGGTTATCAGGTAATCCTGACATCGGGCAAGTGGCAAAATTTGGGTTAAATTTGAAGCAAGTTAGGCACTCTTTAGTCACCCTTCGTGCCAAGTTTCGACCTCTCACAGGCCAATAAAATTGTCGAATGGAGGCTAACAAGAGTTGCGGACCAGGATGGAGCAGAACGGAATGCTTATGCTTGAAGATAAGCTTAGTAAAGCAATGGTTCGACGATAATAGTATTGGACACCTAACATTTGAATTAAGCGAGGTGAATTTCAGTCTGCCTCCCACCTTTATGAGGCCATCTTTGTCCAAAAACAGAGACAAGGAGCTAAATTTGTGTTTTGGATCAAGCACTTGACGAGATTGAAGAATTTTTAATTCTTCGGGGAATGAATCGAGTTGCGCTCTTTTTATTAGGAGCATTTTAGCATTACAGAGTTCTGTGCAGGTTAGTGGCCCTCCTGTACGATCCTCTAGCGTTTTTTGTGCATTAATCGTAAATCTTAACATCCGGGCGGTCACACGAATGAGTTTATTGAATTCTGAAAATCTAGAAAACAGATGAAATGGTTCAATGACATCCACCCGGAATACCTTCTTGATTTCTGGTAATTGAATAGTGGCAGAATATGATGGACTGAATCGAACCACTTCTATATCAATTGGAGTTAATAGAAAATCTGGTCCCTGCCACCAGATCGATGATGATAGTAGTTTTTCGGGAAGTGAACCGCGAGACGCAATATCAGCGGGATTTTGTTTGGTGTTGACGTAACACCAACGAGTAGGGTCAGTAATTCTTTGAATGGCAGAGACTCGGTTAGAAACGAAAGTTTGAAGTTCCTTTGGCTGTTTATGTATCCAATGGAGGACAATTTGTGAATCAGACCAAAAGTATACTGGCAATTCATGATAGATAGAGCTTGTAATTTGACTTACCAATTTGGCGCCGAGCAATGCGGCACACAACTCCAGCCTGGGAAGTGTGATTGTTTTTAAGGGTGATACCTTTGTTTTTGCGCATAATAATTGAATGTGGTAGTTACCTTCTGCATTTTGACTTCGTACGTAAACGCAACTTGCATACGCGTCCATAGAAGCATCACAAAAGCAATGAATGTCAAAAAGAGAATAAGTATCGGTGGCCACATACCTTGGTATTGACAGGGTGTTTAATTGAACAAGTTGACTATAGAAACGGAACCATAAATGGTACAAATCAGAGGGAATTGGAGCATCCCATGGAATATTCAGTGACCAGAGTTTTTGGATAATTATTTTCGAAATGATAATGATAGGGCTAAGTAAACCCAACGGGTCATATATTTGAGCAATGATCGATAATATCTGTCGTTTAGTGACATCAACATTTGTAGAAGATGACCCTATTTTATATTGAAGAATATCGCGTCTTACAGACCATTGAATTCCTAATGTTTTGGAGCAATCGTTTTCTCCCAAGGTTAAAACAGCATTTTGTATATTTGAATGATCGATGCGCCTCAGCGCCTTTGGCTCATTGGAGCACCACTTTCGCAACGTAAAATGCCCAGCAAGCAAAGTTTTATAAATAATATCGCATCGTGATTGTAATTCTAGAAGATCGTCCGAACCCGTAAGGAGATCATCCACATAGAAATCGTTTAAAATAGATCGAGAGGCTACTGGATGAGATTCTTTTATTTCCAAACCTAATTGTTGCACACATTTTATTGCGAGATATCCAGCAGCCCTTGTGCCATAAGTGACAGTATTTAGCTGATATGTAGATAATTCGTGATTATAATTGTCTCTCCAGATTATTTGCTGAAGAGGTCTATGATTTTTATGCATTAAAATTTGGCGATACATTTTTGATATGTCGGCGGAAACCACATACTTGTAAAGACGAAATCGAATTAAAATGTCGAATATATCGCATTGTACCTTAGGACCAGTAAATTGCAAATCGTTGAGTGACCAACCGGTAGAGCTGGCACAGGAACCATCGAAGACAACCCTTAACTTGGTGGTTAGGCTGTCCTCCTTGAATACCCCGTGATGAGGTAGATAATATTGAGTAATTTCGTGATTGACGGTAGTAACCCTGCTCATGTGATTCAGGTTAATGTATTCATGGATAAATTCTTTGTAACTATCGTAAAATTTTGGATCATTTATAAGTCGTTTTTCCAAAGATAAAAATCGTTTGACTGCGGTTTCTCTCGAATCCCCCAATAGAGAGGGTGGGTTTTTGAAAGGAAATTTGACAATGAACTGACCAAGCTCGTTCCTGGTGGTATCATTCAGAAATAAATTTTCACATAGATTGTCATTATTGGAATTTAAATTACCGTCCTGGATTTCCTGAATTTCCCAGAAGCGTTTAAGTTGCTCGTCTTCAGGGATAATGTTTTTTGAAAGATTGCATTGCGAACGTGAAGTGAGATTGCGACTGGACACGATGGTTCCAGCGACGACCCATCCAAGTTTTGTATTACGAAGAGTGGGCTTTCCCTTGCCTAGAGAAATACTGCCGTCTAATAATAGATCCCAAAATAGAGTTACACCGATTAACATGTCTATCTCATTGGGCAAATAGAATTCAGGATCAGAGAGATTTATGTTTTCAGAGATTTGGATAGAAGAAACATCAATGCGTTCCGAGGGTACAGTGGTAGAAATCTTAGGCACTACATAGCAGCATACATTGTGCTGAAAATTGTTGAATCGTGAATATAGTTTAATTGTGCATTTTTGAGTTAATGTTGAAATAGATTGGTTTATACCCACGATGGATAAATTAGTTGGAGTAATTGGCACCCCTATACGCAAGGAGAATTCCCTTGTTAATAGATTGGATTGAGACCCGCTATCAAGTAATGCGCGGCAAAGATGAGTTCGACCTTGATTATCCAGAACATTGAAGGTTACGGTGGATAAAAGGACAGAACATGACGAATTAATGGTTTTGGATACGAAATTAGATGTAATAGGTGTCGGTGAGACGGAACGTTCAATAGAAGAATTGGATGACTGCGGCGATTGAATCTGCGCAGTAGCGGACAGAGCATTATGTGCTGGCTGACCACGAGAATTGTAGTGAAGAAGCGTATTGTGTTTTCTTTTGCATTGTCTACACGAACCAGAGATACAAGCATCGCGATTGTGACCCATACGAAGGCAATTTGAACAAAGGTTTAAGTCCTTTATTTTATCCCATCTCTCAGAAACGTTCAATTTCAGAAATTCCTGACAATTGTAAATAGCGTGATCAGACTTGCAAAAATTGCATTTGGGCTTGCTTAACGATAGGTTTACCTGGTGGGGCCGAAAATGCGATTCTCTCGCAGTTCTAGCGCCTTGATAGGACTGGTTTTTGAAATGAGGCTCTTCCAGGGACTCCAAAATGTCTTGCCTCTCCTTCAAGAACTCCAAGAACTCGTTTAAGGTAGGCAGTTCCGAGGCTGGGTGGAATTCCTTCCATTTATTTTGATTGACCTTGTCTAATTTATTGTAAACTATGTGAATAACAATGAGATCCCATAAGGAGTCCTTGGAAATTCCCATGCCTTCCAGAGCAGACAGGTGCTTGCTAATATCGTCAATTAAATTTCGAAATTGAAGAAATGTGCCCTTATTAATTGAATTTAAATTAAAAATAGATTTTATGTGAGTATCGACCAGAAATTTCTTTTTATCAAACTTTTCACACAGCGCCTGCCATGCCCTGGTGTAATCTTGTGATTCATCGTGTCCTGAAATGGCCCGCCTAGCGTAACCTTCGAGAGCAGCCTTTAAAAAATTGTATTTTTGACCATCGTGCAAGTTTTGATTTGAATCGATTGTTGAAACAAAATTCTTTTTGAAATCCAACCACTTATCGTAGTCGCCATTGAAAATTGGTAATTTAATTTTTGGTAATAGAAAGTTTTGCAATGTATCGTTTTGATTTAAGTGAATAGGTGAAATTGTATGCGAAGTTTGAGTAGGAGGGGCATTTCTTGCAATATAATCCTTAAAAAATGCGATAATAGAGTAGAATTTATTTTCAAAAGCCTCCCGCTCAGCCTGTTGATTCGGCAAATCGTCTTCCTCGCATATTTGCTCGATAGAGCACTGAACGCGGTCAAATTCGTCTAATAAGCCCGCATTCGCATCGTACCTAACCTGAACGTCGCCTATAGATGGAGCGACATTATTAACCGTAATTTGCAAATAGAATTTTTCCAGGCTTGTTAATTTGCCCTTAATTGAGCCACGGCTCCTTACTAAGCTCTTAATATCCGACTGCATGATGATTTGTGTTCACAAATTATAAAAAAGTGCGCGAAAATTGTTTAAAATCGAAATAGTAAATAGTAAAATTGAAAGTAAAATTGCAAATAATTGTTCAAATTGAAATTTGTATCAAATTGTAATAGGAAATGGAAAATAGGAACGAACTAACCTCGCGAATCGTCTTGAATAGACTTGTCTGGACTTGTCGTCTTGTCGATCGGCGGAGAATTTTCAAGCTGCCCGTGTAGCGGCTAATGGCGGATGGGTCGGCGCGGCGACCGGCATCAATTTTCACCGTCGAAAATCGTTGAAATCGAAATGTTTTCTACTTATCGTTGTTTTCTCACTGCCAATCCGGTTCGAAGGACCAATTTTTGTTTGATTTGTTGTTGCTGGGTGGCAGTGAGATAATTGTAAATTGAATTGTAATGTAGAAAACTCTTTATTGTAATCGGGATAGACGAACAAGCATGACGCAACGCCGTGAAAGCTAAATTCGTTCTCTCCTGGCCGTGCCAGTACCACCAGTCGGGTTGCGCGCTAGGATGCGCTGGAAAATCGTGCGAGAGTGGAAGTTTCGCTGCGTTGCGACATTAACAAAAAATATTAACATCACTATATAATCTGAACAACTTTTAAATGCACATTTAGATTTTGTAAACTCAAAATTAATCACACCTTATTCAGAAATACCAATTCACTATCATAAATCAGCATTGAAAACTATATTTAAATTAAAACTAGACCCTTTATCTTGCGTTGTAGCGAAAATTCCAGTTTCTCAAAAAGACGGTACTATTTTTATACAGAAACAATTAATACAAAATTGTGAAATTCCTTCCTCAATTTCCAAATCCAACGACGGTTTTGCTTCGGTTGAAATCTTCAATAAAACGGACAACGAAATCACCCTAAATTTAAATTACCCAATTAATTGTATACCATTTGACGAAAAAGATTTTGAATTATTCCACGCGGACATTTTACCATATTCAGATTCAAAAAAAAATACGGATATAAACGAACTGATACGAACTTCTCATATGAATTCAGAAGAAAAATCGCAAATCTTAAAAATTTGTAAAAAATACTCTAAAATATTTCACAGAGAAGAACAAACGCTATCATTTACAAACCAAATCAAACACGCTATTAAGACTAAAGACGAATTACCAATATACACACAATCATATAGATACCCTTTTGTACACAAACCGGAAGTCGAAAGACAAATTCAGTCCATGTTAAAACAGGGAATCATCAGGCCAAGTAATTCACCATGGTCTTCCCCTATATGGGTAGTGCCCAAAAAGGCAGACGCATCTGGGAAGAAGAAGTGGAGAATAGTAGTGGATTATCGAAAGTTAAACGAAAAAACCATCGATGACCGCTATCCGCTTCCCAACATAACCGATATTTTAGATAAACTAGGAAAATGTAATTATTTTAGCACTTTAGATTTAGCGAGCGGGTTTCACCAAATCGAAATGTATCCGGAAGACATTCCGAAAACGGCTTTCAACGTTGAAAACGGGCATTATGAATATGTTCGAATGCCCTTCGGGCTCAAAAATGCACCCGCGACTTTCCAAAGAGTAATGGATAACATTCTCCGTGGTTTACAAAACGATATTTGCCTCGTATATTTAGATGACATTATAATTTTTTCAACTTCCCTTCAGGAACATATTGTTAATCTCGAAAAAGTGTTTAAGAGACTTCAAGACAGTAACTTCAAAATACAATTAGACAAATGCGAATTTCTGAAAAAGGAAGTCGCCTACCTAGGACATGTTGTGACCAGCGAGGGCGTTAAACCCAACCCAGACAAAATTTTCGCAATACTAAAATACCCGATTCCGAAAACGACACGCGATATCAAAGGATTTTTAGGACTTCTCGGGTATTACCGACGATTCATAAAAGATTTCGCGCATATAACTAAACCATTAAGCCGGTGCTTGAAAAAGGACGCTAAAATAGAACATAACCCCCAATTTATAAAATGTTTCGAAGATTGTAAAAACCTCCTCGTTAACGAACCTATCCTTCAATACCCGGACTTACGAAGGACTTTATACTGACGACCGACGCAAGTAATATCGCAATAGGAGCTGTACTATCACAAACACATTCAAATACGGATAGACCAGTGGCATACGCATCCCGGACGCTTAACGATTCTGAACAAAATTACAGTACAATCGAAAAGGAACTTTTAGCTATCGTTTGGGCTACAAAATACTTCAGACCATATCTTTTCGGTAGAAAATTCAAAATTAGGACGGACCATAAGCCACTACAATGGCTTATGTCACTCAAAGAGCCAAATTCACGACTAGTGAGATGGCGACTAAAACTTGAAGAATTCGACTACACTATAGAATATAAAAAAGGAAAAAATAATACTAATGCCGACGCCTTGTCACGAATAGAACTACACACAAAAGAATTTTTTGAACACATGCGAAAATTTAATGAAACTTTCTCGACACAACAAACTAATCCTGACAACGACAACGAATCTGTAATCGTCAACGTAGGAGACAATGATGACGACAAAAATGACAGAGAAGACAATATAGATCACGAAGATTGCGAAGAAGACCGCGATAACGAAAACGATAGGGACAATGACGATGACGATGACGATGACGACAACGCAACTATACACAGTAGTAGTGAGGACCCCGTACTAGAACTAAAAATTTCCGAAAAACCATTAAATTTATTCGATCACCAAATTATCATTAACTTTGTTTTACATTCGTCAGCAAGACCAAAACTAGAACAACCATTTCCAAATAAAAGGAGAATAAATCTTCAAATCTCGAAAACAGACCTAGAAAACGAAACAATAAACCTCTTCAAAAACTATATTAGCCCAAAATATACTCACGCAATTTACTTTAAAGATGAAAGTGTACTACCCCAATTTCTAGAAATATTAAAAAATACGTTTAAACACTCCGCATATAAACTTTTAAAATGTAACCAAATATTAGAAGACGTCACAGAAAAAGACCTTCAGCATATGAAAATACGAAACTACCACGAAGGAAAAACCAACCATCGTGGAATTCAAGAAACAGAAAATAGAATAAAACGCCTTTATTACTGGCCAAACATGAAAAAAGATATAACTGACTACATTAATCATTGTGACACATGCCAGTTAAATAAATACGATAGAAATCCCCCGAATCAAAAGTTAACGATATCTCCTACCCCCTCGAAACCTTTCGAAATAATATTTGCAGACACTTTTAGTTCACAAGGTCAAAAATTTTTAACAATAATAGATACTTTCTCAAAATATGGCCAAGCGTACCCCCTTTCAGCTTGTACAGGGACAGAAATAATAAGAAGATTTTTGATATTTATGACACACCACGGTTTACCTACAATTATCTCAATGGACAACGGTAAAGAAATGAAAAATTCCCTTGTACTACAATTCTTTGACACCCACAAAATTAAAACACATTATGTATCAGTAAACAGCACACAATCCAAAGGACCAATAGAAAGATTCCATTCAACACTCATTGAGCATCTCCGAATAATAAGAGACAAAAACGACGGAAAAATCGACATATTAAATCAAATGCCTTACGCAATATTAGGATACAATAATTCGATTCACTCTGTCACAAAACAAAAACCAATAGACATCGTAAACGGACACCTCGACTCTAAAGACCCATTCGACATTGACATAAACCAACACTTAATTAATAACTACATTAAACGAAACATATATATAATAACAACATTTAAACGAAAAACTAATACAACAAAAAGAAAATACCATAGAATACCACAACAAAAATAGACATGAACCATTAAACTATGACGAAAACTCTACTGCCTATCGAAAAAACACTACCCTCGTGAGGAACAAACTCAACCCTAAATTCTTTAAAGAAAAAGTCGTGGAAAATAAGGACATTACAGTTGTTACAGAAAAAAGACATTTACACAAACAAAATTTAAAACGACCTATAACTAACAAGAAAAACCCTTTACAGGCAACTAATGACGATCCTGACCCTGGCCCTTCAACCAGCAAGACTTGAAGACATTTCACTGACAAACCTACAAAATAACCCGGCATCCTTCCTTACAAATTAGGTACCGCAAAAATAAAATCCAGTACACACACATTTCTACATTTCATTGACTTAGAACCAATAAAAAACGAACTTGAAATTTTACAAATCTCATATCAAAACACTACTGAAGCAATCCACTTTGGATTGAGCAACCCCTATTTTTTGGAACTAGAAAATTTCGATCGAGCTCTAATCTTTCAATTAAATTTAGCTAAACAAAAACTTGAATCATTATCACCAAATTTCCGAACAAAGAGAGGCCTTATAGATGGTCTGGGAACCATTATTAAAAGTATTTCAGGAAACCTAGACGCCGACGACGCAAAATACTACGACGACGCTTTGACAGAACTTAGTAATAACCAAAAAGAAATAGTTAATAAGTTAAACGATCAAATATCCTTATCTAAAGAAATTGTAAACAATTTTAATCATTCTATATCCCTACTAAAAAGTAATCAAGACATAATATGTTCTGCCTTAAACTCCATCCGTTCGAAATTAAATAAGTTTATATTTGAATTTGATGATTTCCTCGAAACAAAAAATGTACTAGATCAAATTTCTATTAGTGTTAATATAATTTTACAACTTTTAACAGAAATTGAAAATTCCGTTTTATTTGCAAGACTAGGTATTCTACACACAAGTATAGTCAAAATTAATGAAATGAAAAATATTTTCGAAACCATACTAAATCACCATTCTAAAGACGAATTGATTTTTCCTGATATACATTTGGATATTCACAAATATTATAATATAATCACAACTGATGCTTTCTATTCAAATTCAAAAATTGTTTTTGCTGTACATTTTCCAATAGTATACCCAGAAAATTTCTCCTACTTCCATTTATATTCCATCCCCACAAACAATCTCACCACTATCATACCCAAAAACACATTTCTGGCCATGAATGAAGATTTATATCAATACTCATCACTGCCCTGCATGGACCTCAAGCCCTACTACTACTGCACTGAAGAAGCCCTTCACCAAAGAGACGACGACTGCATATTCCAAATTTTACAACTACAAACCGAAGTCAAGCATTGTATACAGACACCAATTCAAGTTTCCAAAAACATTATTCAACAGATCGACGAAGGACACTACATAGCTATCTTTGTGAAAAAGACCAAAATTCAGACTACCTGCAGCAACACCGATTTCCGAGTTCTCCAAGGAAATTATTTAATAAAGTTACCCCACAGATGCCGATTCAGCACCGAAAATGAAACATTTGTGAACGAAAAACCAACCACTAGCAGCCAACCTTTACTACTACCCGATGTCAAGATTCCAATTCCACAAAAACAACCCAAAATACCAAAGATCGATCTGCAAGACATTCGCCTTGATAAAGTTCACGAAGTACAGAAGAAACAGAACGAAATAAAAACATTAACTTTGCAACCTTTACAAATTTCTCAAAATTCATTTCAATATTTTTGGAACATACCAATATTAATTATCCTAATAATTCTCATTTTATATTACCTAACTAAATGCATTAAAAATAAAAACTCAAGAAAAGAACACCAACAAGCCGAAGACATAGCCCTAACGAAGAAAGAAGAAGAAGTAGAAGAGGACTCTCATAGAAACCAAAGCCACCTGCCATTTTTCACCCCCAGGAAAAATGCCAGAAACTAGGGATGGAGGAGTTATGGACATTGAACCCATTGGTACCTTCAATAATCGAACCGGATGCACGAGCGCTGATCAAGCAACCCAATGCACCTTCGCCCAGACGCAACTTCAGCAATATTAACTTAATTTCACTTAATCGATAATTTTCTAATTAATAATTTTCAGTCTGATTCTAGCTATTGTTCGGTTCGGTCCAATTTCATTAAATAAAATTGTAATAAATAAATAACTAAAGTGAATAAAACGGTTTACAATTTAAAATAAACTTTTTTTAAAAACCGAATTCTTAATACCGAGAACTTAAGTCGCGTTGTGGACAAAAAATTCGGGCAGTGAGTAATTTCGGCTATTGAGAATAACATATACAGTGCTTTCATTTCAAAACTAGCCACCCAAGATAACTTTTAAAATATCTTTAAAACAAAAGAACAAAAAAACACGTCAATTTTTATTTACGGGGGGACAAATTTTACAGGTATCTGTCACCCTGCAGTTTCAACCCCTAAGCGGGGGTGAATATCACTTCTAAAAGTTTAAATAGGAAGGGGTATCATGTGATAGCTCTTTTTAAAGGTCTCTTTTTTTCCAATCTTTTGACACATTATTTTTTTAAATCGGATTATTTTTTACAGAGTTATGCCATTTTAAAGTTTCAAATTAAAATAATTATTATTTAGATCGTATTTGCATTATTAATATTTTATTAGTATTAGAATTACCTTGTTATTAAATTAGATGTTCAAAATGTCCGCCATTGTTTGCAATACAATAGTATGTCGCAGCTTGAATTCCTCCTGCACTTTTTGAAGCGTCTCTGGTGTAATTCGCTCACACTCCTCCACTATTCTACGTCTAAGTTCAAGAATATCGCGAGGTTGAGTTTTATACACCACAGTTTTTAGATGTCCCCATAAAAAAAGTCAAGGGGCGTTAGGTCGGGTGATCTAGCTGGCCATTCTATAGCGTCCCTTCTTCCGATCCATTTATTTGGAAATGTCTCATTAAGCTAATTTCGTACAGGCAAGGCATAATGTGGAGGTGCTCCGTCTTGTTGAAAAAATAGGTTTACTTCGTCTAGCAACAAATTTCCATCTTCATCTATTTGGTTTTCTAAAGATTCGGTTATAAGGGGATTTATGAAATTTTCTAATAAGTCCAAATACAATTCCCCAGTTAAATTTTCTTCCATGAATAAAGGACCAATAATTTTATTTCCGAGAATTCCGGCCCATACGTGAATTTTCTGAGGATATTGAT
The DNA here is from genome assembly GCA_918026865.1 of Phyllotreta striolata. Taxonomy (NCBI): domain Eukaryota; kingdom Metazoa; phylum Arthropoda; class Insecta; order Coleoptera; family Chrysomelidae; genus Phyllotreta; species Phyllotreta striolata. Next base: position 8,307,166 of record OU900098.1, on the reverse strand, counting down.
TGTGCTCTTCCCGAAAAACATGTGGATTGGTATTGTCCCAGTATCTACAATTATGTTTATTGACAAATCCATTTAAAAAGAATGCTGCCTCGTCAGAAAAACAAATATTTTTAATTAAATTATGGTCTTCATTTGCTCTTTGACTCATTAATTCGCAGAATTCTAATCTTCTGTCATAATCATCCTCAGCAAGCTGTTGTAAAAGCTGTATTTTGTAGGGAAAAAAATTATTTAGTCGTCACGTGTTATGCACCGAGCCGACGGAAATTTTTGTTAACCTGGAGACTTTTTGTATTGATGTTTGAGGATCTATGGCAAAATGACCTAAAATCTCAACTTGTGCAGCTTCAGTTAAAACTCTACAATTCTTGACACTTTTTTGCACACACTTCCAGTTTTTTTAAATTTATGAACTAAATCCAACACATACTGATGTCCAACATTTTTATCGGGATGTCTTTGATTAAAAACGCGAGCAGTTCTGCGTGCACAGTGTTGTTCTTCTCCATAAATAAATATTATTACAATTCTTTCTTGTAAAGAATAAACCATTGTCGAAAATTGTTGGTTAGTACACAACGAAACCAAAATACTAATAGTAAATTGTTTAAATTTATAGTCAAAAATATCTTTTGTAAAAACATTTAAGGTTTTTTTCTCACTTGCTTATTTCGGTATTTATACTCATGTATTTTTTTAATTCCAATTCAAAATTTCAAATTTTTAACGGTTTCTAGCTCATAACTCGTTAAAAAATAATCCGATTTAAAAAAATAATGTGTCAAAAGATTGGAAAAATAGAGACCTTTAAAAAGAGCTATCACATGATACCCCTTCCTATTTAAACTTTTAGAAGTGATATTCACCCCCGCTTAGGGGTTGAAACTGCAGGGTGACAGATACCTGTAAAATTTGTCCCCCCGTAAATAAAAATACACCAGGCCACACGATATTTGCGTGCAGCCGATGGGGAAGGGAAAGAACAGCGACAGAGAGTGAATTAGGGTGCACATTAAACACTAACAACGTGGTAAAGGTAATGGTGGCGAAAAAGGAAAATTACGAAATAATAAGGAAACTAATAAACAAAATCCTAAAAGTAAAGGAAGAGGACGAGAGAACACGGCAGGCAAAACAAAGCAACATAAAGACGTAACGGCAGTGCATACCCCCCAGTAATGGAAGAAAGCCAGGCGATGGCGGTTCCCATAACTGGAAGGGAGGAAACCGAGGTGGTTTTAGTGGGTATACAAGGCTTGCACACCCCGCCTTGGAGTCCTCACACTACCAGGAAAGGAAAGAACCTGTACCCGGTGTGCATAAAGCATTTCCACCTGACACAAAAAAATGGGTAGGGTATTTTAAAAGGTCACGGGAGAGGAAGAAGCATAACCTTCAGATGTGGAAATGTAAATATCACACCGTCAAAACCCCTTACTTACCTGGGAGTGACACAGGGAGAAAACCTGGGAGAAACACGTTCTATTGAAATGTGTACTGGTGACTGGATTTCAGCCGGTTAAGAATTTAACATTGATTTCCCTATTATGCGAAATTAAATTTCCAACGGTGTATATATTTCCTGATTAATCCTATATGTACACCGGAATATGAAGTTTCTCCAAATAAACGTAGGCCGTTCAAGTAGGTCACACGACGTCTCCGAGGCTTTAGTAAACAGGCTAGATGTGGACATAATTATTATTCAAGAACCTAACATAAACACCTCAAAAAGGAAAGGATTAATTATAGATCAAAACAACGCAGTGGCAGTTCAGGTTATAAACAGAAAGGTTGGGATTCGTGAGAAGCTAATAAGGAAGGGATACATTAAGTTGTGAAACACCCTGTATACTGCGGACAAACGGCCACAATTAGCCATACGATCTTCCAGTGTAGCCGCTGGAATGAAGAGAGGCAAAGAATACAGGTGCTTTTGGATAGCTGGGCGAGGATAACATTATCGAACACATGATAGAGAGCCGAACAAAATGGACAAAAATAGCGGAATACATCACAAACATTATGAAACGCAAAGAATGGGAAGAAAAGGAACAACAATAACAACGACAAAATGAACGAACAATACAAGAAATAGAAGGATAGAGAGAGGAAGCCTGCTTTACACCCGAAGCTATATCTAACAAGATGATCCCAGGTGTAACTAAGCAGGAGAAAAAAAAGTTGCTGCGATGGAACAACTAGAGATTTTTTAGTGGGTATTGAATCGCACACGACCCCCGCCGACCAACTGCGGGGTGTGCGTAAACGCATTTTTCTCCTCTTAAACAAAAAAAAAGGTAGGGTAGGCAAAACCAGGATATGTAAAGCTGAATTTACAAAATCTCGTCGTCTATAACTGTTATATTTCTCCGAATATAAACTTCCAGGACTTCACCGCATATATTGATGAGCTCATGAACGACATCAGAGGGGATGAAAAGAACGTTGTGGTACTAGAGGATTTTAACACCAAATCAGTCCAATGGGGAAGCAACAAAAATGACAGAAGAGGAACGTATTTAACAACGTGTATGGAGGCTCTGAATTTGACATGCTTAAACGACGGGACGGCGACATTTGAGAGAGGGAAAACTAAATCGCACATAGACATCACACTAGTGTCAGATAAACTTAAAAAGGTTACTCATTGGAAGGTAAATAATGAGGAATCGTTCAGTCTTCATAAGTATATCGAGTTAGAAATAGACATCAAAAAAGGGAAAAACACGTTCTGGATGGGAAAGGCAATATTGAATAAAGAAGAATTCGGGGAATATTTGGAGCTTATCATGGATACCCACGAAACGGACGCAGAGGAAATCATTAAGGTAATTAAAAACGCGCAGGACCTAGCTATAACAAAAGATAAAAGAGCGTATAACCGAATACAGCCGTACTGGTGGAATACCAAGATCGAGGAGAAAAGGGCGACATGTAACCGCGCACGTAGGGATATGCTAAGGGTCAGGAGAAGGAATTCAGGCGATGTGGGGGAAAAGGCAAGAATATACAAGCAGGCTAAAAGCGATTACAGAAAGGCAATGGGATCGTCAAAAAGAAACCACTGGAAGACCCTGTGCGAGCAGCTGGATGATGACATCTAAGGACAAGGGTACAGGATAGTAACGAAGCAAATTAAAACAGCAGCGGTAAATTACACTTTACACACGGAAGAGAAAAGACAGGTTATTAAGGAACTATTCCCAAAGAAGGTAGATCGAAGGCGAAAGATAGGCATGGCACAGAAGGTTAGCTTATTTACACTGGACGAATTGTTGGAAGCAGTCAAGAAATTAAAAAATGGGAAAGCCCCGGGGTCGGATCGTATTGAGGTAGAAACTGTAAAGGAAGCGATAAAACATAAACCGGATGTCATACTAAGTATGTTTAAAAAGCTGTTTGAGGCACAGAATTTCCCTCGAATTGGGAAATCCGCACACGTCGTGTTGATCCCGAAGGATAGTCGCTCACAGGAAGCTCCGAATACCTATAGACCGATATGTCTTATAAGCGTGGTGGAGAAGTTATACGAACACCTTACCAAGAGCAGATTAGAGATGGAACTGGACCAGAAGAACTTCATCAGTGAGACCCAGTTTGGGTTCAGAAAAGGGAAACAACCTTGTGGAACGTCCTGTACGGCGGTGTTCTAAGGCTGGTATTACCAGTGGACTGCTACACGGTAGGTTACGCTGGGGATCTGGTGGTTATAGCTATGGCATATAGTAGGGAGAAGCTGATTGAGAGGGTAACTGAATCCCTAAGGAACATTAGTGAATGGATGAAGAAAAACGAGCTCAAACTGGCGGCAGCAAAAACCGAAGCTGTGTTGGTGAAGGGAGGAAGGTCCAACGGTGCAATTTGAAATCGATGGGGTGCACATAAAACCAAAACAGGCCGTAAAATATCTAGGGGTGTAGATCGACGGAGGTATGAGGTTCACAAAGCACGTAAAAGAAACGGTAGTCAAAGCAGAAGCGGCAGTAGGAGGCGCCCTAAGGCGGATTATGCCAAATACACACGGCTTGTCCAGTGCCAAAAGAAGGATCTACAACGCAGTACTGCAGTCAATTATCCTGTATGCAGCGCCAGTTTGGAGGGACGTCGTTCTAAACAAAAAATACAGGGAGATGATTATACGAGCTCAAAAGAAAATGCTCATACGAGTAACAAGCGCATATGTCACTGCGTCAGCAGAGGCACTATATGTGGTGGGCGGTATAATACCAATAGATCTGATGATCGAGGAAAGATGCAGGATTCATGAGGACCGCAGAATAGGTGAAAATGACAGGGATGAAAGAATAAGACACAGGGAACTAACAGTGGACAAATGGCAACAAAGATGGCAGCAAGAAACAGGCACAGCAGGATAGTGTAAAAAATTAATTAACTATATCAGATCGTGGGTATAGGGTAATCATATGAGCACTAATTTCTACCTGACACAAGTCCTCACCGGCCACGGGTGTTTCTAGGCTTTTACCAGGAGAATTGGTAAGACGGAAGACTGCATGTACTGTGGCGAGTCCGACTCACCGGAACACACAGTTTTCGAATGTCAGCGGTGGTGGACCGAAAGGGATCACATTGAGAGAAGGGTAGGACATAGGATTAACACCGGAAATTTAGTTGAGACGATCATAGGATGCGCAGAGAAATGGAAAATAATTGTGGGTTTCATTGAGAAGATAATGAGGACCAAGGAGTGGGACCTACCGGGACCTACCTTTTATTAGCCGCATTTCGAAATTTTTGTTCGATTAGTCCGATTCACGTTTTAATCCGGAATGGCCGTTTCGATTAATTTATGGGAAAATTGTGAACTAATTACCGCTCCAATTGTATATACGAAAAGACTGCCAATGATTTATCGACGGCATTAATATTTGAGAAAAAAAACATCACATATTAATAAATTGCTAATGGATTCCCAGCGTTTATTAAGGCCGGCTCGGTCCATTCGGGCGCAGCCTCTTGGGAACCTCTAATTTACCTAATCTGCCCATCAGCATATACGCGTTTAATAAGGTGTCGGCGATAATTAACACCCGTTATAAAATAAATCAAAATCCGCCTCGTTCGACGACAAAATATTTTCACGGGGATGTCGTCGAAACGAATTAAGACGTTGATGACGAAAGTCCATCCCTGAGCTTGGTGGCGATGAATGATGGAACAGCAACTTTCGTCCCAGGTCCAACGAAATCGCATCTGGACATCACGCTAGTGTCGACGGGACTGGTTAAGAAGGTCACGGCATGGAAAGTCCTGGAAAAAGAAGAATTGTTTAGTCTCCACCGACATATACTCAGTGAGATTGAAAATCGGGGTAAAGCTTCGGAATGGAGAGGTAAAATGGTAATTGATAAGGTTGAATTTGGGGAATGCATAAAGGTGCTACTAGGAGGGGAGAAAATAGGAGTAAAGGACATGGTGCAGGCGATTAAGACGGCTCAAGATATGTCGGCTAGGACTTCAGACAGACCTCATAATAGGAAGCAGCCTTATTGGTGGTGAGAAGATGTTGCGGAAATGAGGAAGCAATGTAATAAACCCCGTAGGGAGGCCGCCAGAGCGTGGAAAAAGCTTGGAAACAAGAACGGGGTGTGGTGGAAAAGAGAAATAGGGAATACAAAGAGAAAAGGAGACTGTACTGAGAAGCCATTAGAAAATCAAGAAAGGAGCAATAGAGAACCGTATATGAGCAAGTTAAGGAGGACCCATGGGGATCAGGGTATAGAATCGTCATGAAGAATTATTCCAACGACTTAGGGAGGCTAACCTAACCCTAAAACCTAGCAAGTGCACGTTCGCACGAGAAGAAACAAATATCCTGGGGTACACCGTCAAGCTAGTAGCCATTAAGGAGTTTCCGACCCCCAAAACAGTAAAGCAAATCCCGAGCTTCATAGGAATGTGCAGCTACTATCGAAAATTCATAGAGAATTTTTCGATAATTGCAAAGCCGTTGCACTTCCTAACGAAAAATGAAGAAAAATTCGTTTGGGGCGAACCACAACAGGTAGCCTTCGAGATCTTAAAGGAGAAGCTAACAGCGGCGGTCTTGCAACACTTCGACCCTGCTAAGCCTTGCGAGCTAAGGGTCGACGCAAGCAAAACCGGAATTGGGGCCATCCTACTTCAGGAGGGGGAGGACGGAAAATCCCACCCAGTTACGTTAGCAGGAGTCTGTAAAAGGCTGAACAAAATTACAGCATAACTGAACTGGAAGGATTGGGCGTAATTTGGGCTTTAGGATATTTACGCCACCTGATCTACGGGAAACCGGTGACAATCGTCACCGACCACCATAGTTTATGTTGGCTGAAATCCCTAAAGGACCCGACAGGACGACTGGAGAGGTGGAATATTAAGTTGTCAGAATACGACTACTTAATAAAACACAAAAGTGGTGGACTACACCAAGAGGTCGACTGATTATCCAGAAACCCCGTCCTGACGCCCACGACGAAAGACCTAGAAGAGGCAAACGACGTTTCCACGGATATAAAGCTCTTAAAAGAGGGATTACACACCCCCGGGGAGCAACAATCGGCACAGCGAAAAGGGCAAAAAGCTTCCGAATACGGGATGGTGTACTCTACAGGGTGACCGAATCCATCCAGGGCATAAAAAACCTGCTAGTTATCCCTAGACACCTGGTAGAGGAGATACTATTCTCCCACCACAGCGAACCAACAGGCGGACACCTGGGAGTCCCGAAAACTCCAAAAAATTCAATCTCGGTACTACTGGGCATCGCTGCAAAAAGATGTTAAAAGATTCATCAGGGGATGCAGCGACTGTCCAGGCCAGAAAAGGAGAATTTCCGAAAATCGGTCGGAAATCTCCAACCCATACAAGTGGGATTGCCGTTCGAGAGGGCATCGACATTTTGGGCCCCTTCAGGAAAAGTCGTAATGGGAAAACCGTGATCGTCGAGACGAACGGCCTGACAGAAAGATTCAATAAAACACTCGCGAACATGCTAGCCATGTACACAAGTACCGATCAGACGGACTGGGACGAGTACTTGGGGCTGGTAACGTTCGCGTATAACACCTCCCAACAGGACACTACAGCACAGAACGAAAAAGTGACGTATATGTAATTAAAAAAGACATGTATTCAATGTATTTGGACATCAATTTTCAACCGATGCTCGAATTCATCATCCCAATGTGCAACTGTTGATTGCTTGATGCTAAAGTTATTGTGTTAACGTCTGGGAACATTGATTTCATCAAGTTATATCAATAACAAAAAACATTGTATTAATGTCAACGGCTTATTAGACAATAATCAAGATTCTTAATAAAATCAGCTTTCTATCATGGATTTAATGATTCAGATGATCAGAAACGTTATTTTTTAGTCATCCTTATAATGTTTTTGTACATTGTTCAATCAATCCAATACATTGGCTTAATGTTGAAAAACATTAATATAATTTATTTAAACATTATTTTTAGTTCATCCCCATAACGTTTTTGTGCATTGTTTAATCCATCAGGTGTATTGGAGTAATGTTCAATAGCAGTATTATAAAAACATCAGTATTATCTGGGGAAAACTTTTTGGAACACCTATTAAAAAAACTCATGGGTTAATTAGGAAGTATGTATATTTTAGTAGGTACTACAAACTTTTAAATGATCACATAAAATATGGATTATCGGAAATGTGTGTGACGTGTTAAATTTATAAAAATGTGTTTCGATGAAAGGCCAAAACATAATACTCTCCACAGGAAAATTTAAATTAAAAACATACATTATTTTAAAACAAATGTCTACCGCTCTAATTATATTAAAAAATTTATATTTGATTCCGTGCATCGAAATAAGTAAAAATTTCTTTAATACTTGTTATGTCGTCTCCTATTCCAAAAATAAAACTCTCTTCGATTTCTTGCAGTTTTTCCAAAGTAAAGGAAGGATTGCTGAGATAATGGTAAATTTTGTCGTTTGATTTTTCCCAGTTGTGTCCTTTTTTACCACTTTACTGGTGGGCACAAAGTAATCATGAAGGGCCCATAATACAACTGCATCTAAAATAAAATAAATAATTTAAATATAAAATTTAGAACTGATATTGCATGAAAAAATTGAAACATACATTAATTATGAAATATACTCACTTTCCGACAAATTTTCAGTTTTCACCCTCAATAGCGATTTTATGCCTTTATCTTTGACAGCATTATTCAGAAAAGTTATTACTTGTGATACTTGTTCTTCCCACATTTTCAAAAGGCCATCACCATTTTTATGTATACTATTGAAGTCCATGTCAATCTAAACAAAATCCGTCATATATAAAATAATATTTAAATAATATTGTATTATCCAAAACATTTTTGAGTGTGTGTGTTAACTTGGGCTATACTTTCTAAGAATTATTTAAAACAATAAATAAAATTATATAGCTTACCTTATAAAACAACACTATTCCCAAATATTCACAAATTTACACCCACGAACGCTTCGGGCAGCCTCAAGATCAGGGACAGGGCCCTAGCCGTCAGGAACATGGCCGTACAGAGGATCCAGAACAGGCAAAACAAGGACAAGAATAGGTACGATTCGTCCCATCCTAGCCTAGAATTCCAGGTAGGGGACCAAGTGAAGGTTTTTACCCCCATTAGAGAAAAGTAGGGAGGAGCGAGAAGCTCCTACTCAGATGGTTCGGACCCTACTACGTGACGGAAAAAATCGGCGAGGTAAATTACTGAATAAAGAAGGGAAAGAAGAAAAATAGTCCCGAAGAAATCGTGCACGTAAGCAGAATGCTACGTTACCACGATCCCTGGAGTCCCGAGGAACTGGTAGAAGAACCCCGAGAGAAACGGAAGAGAACCCCGAAAAGATACCCTATCTAAAGGGTGATAATAAAGTAATATTTAAGTAATTATACAATATTCAAATATTTAAAAATTTAAGTAATATTTAAGGTTTATTCGAAGAGCACACAAGCGAGACAGGGGAGACCACTCCGCGTAATGCCGTACAAATATCGAGTAACATAACAGGTGCGGCATTACATCTCGAGTCCCGAATCCCGTCCGCTAAGTGTATATTATAGTATTTATGGTGTATTTGTAGGGATAACTTCCTTTCTCTAGGATAGAAACAATCCAGAGAAATTAAAAGTTGGGTTAAACATTTTTTTAAGATAAATTTGTCATACCACATTATTCTGGTGGGGGGTATGGCAAATTGGAAGAACTTATAAAATTGGGGTTGGAAATATGTACAATCCATCAAATTTTTGGATAATTCGCCACGAGGGAGAATTGAACCTTTTCCATAAATATATCACACATTTTTATAGTACCGAGGGTGATGATTATTTATAGCCCGAAAAGGATATCGAACGACAAAGTTGTTACGCAGTTGACATGGACGATTGTTACTACAGAGCGGTTGTGGTAAACATGCCGAAAATTAGTGGGAAGGAACCACAAGCTGTAGTATTTTCGCTAGATGTTGGCGTTACAACTGTCGTTAGTGTTGAAAATTTATGTTATCACTACAACTCTTTTATTTTTCTTTCGTTTTTTTTTATTAATAGTTTAATAATAGTTTAACAGAGTTTCATATTTTTTTTTCTTTTCCGTCATCCAATAGGGTCGAACTGCTAATTGTGGCCTGCCTCCCGCAACTGGGGGGAAGCAATAGGGTGGAGGTGACTGCCGGAGCGTTCTGGAAGACTCTGATGGATGTGATTGCCTACGAGGCAACAATCCCCTTAATTTACGACTCGAAGTGGTACGAACCGTGGGAGGAGGAAATACCGAAGCGTGACCTCAATTGCCGAAAGACTAGCGACAAACGATTTGTAGTGCCATGCACGATACTACACCATTTCCAACTGTATTTCAGAAAGAGTCAGGTTCATTTATGAATGCGTCAATTGTATTTCATAATAGTCAATTTGATTTCAGAAATCACCAATTGCATTTCAGAATAGTAAATTTGATTTCAGAAATCACCAATTGCATTTCAGAATAGTAAATTTGATTTCAGAAATCATCAATTATATTTCAGAATAGTCAATTTGATTTCAGAAATCACCAATTGAATTTCAGAATAGTGAATTTGATTTCAGAAATCACCAATTGCATTTCAGAATAGTAAATTTGATTTCAGAAATCATCAATTATATTTCAGAATAGTCAATTTGATTTCAGAAATCACCAATTGCATTTCAGAATAGTAAATTTGATTTCAGAAATCATCAATTATATTTCAGAATAGTCAATTTGATTTCAGAAATCACCAATTGAATTTCAGAATAGTGAATTTGATTTCAGAAATCATCAATTGTATTTCAGAATAGTCAATTTGATTTCAGAAATCACCAATTGCATTTCAGAATAGTAAATTTGATTTCAGAAATCATCAATTGTATTTCAGAATAGTCAGTTCGATTTCGGAAACGTTCATTTGAATTTCAAAATAGTCAAATTCATTTCAGAAATTATCATTTGTATTTCGGAATTCTTCAATATCTATAGCTTTTTAATCTCAATTTCAGAGAAAATTATAAAAGTATCAGTTCAAGAAGAATAATTTCGATTTCAGAAAAAAATATTTCAATTCCGGAGAGAAGTTGTTTCAAGTCCGAAAAAATAATATAAGGACTGAGTTTTTCTTCTTCCTTAATAATTGTAATAATAATTGTCATATGATTTATGCATTCCAAATGGGACTCTGAAATCCTTTTGACGGTTTCCGAAATACGAATGACACTTTCCGAAACACAAATGATAATTTCGGAAATCAAATTGACTATTCTGAAATTCAATTGATGATTTTTGAAATCAAATTGACTATTCTGAAATTCAATTGTTGAATTCTGAAATCAAATTGACTATTCTGAAATTCAATTGATGATTTCTGAAATCAAATTGACTATCCTGAAATTCAATTGATGATTTTTGAAATCAAATTGACTATTCTGAAATTCAATTGATAATTTCTGAAATCAAATTGACTATTTTGAAATACAACAGATACTTTCCGAAATATAAGTGACTATTCTTAAATTCAATTGACGCTTTCTGAAATACAACTGGAAAAGGTGTAGAGAACCTAAATAGGCTACAAGACACCTACCAAAGGGAATTCAAACTCCTAAAAGAAAGCTGGAGCCCGACCTTTCTAAAAAATGCTACCGTCGCGAAGTACCATTTGAGGACTAGAAGGGCCCTCAGCTTCGTCGGAGATGGTCTACAATGGTGTTGTGGAGTCGCGACCCAATACAAGCTAGACTCTCTGGCCATGGACGAGAATAAACTGGCCGATCAGGTCCTAAAGTTGAAAGGCATGATGACGAAGACAATTAATACAATCACAGAAAACTCCAGGGAGTTCAAACAATACGAGTTTAGAGTCGCAACGGCATTCAACCAAACACGAACACACATATCCAAATTACAGCAAGTATTCTACAATTTTGCGAACAACATGGAAAAGATAGAGGACGAACTCGAGTCTCTCCTAATGGACGCCTTACAAAATCAGTACGATTCACAGCGCCGGCTGATTGAACAAACAAGGGCGGTCACACGGCTGACAGTCCTGTCATCCTGTAGGATACACCAGATACTTCTAATGGACGGTTACCGTGAAAGGCCCGGTATAACCTATGTTGCGATCAAAAATGGAGCAACCTATATAAGGAATCTACGCTTAGTTCGCGAAAAATGTTGCTATCCGATGAGAGGCAGCGTCAACGTTATACCAAATTTTAGTAAAGGGTCGAAATCTCATCTTTCTTTCTCTATAGTGCTCTTCTTTTTCTTGTCACTCCTATTACCGGCTGAATGACGCTTTCGGTAGAGGCCACACCTCCTTGGTATTGAATTGACACTATTGACAGTTGACTTCGTTGACAAGATGGCGTTGATAGTTATGTGGATATTATAGTCCGAAATATCACTTCACTGCTTGCCTTAGGCGTATTCTGTTCTCAATTAAAGGTCCTTTTACTAACTTAACAAAACTATTTATTACAAACTTTGGTATTACAAAAATAATAATGCGAAAACTCAACAGGTTAAAAATACGAGGTAAAAAGTGAGTAGTAAAAACGTCAGTCGTCAATTGTCAGTCTTCTTCTTCCACCGGAGAGCGAGTGGCCTCGTCGCTTGGCTTCACAGCCAGTTGCTGTGCTGCCACAGTACTCCCCTCCAAGTGAGATTTCCACCAGAAATCGAACGGATTTCTTTCGGCTTGAAGTGTTTAAAGGATACTCGGAATCTTGACGTTGGAAGTAGGAATGTTCCTCTTGAATCTGCCAATCCCCGGGAATGTAAGCTGGCTTCAATCTATCGATGGTGATGGTCTCAGTTCTTCCCTTTACCTCTACTTCGAAAAACTTTTCAAGTCGCTTCACAACTCTATACGGTCCCGCGTAGGGAGGCGTTAGAGCTGCTTTGACATCTCTACGAATGAAAACATGCGACGTTGTCGCTAAATCCGGGTGAACAAAAGTCTTAGCAGATGAGTGGTTGCTCGCTTTCGTTGGTTGCAACTCGTGCATCACTTGCCTTAATCCATTGACGAATTGATGCGTATCTGTTGTATTCTCTGTCGGGCTGAAAAACTCTCCAGGCATCCTAATAGGGTTTCCATACACCAACTCGGAACTTGCACATTTGACATCTTCTTTATAAGTATTTCGAATGCCCAACATCACAAGTGGTAATGACGTAACCCAGGATCGATTGCTTACAGCCATAAGCGCTGCCTTCAAAGTTCTGTGGAACCTTTCGACGAACCCGTTACTTTGTGGGTGGTAGGCTGTTGTTTTTAAATGTTGGATTCCAAGCATGCGTGAAAGTTCCTTGAAAAGGCATGATTCAAACTGTCGTCCTCTATCCGTGGTAACCTTAGCAGGGACGCCGAACCGAGACACCCATGTTTCGATAAATTTACTCGCTATCTCTTCGGCGGTAATCTCCTTCATCGGAATCGCCTCTGGCCATCTACTGAACCTATCAATGATTGTCAGTAAATACTTGTAGTCATTTGATGGCGGCAAAGGTCCCACGATATCTACGTGGATGTGCGAAAAGCGGTCGTCGGGCACCTCGATTTGTAAAATTGGTGAACGAGTATGTTTCTGCACCTTACTTTTCTGGCAGTCGAGACACTCCCGTGTCCATTTGGTGACACTGCTTCTTAAATTCTTCCACACAAATCTATCGGTAACCATTTTCATAGTGCTCCTGATACTCGGATGAGAAATATTATGAAACTTTCGGAACACTACGATTCGATGTGGCTCAGGTATGTATGGTCGAACTTTTCCGTGTTGGACGTCGCAGTATAAAGGCACATCAGATTCAGGAATTCTCACCTGCTGCAGCTTTAAAGAACTCTTATCATCTACCAATAGCTGTTGCAATTCCGGGTCCTGAACTTGATCACGGGCTATTTCATTATACAGTAGAACCCCTCTAATCCGTCACCTACGGGACTAAAGGTATGGTCGGAACGAAAAAAAGGTCGGAGTATCCAAAAAGCCATTTTTATTATACATACACACGTACATACATTAAACCGATATATGTACATAGAATTAGTATAAATATATATATTCCATATTTATGTACAAATACAAAGAAAGAATACGAAATAAATAAATACGAAATGTACATGTGCATATAGAGAACAAAGAAAGAAATTATTTAGTAAAAAAATCAGTAATAGTAGATTTTTGTTTAACAGCTGTAAGTCGAGACTTAGCTGCAGTGTCTCTCCATTTCTTAACCCACAAAATGTCCATTGGAGTTGAAGTTGGATTCTGCTCTATGTACTGAAGGGCGATGTCGAAAGCGTGCTTGGCATCGGTGTGTGAAACCCGGGTAGGGGATTCGTCTTCTTCACCGTCAGAGTCCTCGTTCGCAGTATCCTTGCCATCGTGTTCTGTAACAGCGGCAACAATCTGGTCGTCGTCGAGTTCTTCATAAAATTAACAGTTTTTGTCACATTCGGTTATCCACCCTTCAACTTCATTGGTAGGAACGTTCGGATCTAGAGTTTGCATATCTTTAACGATTTCCTGTGTGTCGTTGATTTGTTCGTCCTCGGTCTGGTCATTTTCAGTCATAACATCTGGCCAAAGCTTACGCCATGATTTTCGTAGAGTATCAGGTTTCAGTTCATCCCATGACGCAGCAATTGAGTAGATAGCATCTTTGATGGTCAGAGATTTCATAGCTTCAAATAAATTTGTACAACCTTGTTCGGACTTTTCTAAGATTGAGCTGATGTACTTTCTGCGATATCGCCTCTTTAACCATTCGATAACTCCCTGATCCATTGGTTGGATGAGTGAGGTCACATTCGGAGGTAGAAAGATAGCTTTAATGTCCCCTTTCACTAATTCTTGCTCTGATGGATGTGACGGTGCATTATCCAACAGCAGTAGAGCACGAGCAGGCAGATTTTTTTGTTTCAGATTGTTTTCAACCGACGGAACAAACTCATCAAAAAACCAGGATTTAAAAAGGTTGCAGTTCATCCAAGCAGATTTTTGATTGCGGTAATAAACCGGCAAGGAAGATGGGTTTAAGTTTTTAAAAGCTCTAGGTTTCTTGGATTTGCCTATAACAAATAGGGGAAGCTTATGTGTACCATCTGCGTTGCTACAAGGAGTGACTGTTATTCTATCCTTCATTAGCTTCGTTCCTGTCACAGATTCATTTGCCGCTGCGAGCGTTTTGACTGGCAACATTTTAAAGTTTAGCCCTGTCTCATCAATGTTGTAAACTTGGCATGGTAACACGTCATTTTGTTTGACAATTTCTCGGAACTTCACAGCAAACTCTCTAGCAGCCTCTTCATCAGCCGATAATTTTTCACCCGAAATTGAAACAAACCGGACCCCATGACGGGTTTTCCAACGATCAATCCAGCCCTCACTAGCTGCGAACTCACTTTCGGCTTCCAGTTTTTTATGCAAAACTATTGCTTTTTCCTTTAATATCGGCCCAGATATCGGGGTTCCTTTCCCTCTTTCTTGACAGAACCACATCCACAACGCATTATCAAGCAGTTCCAGTTTAGGCTTTTTTAGCGTTTTGCGATTCTTAAGGGCGGTTTCGCCATCAACTGTAGTTGTATATGATTCAATGTCTGCGATTTTTTCTCCAATCCTTAATGGTCGTAACGCCTACATTCAGGTCCTTAGCAATTTTTTGAAGTGACTCTCCTTTGTCCAGTCTTCTTAACACTGCTAATTTTTCATTTAGCGAAAGAGTAACGTGCTTACGTTTTACTCCTGACATGTTACATACGGAAGAAAAACAATAAATACGATAGAACTGCACAGCAGGGATGACACAGTGCTAATCAGTAAAAATCGGCGCTAATACGGGCGGGGAGCGGGGAGTCACCGACAAGACGAGACTTGCTCGCGTGACTAAGCAGGGTCGGACTAAACGGAGCGTCGGACCAGCCGAGGGCGGATTAGAGGGGTTCTACTGTAGTCTATTATGATTTGTTCAATGGCATCAACCTGTGGTCTGGACAAGTAATCCGCGGTAATGTTTTCTGTCCCCTTTATGTGCTGGATATTCGTGGTAAACTGGCTAATAAATCCCAACTGTCTAATTTGCCTAGGAGAACATCTGTCGTGCTTTTGCTGGAAAGCAAATGTAAGAGGCTTATGGTCAGTAAAAACGACGAAGTCTTGGCCCTCAAGAAAGTGTCTGAATTGCTGAATTCCATAATAAATCGCGAGCAACTCTCTATCGTACGTACTGTAACGACGCTCCGTACTCGAGAGTTTTCTAGAAAAGAAAGATATCGGCTTTAATTCGTCGGTAAATTGCTGCAGAACTCCACCAA
This sequence comes from Phyllotreta striolata, assembly GCA_918026865.1. Classification (NCBI taxonomy): domain Eukaryota; kingdom Metazoa; phylum Arthropoda; class Insecta; order Coleoptera; family Chrysomelidae; genus Phyllotreta; species Phyllotreta striolata. Next base: position 8,291,297 of record OU900098.1, on the reverse strand, counting down.
TCGCAACCTCTGACGCATCCACTGCTAGGCAAAGTTTTCCATTTGGATCCGGGTAGGTTAATTCTGCTACGGTTGCTAGCATTTCTTTCGCGTTATTGAACGATTCGATGGCATCCGGCGTCCATTGGATTGGCGAACTCTTTTTCTTTACACCGAGCAACAGGCCAGTCAAAGGTTCTAACCTATAAGCCGCTTGGGGAATCCACCTCCGATAGAAATTTATCATCCCAAGGAATTTCCGCAATTGGTTGGTGGTTGTAGGCTCTGGAAACTCTCTGATAGTATCGACCTTATGCTGCAAAGGTTTTATCCCTGAGCCTGTTATCAAGCAACCCAGGAACTCGACTTCGGAAACTACGAATTTTGATTTTGTCGGATTAATAACTATATTGTTGCTGCTCAGGATGCCAAAAACTGTATCCAGATGTTCCATGTGCTCTTCTATGTTTTCTGAAGCGATCAATATATCGTCGATATAAATATAGACGAACGGGCATTCTCTGAACAGTTGGTCCAGGTGGCGTTGCAGGGTTTGAGCTGCATTACGGCAAAAGGCATCTTCAAAAATTCGAATAACCCAAATGGTGTCGTTATTGCTGTCTTAGGAATGTCGTCCTTATTAACGGGAATCTGATAAAATGCCTTGACCAAATCGATTGCTGAGAATACGTTCTTGTTATGCAAGTGGTTCGAAAAATCCTGGATATACGGAATGGGGTAGCGGTCTGGCTTGGTCACAGCATTCAAACGACGGTAATCACCGCAAGCTCTCCACGTACCATTTTGCTTCCTAACCATATGGAGGGGGCTGGCCCAACACGACTTCGACGGCCGAATAACGTTGTTCCTCTGCAAACTCGCAAATTCCTCCTTTGCACTCTCCAACTTCTCTGCTGACAGCCGACGTGGCCTTGAATAAACTGGGGATCCTTTGGTCTCTATGTGATGCTGGATACTGGAAGGATCGGGTTCCTGTTCTATTACAGGTGCCGGTCTAAGTACATTCGGGTACTTCTGAAACAGCTTTGTCACGCTACTGCTGTTAGTAATTCTTACCTCTGCGACCACTGCTTGTTTAGTAAAGCAGTTTTTTACTAAAGAGGTAGTAGAATCTATCAGCCTTTTTCTTCTCATGTCAACTTGTATCGCATAATGCGAGAGAAAGTCAGCTCCCAAAATTGCATGGGTTACCTCCGCCACTACGAACGTCCACGGAAACTGCCTACGAAGGTTGATATCCAGCGTTAACATTCTAGTTCCAAATGTTCGGATTGGGTTACCGTTGGCAGTATAAAGATCAAATCCGGTGCTGTTTGCTGCTTTAAATTTTCTGCTTGGCAGTATGCTGAGGTCAGCGCCGGTGTCGACTAAAAATAAAATACCTTGAGATTTATCGTGAATGAATAGGCGGCATTGAGTTGTGTGGGGGGAAGGACCTGCCGCCTCTATCGCTCCCCGACACAGTTTTCCTGAAATGAGCAAGGCTTGGTACACTTTGTTGCCCTTGTGCCAAATCTATCGTGGTACCAGCACAAGCTGTCATCCCTCTTGCTCCTTGACTTGCTGCGAGTGCGAGACCTGGAACGGCTCTCTCTCCCGAACTCCAATTTCTTTACGTGGGCCGTAAGTTCCGCTATCTGTTGTTGGAGATTCTCTAATGTGGGACCAGATTGGGTCGGCTGGCTTGAAACCACATTGATGTGACCCATGGTTTCCACGATCCTGTCCGCGATCTCCGCCAATTTGCTATTGTCGCCGTCGCTAACGGCTAAGATTCCCCGGCAACTCTGCGGTAGTTGTTCCATCCACAATGTCTTTATAATCGCGGGTTGGAGACGTCCTTCGTTCATAGACTCCATACGATGGAGGAGTTGTGAAGGCTTAGAGTCGCCTAGAGCCATACCACTTAATAGTTTCTGAGTTTTAATGGTTTCACTGTCTGCAAACCTGCTGATAAGTCGCTCTTTGAGTTTTTCATACTTGTTATCAGTTTGTGGAGGGTTTCTAATAATGTCGGACACCTCGACAAGCGCTTCACAGTTCAAACTCGCGATAGTATAATCGAACATGCTTAAGTCTTTTGAAATACCGGCGGTACGAAACTGACTCTCGATGCGAAGGAACCATAGCTTCGGTTCGGACTTCCAAAAGTCTGGCGCCTTAAAACTGACACGACATACCTCCGTGGGCTCTGCTGAATTCGTTTCGTCTTGGTTAGCCATGCTGGTCGATTGAAAATTGAGAACGTTCGGGGTCACCACTGTGGATATTATGGTCCGAAATATCACTTCACTGCTTGCCTTAGGCGTATTCTGTTCTCAATTAAAGGTCCTTTTACTAACTTAACAAAACTATTTATTACAAACTTTGGTATTACAAAAATAATAATGCGAAAACTCAACAGGTTAAAAATACGAGGTAAAAAGTGAGTAGTAAAAACGTCAGTCGTCAATTGTCAGTCTTCTTCTTCCACCGGAGAGCGAGTGGCCTCGTCGCTTGGCTTCACAGCCAGTTGCTGTGCTGCCACAGTTACTTGGTGTTGTTATTTTTTAAAGAATTGTGGATTTTAATAACAAATTTACACAAAATACGATAAATTCGTATTTGTGAACAGTGAAAAATGAAATAAATAAATGAGAAAAAGGTACGTACATCAAAATGCAAAGGCACTAGAATGATTCAAATAATGACAAAAGTAGGGTTATTAAAACGTGTAGATTTAATGCATTGAAAACTGTTTAAAACATTCGTTTACATTATTTTGCATTTCGGGAAACCAAAAACTCCTTCTAATATCTACCTTCTAGGTATTTTTTATGGTTTTTCACTTTATTAACATATTATTAGTAATTACTTGTATGTTGTAAACATATTCTTGTATGAAGTTTCTTAAATCGAAGGAGGAGCTGTTTGATCGAAAGAGACAAATGGCATAAAAAATCTGAAATATCGTAATAATGGTGGTTTATTTAACGCTTTTTGCCTTCTAATTTTTAGTGCAAATCGTACAAAAAAAGGAAACATAAGTAAAAGAAAAATTCTAAGCCTACTTTTCATTCTACGGGTAAAAAGCAAACAATCGTTGCGTTGTTAATTTTCAAAGGATTTTGACGATTTTTTTTGTTAAAAAAACGTAATCGAATTACAGTTTGCGTTATTAGTATAATATTAGCTAGTGCTTAATTACGTTTAAAACATTATTTACATATTGTACACAATGATATTGTATAAGAAGATTCACTAATTGAAAAAGTTCAATTATCATGTCTATGAAGTTAGCATAGCCATTTTGTCAAATGTTAAAAATAAATATTGTGCTGTATTGTGCTAGCCGTGTGCTATACTGTCACAAAATATAGAAGTAATACAGAAGTTCGACTTTGATCGAAACGTTTGATGTTGATGGGATTTTTTGGAACTCGCGTAACTATACGCGGACTATGAATTCTCCACTTATTAAAGCATGTTGTAATGAGGTTAATTAGGACACATTTAACTTTATTCACTTGGAATAACTTTAATCACTTTAATGAGAACAACTATACATTTAAATACAAACTTTACTTCTAGAAAAACGAGAGAGTAACTCTTACTGTTAACATAACGAACTTCTTCTTATTTCTTACATTGTTGACAGTTATGACATGTGTCATTACTTGATTATAACATAAGTACGTTCCGTACAACATCTCCCCTTAATCAAGCAATTACACAATTCCCATATTCTCAATACAAAAAACTATGTTTGGGTCCGTACAAACCCTTAGTCATCACATCAGCCACCATCCTATCAGTTGGCAAATAGTCGATTCGAACCACACCCTTCTCTACAATTTCTCGAATATAATGATACTTTGTATCAATGTGCTTGGTCCTGCTGTGATGAATAGGATTCTTTATTAGCTTCTGAGCACTTTGGCTATCATTAAAAATAACAATTTGCTCATCTCTTGAACAAAGTTCACTAAATAAACCCTTTAGAAAAACTGCCTCCTTACCGGCTTCACAAATTGCTATGTATTCAGCCTCAGTACTCGAAAGCGAAACACATGACTGTTTCCTGGATTCCCAAGATATTACCGAATTACATAAAATAAAAACATATCCCGAATACGACTTCCTATCGTTCATGTCATTGGAAAAATCCGCATCCACATAACCAAAAATGCTCTTATCGTTCTTACTAAAATTTAAACCCTTATCTATTGTTCCCTTTAAATACTTTAAAATTCGCTTCGCATGTTTCCAATGTTCATGACTATAGTTAGAATTAAATTGACTTAGGTAACTAACCGTGAATGAAATGTCTGGTCTAGTATGCACAGCCAGATACATCAATGAACCTATCAAGCTTTGATAGGGCAAACTTGAATATTCATTACCACCACTTAACTTTAATCCCGCTTCAATTGGTGTCGAAACAGTCTTTGCCTCAGACATATTAAATTTTTCTAAAAGCCCCTGAATATATTTCTTTTGATCAACTTTCATTGAATTTGTAACTTTATTAAACTCTATATTTAAACCCAAAAAATACTTAATTGGTCCCAAATCCTTAAGCTTGAACTGTCTCGCCAATTGCTGTTTTAAAATATTTCTCAACTGAAGATCATTTGAACAAACCAAAAAATCATCAACATACAATGCTACAATTATAATTGCATTCACATCTTGTTTGAAGAAGATACACGGCTCATAAGCAGACTGTTTAAAATCTAAATTTAACAAAACATCTTTTACTCTTTTATTCCAAATTCGTGAAGACTGCTTTAAGCCATATATCGCCTTCCTAAGTAAACAAATTTTATTCTTATTCTTTTCGATAACAAAACCTTCCGGTTGTAACATATAAATTTCCTGATCAATATCGCCATTTAAAAAAGCGGTTTCAACATCAAGATGATCAATATCTAAATCTAATTGCACAGACAAAGCCAATAACATTCTTATTGTTGAACTACGTACTACAGGCGAATAGGTCTCTTTATAATCAACACCATGTTTCTGTGTGAAACCTTTCGCTACCAATCGCGCCTTATATCGCGGATCACCATTAAATGCCCTTTTAACACAAAACACCCACTTATTTTTCACTACAGTTTTGTTCGGTGGACAGTCAACCAACACCCATGCTTCATTGTCTATTAGTGATGCATATTCTTTTTCCATCGCCTCTCTCCATTTATTTGCATCAGGTCTTGACATAGCTTCGCTCACTGTCTCTGGATCATGCAACTCACTTTCATTTACACGTCCGTCAATATCATTAGCCGTTGCACCATAGGTCACATAGTCCTGAAACACTCTTCTTTTTGATACTCTTCCTGATCTTGTTATCACTTCATTTTCATCCTCTCTATCAACCATAATAGACGAACCCTCACTTTCTATTTCCGCTCGCTCCTCTTCCCTTTCCCGAGCCTCCTCATTAATATCAATTTCCTGATTTGCTTCTTCATTTATTTCTTCGTTGCACCTCTCTGTATTCTTTAATTCCCTCACTGTAATTTCAGGCTGCTTGTCGACGCAATTATCAACAGTCTGGAAAGGCTGATTCAAAAATTCATTGAATCTTACTGTTCTGGTTATCGTTACTTTATTTGTTTCTGGATCCATAATTCTATAACCCTTACTAACCTCACTGTATCCCACCATGATACCTTCTTTAGCTTTCTTGTCCCATTTTGTCCTCCTCCCATCTGGCACATGTATAAAAGCATGACTACCGAAGGTGACTAAATGTGACAAATTTGGTTTCATACCAGTCCACAATTCGTATGGCGTTTTCAATTTGCTTCTGGTGGGAAGTCTGTTCGTAAGGTAGTTGGCTGTTGTTACGGCTTCACCCCAATATTTATGTGGTAATCCTGCATCCAAAAGCATGCATCTTGCAGATTCCACCAAGGTCCTGTTTTTTCTCTCCGAAACTCCATTCTGTTCGGGACAATATGGCACCGTCAGCTGATGCCTAATTCCAAAATTTTTCAGCAACAACTGAATTGCCTGCGACTTATATTCACCTCCATTATCCGATCTAATAATCCTTGGATATCTTCCAAACTGGTTTCTCATTTCCGCTAGAAATTCTTTAAGCCTGTCTATCACCTCATCCTTTGCATGCAACAAATAAACTTTAGTATATCTGGAAAAATCATCCGTGAAGGTTAAAAAATATCTCTTTTGTCCCACAGTCTCTGTTTTCATAGGACCGCATAGATCACTATGAATTAAATCTAAAACTTGATTTGTTTTTGATCCTGACGTTTGGGGAAATGGTTTCCGGGATAATTTTCCTTCGATACATGACACACATTCCTTCACGACGCTGCAACTGGATATTTTCACACCATCAGCCAAATTTCTTTCAGTCAGCTGCCTTATTATTTCTGGATTTTTATGCCCCATCCTCCTGTGCCAAATGTGTATGCAGTTGCGTGTGTCTTCACATGCTGGTTTTATTAAGTTAGCCCTTTCTGTAAACACTGGAACTTCGTATAGGCCACCCTTAAAAATTGCTGCTAATATTATACAACCATTCTTCATTACATTACAGGAACCATTGTTAAAATTTACTTCATATCCCTCCTGCGTAATCCTCGATACGGACAACAAATTGTTTTCCAGTCCAGGAACATACAAAACATTCTTTAATCTTAAGTTTCCAACATTACCATTTTGAGTCACGATTTTTAGGACAACATCCCCTTTTCCTTTAATCTTTACTTTCTGACCATTTGCAACTTTTATTATATCAGACTCAACATTTCTAATGTCAACAAAATAGTTTAATTCCTTTGACATATGACTCGTTGCCCCAGAATCGATAAACCATTGAGAATCTTTACTTCCATTATCATCTGTCGTATTAAAAACGAAATTGTTTTCTGACTCACCATTTTCAACAGCCATCTTTACTTGCGGCGTCCCTTTTTTGATATCCTTCTTTAAAAAATAACAATTTTTCTTTATATGTCCCCTTCTATGGCAATAGTAACATTCCTTCTTCTCCGTTGTCTCTTTCCTTGCTCCTCCGTTAAATTTATTTACGCTAAGTGCTGATCCTTCACTATCTGTTTCCTTTTTTCTTTTAAACTCGTCCATCAGCTTTCCTTTAACATATTCTAATGTGAGTTCATCATCTGGTCTTGCATCAAGGGCGGTAACTAATGTCGCATAACTGTCCGGTAAACCTCCCAGTAGTAACGCAGCTACGTGAAAATCTCTAATTTCTTCTCCGATACCTCTTAATCGTTCAACCAACTCCAAAACATCCTTGATATATTCCGACATGTTCTTATTTTCCAACTTCGATCGGTATAGTCTCCTTAAAAGATATAACTTATTAGTTAAATTGTTTCGCTCATGAACTTTCTGGAGTTCGTCCCACATTTCTCCAGCATTTTTACACTTATACAAATGTATGATTTGGTCGTCTTCAATACTTAGCGAAATAGTCGCTTGAGCCCTCTCATCTTTTCTTTTATCCTCTTCATTAATCGGTCGTACATTTAGTAACTCGTTATTTTCTACAATCGACCAATTACCTTCTCGAATAAGAAGCATTTTTACACGAAACTTCCAACTTTGGTAATTATTATTATTCAGACGGGCAAACCCAAACTTTACACCCTCCGAATCCATTTCTCTATACTTTTTAACTCCAACAAGTCCAACAAAAAAAAACAACCACGTTTTTACTTAACCTCAAAACTTTTACCAACTCTTTACTAGGGTTCTGGGCCCATAACCTGTTGTAATGAGGTTAATTAGGACACATTTAACTTTATTCACTTGGAATAACTTTAATCACTTTAATGAGAACAACTATACATTTAAATACAAACTTTACTTCTAGAAAAACGAGAGAGTAACTCTTACTGTTAACATAACGAACTTCTTCTTATTTCTTACATTGTTGTGTAGACAGTTTCTAACAATTTATTTTTAAAATAGACAAACGATATAACAACAAAGTAAAGTTCGATTGTAAGGGAAAACCGCTCGTGTTCGTAGAAGCGAAAAAAGTTAGGTTCTGCCGCGTTTTTTCCGTCGCGCCCCTGAAGATAGCGTTCTTCTTTTTCCTTGGCCTTGTCCTGCGCTGATGTGGCTGCTGGTGGCCTCGCTACTGGGAGACGCCACAAGTACTCCCCCTCTAGCGACTTGGTTCCGGGGAGCGGAAAAAAACTCGTCTCGGAGGGTAACAGCTTGCATGACCATGGCTGGGCGTCGGTGTCAGGTTTGCTGGAGTGGCTTCGGTCTCCGTAAAGGCTGGTTTGAGTCGATCAATGGATATGTTCATTGGAGTCCCCTTGACGTCGACTCTGTAACAGAAATCATTAGGTTTGTCGATGACTTCGAAGGGTCCTTCGTAGGGGGGCTCTAGCGGTTTCTTTGCTCGGTCGATCCTCACGAATACTTGTTTGCAGTCTTGTAATCCCTTGTGGCTGAATATTCGGTATTTGTTGTGGTGTGCGGTTGGTTGGGGCCTTATTTCTCGCATCGTGTGTCTTAGATGTTCTAGGAAAGAATGTGTGTCCGGCGTTGTATTTTCATGAAGAAAATATTCTCCAGGAAGTTTTAACGTAGTGCCGTAGGTCAATTCTGCCGCGGACGTGTTGATATCTTCTTTGTGACTATTTCGTAGGCCCAATAGGACTATAGGAAGACTTCTCACCCAATCCGTGGTTTCGTGTGCTTTTATCGCTGTTTTCAAGGTCCGATGCCACCTTTCAATGATCCCGTTGCTCTGTGGGTGATAACTGGTCGTTTTGATTGTTCGGGCTCCTATCATCCTGGCTAATGCTTCGAAAAGTCTCGAATCAAACTGTGTTCCTCTGTCTGTCGTTATCACTGCAGGAGTCCCGAATCTTGCTACCCAAGTCTCGAAGAAAGCGCTTGCCACGGTTTCCGCGGTAATGTCTTTTAGCGGAACCGCTTCAGGCCATCGAGTAAATCGATCGATGCACGTCAGACAATACCTGTAGCCTTGTGATATAGGTAGTGGTCCTACGAGATCTACGTTCACGTGATGGAATCTTTCGTCGGGAATGGCAATATGCGCTGGTTTCCTTTTAACATGTCTGCCGATTTTGGCCCGTTGGCAGGGTAAGCACGTTCGAACCCACTGAGTTATTTGTTTATTCATGTTTGGCCATACAAATTTATCAGCTATCTGCTTCCGTGTTGATCGGCTGCTAGCATGTGCAGAGTTGTGGACAACATCAAAAATTCTTTTCCTCAGTGTGGAAGGTATGTACGGTCTAATCGTATCGGTGGAAATGTCGCAGTAAATTGTTGTTTCTGTGCCGTCCACTCTCAGTTGCTTGAGCTCTAGTGATCTTGGTTCCCGTAGAATATCTTGGAGTTCCTGGTCCTGCCGTTGACCGTCGCTGATGTCTTCGGTTGTAACAATTACTGGCATGTTAATGCTGTTAACTCTTGACAGTGTGTCTGCGACCTCGTTCTGGTTTCCCTTGATATACTGAATTTTAGTTGTATATTGACCGATGTAATCTAAGTGACGTTGTTGTCTCGGTGTTGCTTTTTCTGGGTTTTGTTGAAACGCGAATGTCAGCGGCTTGTGATCCGTGAATATCGTGGTGTCCCTGCCTTCGATCATGTGTTTGAAGAATTTGGTGGCTTCATACACGGCGAGGAGTTCACGGTCGTATGTGCTATATCTTGACTGCGTTCTTGTTAGTTTTTTTGAGAAAAATCCTAAAGGTTTTCGTTGTCCTTCGATGAATTGTTCGAGTGCAGCTCCTATGGATGAGTCGGATGCATCCGTGACTAGTGCAAGTTTTGCACGTTCGACCGGATGGGTAAGTAACGTTGCTTGTGCGAGTTGTTCTTTACATTCCGTGAATGCGAGTTCTGCGGTAGGAGTCCATGCAACAGGTCTCCTATCTCTCTTTTTTGCTCCTGCAGTTAGTGTGTGTAGACATGCTTGGGCTTTGGCTGCATGAGGAATGAATCGTCGATAGAAATTTATCATTCCTAAAAATCTTCGAAGTTCTGCTACGGTGTTCGGTTTGGGAAAATTCTGGATAGACTGTACCCGCTCGTCGAGTGGTTTAATGCCGTCGGCATTTACTTCGTGTCCCAGATATTTTACCGATGGTTTGCCTAATACGCATTTGTCGGTTTTCAGCTTGAGTCCGTGAGTTTCGAGTCGTTTTAGCAATTCGTCCAGATGCTCTTGGTGCTCAGCTTCGTTTGTAGAGGCGATCAGTATATCGTCGATATAGCAGAAAACGTATTCGAGTCCTCTGAGTATGTTATCCATAAATCTCTGGAATGACTGGCCCGCATTTGAAAGACCGAATGGCATTACATTAAATTCGAAAAGTCCGAATGGTGTCGTAATTGCAGTCTTTTCTCGATCCTCTTTTGCCATTGGTATGCTGAAATAGGCCCTTTCTAAATCAAGTGTCGTAAAAATCGTGCATCCCTGTAATTTATGCGTGAAATCTTGCAGGTTTGGCACAGGATATTTATCTGGTACTGTGCTTTTATTTAACCCCCTGTAGTCGCCGCAAATTCTCCAGCTCCCATCCTTCTTTTTCCGCAGAAGGATTGCACTGGAGTACGGGCTTTTCGATGGGCTGACGATTCCGTCGTCGATCCAGCGTTCGATTTCGCGTTTGGCTTCCCTGTATCTGCCAGGCGAGAGGCGTCGGGTTTTGGCGGTACATGGTGGTCCTTTTGTTAAGATGTGGTGTTGTACTGGATGTTTAGGTTCTCGATATTTGGCTGGCCGTGTCACTTCTACGTGTTTTTTCAGTATTCTATGGAAATCGGTGTCGGCGTCTATAGTCGTTAGAGTGGGTGCATCGGAAAAAGCGGTTTGTCCCCTGGTGCTCAATTCTGTGGTGCCGTCGACGAGTCGTTGATTCCGTAGATCGGGCAGGAGGTTAAACTCATGTAGAAAATCGTTTCCGATGATCGGTTGGGTAACTTCGGCGATAAGGAAGTCCCACGTAAAAGGTCGTCGTAAACCAAAATTCAAAGTCAAACGCTTCTCACCGTACGTTCGGATCCGTGTTCTGTTAGCGGCGTATAGGAGTTTGTCTGTTTGTCTAGTGCGTCCCACGTATGAGCGGGGTAACACGGAGACATCTGCGCCCGTGTCGACGAGGAAACGGATACCAGTTTTCCTATCGTCTATGAGGAGGCGTTTATTCGTAGTTCCTCCAGTGGCCGCCTCTGCGCACACCGGAGATGTTAGTTTCCCGTCTGATTCCAGGCGCACGGTTTCCTGCATCGGTACGCATCCGCTCCAAACTTTTTGTGGTAGTAACAAAAGGTAGTTCCGTCGTTGTCCGGCTGTCGAGCATTGTCTTGGGATTTTCCACGTCCTCGTCGTTGTTGGGACCGCTGTCGGTTCCGACTACTCCTCTCGTTTTCAAAATCGCGTCGAAGCTGGTTAATGGCTAGCATTATCTCGTTCAACTCCATGCTCCGATCGGGCGTGCGGGTTGTACATTCCCGTGAGGTGGATGGAGTAGTGTTTGTCGTAGCGAGGGTTGCCACTTGTAATCTAACCGTATCCATAATTCGGTCGGCCATATCGGCGATTTCGGTGAGGTCCGCGCTTCTATTTGCAGCTAGTATTGATCGTACCTGTTCAGGCAGCTGTTCCAAGAATATGGGTCGAAGAACAGCATCGCTGCATTGCCCACCGGACAGATTCCGCATTCTTTGTAAATGCATGCTTGGTTTCGTATCGCCCAATGGTTGGCCATTCAATAATTTCCTCATTCGAGTTTCAGCGGAATCTGCAAGGATATTAATTAGTCGGGTTTTCAGTGCGTTATACTTGCCAAACTCCGGTGGATCGTCTATTATATCGCCCACTAAATCAATCAGATCCGCCTCTAAATGATTAATGAGATGCCGGTATTTTGTTAGATCAGCCGTGATCCGATGTAGCTCGAAGGTGTTTTCGACAACCATGAAGTATCTCGATGGATTGTGTCTCCAAAACGGTAGAGGAAGTTTGACAACGCTTACTGCGCCTACCAGTCCGTTTAACGATTCGTCGGGTACCGAAGGGTCGGCGGCACCTTGATTATGTTCCATTTTGCCGGTACGAAAGTTTTTTTAAAGCACATTAACTGGATCAAGTCCTGATTACCGTGTTTTCGTAGTTGCGATAAGGGTTCAGTCACTCACAATTGTTCAATAAACTGAGTCAGACGTGTAGAACTCGTGTACGATGGAATTCTCGACCGGCACGTCGCACAAAACTCGGAATAAAACGCGAGAACCCGGGTGATACACCGTGTGGCTACGTTTGCCTAATCACGTCGGGGTCACCAATTTGTAGACAGTTTCTAACAATTTATTTTTAAAATAGACAAACGATATAACAACAAAGTAAAGTTCGATTGTAAGGGAAAACCGCTCGTGTTCGTAGAAGCGAAAAAAGTTAGGTTCTGCCGCGTTTTTTCCGTCGCGCCCCTGAAGATAGCGTTCTTCTTTTTCCTTGGCCTTGTCCTGCGCTGATGTGGCTGCTGGTGGCCTCGCTACTGGGAGACGCCACAGTTGACAGTTATGACATGTGTCATTACTTGATTATAACATAAGTACGTTCCGTACAACAAAGCAAACATTCAAGTAATCGGAATATTATTATGGCGCGATTTTCAAATGACTAAAAATCTGTTATTTATTTTTACAATTTTTTTTATGAACACATTTAATATGAGTTAATAAATATATTTTAAACAACAAAAACTACAAATTATTTTGAACAAATATTTTATTAATAATTTTTCTTACAACTAAATTACATATGACTTAAATTAATTATTTTTTATATAACTTTTTCTAGTTCTCTCTTTATTCTTATACTTATATTATTTTCAATTGACAATGTAGGAAAAGATTTGCAAAATATGGCATCTAACTCGTTAATATAAATATAAAAAGAAGAAGGTGGCATTCTTAGGTTGCAGAATATACAGGGTGTTTCATTGGGAAAGGGCAATATTTTAACCCTATGTAGAGGTCACCCAGGGGATTACAAAAAACCCATATACTATGGGTCTTGCGCCCTTTATAACCGAGTTACAGGGTGTTTTTTAGAATTTGGCCCATTTCTTTCGACACCTATAACTTTTGAATCACTCAGTATATTTTTTGATATTTGGCATAGATATTCTATACCTTTAGGACAATTTATTGCCACATTAAAAAATTACAAAATCCAGGTCCGGATGTAGAAAAATTATTAAAATTTGACCGACCCTAAAACAACACCCTATACATCATATTTAAAAAAATTGAATTACAAATTTAGAAAGAGCATAAAAAACTGAATGTATTCATCAACTTTTTATTTTCCCGCATGCCGTTTTTCTACCAAAATTTAAACGTTAAAATGTACATTATGAGATTTTTGGTCCATGTAAAATGTAATTGAATGAATTAAAATGATTTCAATTCATTTAATAATTAATCATTGAATAATCAATTTTTACATTTCTACGTGAGAAAATTCAAAACTTAATTTTAATTTTATTGAGTGCGGATCTGTAATTGTAATTTTTATTGGTTTATGTTTATGTTAATTCAAGTTCAATAGGTCTATTTCAGGAATTTCCATGAAAGTGTTAAGTAAATCTGGTTTTATTAAAGAAAAAATAATTAAAATCCCTTCAATTACATTTTACATGGACCAAAAATCTCATAATGTACATTTTAACGTTTAAATTTTGGCAGAAAAACGGCATGCGGGAAAATAAAAAGTTGATGAATATTAATATTAAGAAAATATTAAGATAAGCAGTGTGCTGGAAAAAAAGATAATGTCCCGGTCATTAAAAAGAGAATGTGTATTCCTTTTCGTATCCATCTGAAAATTACTAAATCCGCATTTTCTCGTTATTATAAAGGTGTTTATAATAAAAAAAACCAATTAATCCCAAAAATAGTTTTTCAATTCTTTTCAATTTAGTAAAACCCGCTTGAAAACAAATTCCGCCATGATTGCGCGAATTACATAAAAATCCAACAAAATCGCCGAATTGGACTTCTGTTATTACTTCTATATTCTGTGATACTGTGCCGTAAACAAAATTATAAAATTAAAAAAATTAACCGATTTATATAAAAAAATTAATTTTTACATGGAAAAAGCCATTTTATCAAATATAAAAAATAAGTATTGTGCTATGTTGTGCCGTAAACAAAATTTTAAAATTCCAAATAAAAAAGTTTTAGTAAAAATTCAATTTTGCAATGACTTCTCGGATTTTTGTCTCCCCTTGCTAGTGTTCACACTGCTCTAGCTAAAGATTTTAAATCGATGAAATAATGGTAATAATATTTAATGGCCAATTGATGTCATATTAAAGACTCCTTCGTACGCAATGATTCCTGCTAGTGTATACTTTTGTCCATTTGCAGTTAAAAAATGTTTAGAGGAATCTTAGAAAGTTGCGTTTTAGTTTGGTCACCAAGATCTGTTTCGATCAGAACTTGGCACCCATAACTTCGATGTATTTCAATCGCTTCATTCGAGGTTCCTCCACAACATTTAGGATTCGAAAAATATAAGTAGGATTGGATGGCTTCATTTAAATGTTCGAAACCTTTCCTAATAATGTTGTGGTTAATATTTAAAATATGATACTGCTTCGTTATTTCTTTGTAGCAAATGTTGCATCGCGATTGTCACGTTAAAAGGTGCTGGGGTGTCCAACCCTTCGTTTCTTGCCAAGCTAGGGGGTCTAGGTTTACGAACCCACAGTGCTGGGATGGGAATAACTCGACGTAGTAGACAACAATAACAACTTTATTCACTTACAATACCTGGCTTACTTATAGCAGCCCTCACAATAGTCCCTTAGCGGTTGGGGCTTTGTCACGGAGTCTACCCCTCTCGTACTCCCGACTCTTGGGAGTCCCTTGGACCCTCCACTGGAGTCCCCGGACTCCCCTACGGGACCTTACCGGTCCCCTTACTGGAGTTCAACTCACTCCCTTGCTGGAGCTCAACTGACTCCCTCGCTGGAGCTCAACTGACTCCCCGAGCCAGGTCAACCCACCGCTTATAAAGCAGTTGCCGCGTCGACTTTGCTTCCGCTTTACCGTGGAGCAAGGTCGATGCGTGCTTCTGCAGCACGTACGAAGATCCGTGCTTCGCTACCCAATACTTGACGGTTGGTTGACCCTTACCGGGGTGCCACCAGTGGCGCTACCCAATCGTGACATGCCCCCCTTCCACTAAAGCCAGCCCCTGGCTTTGTCCCACTTATCAACTACATATTACCTATCTCTCCTATTTTTATTTACAATACTAATTCCCTACTAATGTCACCCGTCACTACCCTTGCCGCACTGTCCTATTCCACCTCCTCTTAGTGTCCGCCTCATCACCGTTGTCCGTTGTTACCCGCCGTTGATCCCTTCCAGCTGGTCCGTCTGGTCTGCGGTCCTTGCTGATGTGGGTCTCTTCCGGTCTCGTCTTAGACAATCCTTCCTCGGTGCGGGCGACATCTTGCCCCTCTCCTTTACGTGACGCCTCGTCATGCTGCACCCTTTCTTACTGCCGGGATGACTGCCTCTGTTACGATGTGACGGGTCTTTCCTCTGGTCTCCTTTAGTCCGTGGTTTTGGCATTCCTCGGACGGAAACGGCCTCGTGGAATCCCGTCGCGCACAGTGGTTGATCCCAGCTTTAGCTTGGTTCTGGCACCTCCTTGTCAGCCCGTCTCTCCTTCTCCTCCTCCGGGTCCGTCCCTCGGGTCTTTCCATCATGCCCCTCCGTAGTCCGTGGTTTTAGCATGCCTCGGACTGGAGCCGTTTGGTGGAATCCCGTCGCGCATTGGGGTGGATCCCTCCTCTGGTTGGAACCAGGCGCCGTTTTGTCCCTTCGTTTCTTCTTCTTCTAATCGAGGTCCTCCCCTCGGGTCTTTCCATCATGCCCCTTTGTAGCCCGTGGTTTTAGCATGCCTCGGACTGGGGCTGCTTGGTGGAATCCCGTCGCGCATTGGGGTGAATCCCTCCTTCTCCGACGTTGGCGGGGTTTCCTAACCGGAATAGGAGCATGCCTTGTGCATCGCCCGGTCGGTCCTCTCGTCCCAACGATCCTTTTTTCTGCGGGTAACAACTTCGAGCTTGACGTGGTGCGTGGTGGTCAGATCCTCTCGTGGTCTTGGCACGTTCGGGTGTACATTTTAACAATATATTCTTAATGTACACCTATATCTGCTAACACTATTACTATCACTGGTTTTATTATCTACTTTCTATATTTTCTATTTACAATTTTCTTACAATACTACTCTGGATGTATAAAACCTATCTACCTAGCCCACTAATCTATCTTGAGGCGGGTCATTGGTGTCTCCTTACCCCTATTATTTACATCTACTTACATTTACGTATCTACACAAACTATTTATAAATTTGTGAACTTGACCGTTCACGCTCACCGGCGCCACCAATGACCTCCTTACGTTTGCAAAAAATATATATAACAAATCGCACCAAATTTGCAAAACAATAAACAATAAATATTTTTACTTACTTTCAATTTCGCATACTACTTACTGTAGGTAAGCCTTCATTTCCTCCTTTCGCTTATACTAAAAGGTGCAACTACCACCTCTTTCCATTTTTGGGGAAAGCCCTTCTCCCCTACTTCGCTTCTACTGGCGGATAGATCCCGCCCTTCTGGACTTCCATGTCCAGGATTCTCTCGTCTTCCTCGACGTTTCTCCTGTTTCGCTTCTACTGGCGGATAGATCCCGCCCTTCTGGACTTCCATGTCCAGGATTTCCTCGTCTTCCTCGACGTTTCTCCTTGTTCGCCTCTTCTGGCAGGTCATTCCCGCCCTTCCGGACTTCCATGTCCAGGATTCCCTCGTCTTCCTCGACGTTTCTCCTTGTTCGCCTCTTCTGGCAGGTCATTCCCGCCCTTCCGGACTTCCAAGTCCAGGATTTCCTCGTCTTCCTCGACGTTTCTCCTTGTTCGCCTCTTCTGGCAGGTCATTCCCGCCCTTCCGGACTTCCAAGTCCAAGATTTCCTCGTCTACCTCGACGTTTCTCCTTGTTCGCCTCTTCTGGCAGGTCATTCCCGCCCTTCCGGACTTCCATGTCCAGGATTCCCTCGTCTTCCTCGACGTTTCTCCTGTTCGCTTCTTCTGGCGGGTCCTTCTCGCCCTTCTGGACTTCCATGTCCAGGATTCCCTCGTCTTCCTCGACGTTTCTCCTGTTTCGCTTCTACTGGCGGATAGATCCCGCCCTTCTGGACTTCCATGTCCAGGATTTCCTCGTCTTCCTCGACGTTTCTCCTTGTTCGCCTCTTCTGGCAGGTCATTCCCGCCCTTCCGGACTTCCATGTCCAGGATTCCCTCGTCTTCCTCGACGTTTCTCCTTGTTCGCCTCTTCTGGCAGGTCATTCCCGCCCTTCCGGACTTCCAAGTCCAGGATTTCCTCGTCTTCCTCGACGTTTCTCCCTGTTCGCCTCTTCTGGCAGGTCATTCCCGCCCTTCCGGACTTCCAAGTCCAGGATTTCCTCGTCTTCCTCGACGTTTCTCCTTGTTCGCCTCTTCTGGCAGGTCATTCCCGCCCTTCCGGACTTCCATGTCCAGGATTCCCTCGTCTTCCTCGACGTTTCTCCTGTTCGCTTCTTCTGGCGGGTCCTTCTCGCCCTTCTGGACTTCCAAGTCCAGGATTTCCTCGTCTTCCTCGACGTTTCTCCCTGTTCTCCTCTTCTGGCAGGTCATTCCCGCCCTTCCGGACTTCCAAGTCCAAGATTTCCTCGTCCCTTTCGATCCTCTGGTCTGCTCCAAACCGTCACTATTCATTCGCTAAATAAAATACCCTTGGTCAAGAGACATATTCATCCGACTCGGTAGGTCATTTACCGAGCCGATATTTACACTACGTAAATCCGCGTTTATTGTTATATTTTTCAAAACAAACATTTTTCAAACACAAAACAAACAACTATCGGTCTATGTCTCTTGACCGTGACCGCGGGTCACAAACGCTACGACGCCTTTCCGTGGTGTCACGAACTTCACGCTGCAAAATAACTGATTAAAAAATCCTACGGCCCTTCCAGGGTCCCAAATCCACCTTCTACTCGCTATCTATCGTCTATCTACGTCCTGTCCGTCCCTTTCTGGAAACCAAATGATTCCAAAAATAATCTCCACCTCCTGCACTGCTGGGTCGCTCGAGGGAAATTACGAAGAATTATCCCTCAGGAACGAAGCTAGGCGCCTCCACCATGTCACGTTAAAAGGTGCTGGGGTGTCCAACCCTTCGTTTCTTGCCAAGCTAGGGGGTCTAGGTTTACGAACCCACAGTGCTGGGATGGGAATAACTCGACGTAGTAGACAACAATAACAACTTTATTCACTTACAATACCTGGCTTACTTATAGCAGCCCTCACAATAGTCCCTTAGCGGTTGGGGCTTTGTCACGGAGTCTACCCCTCTCGTACTCCCGACTCTTGGGAGTCCCTTGGACCCTCCACTGGAGTCCCCGGACTCCCCTACGGGACCTTACCGGTCCCCTTACTGGAGTTCAACTCACTCCCTTGCTGGAGCTCAACTGACTCCCTCGCTGGAGCTCAACTGACTCCCCGAGCCAGGTCAACCCACCGCTTATAAAGCAGTTGCCGCGTCGACTTTGCTTCCGCTTTACCGTGGAGCAAGGTCGATGCGTGCTTCTGCAGCACGTACGAAGATCCGTGCTTCGCTACCCAATACTTGACGGTTGGTTGACCCTTACCGGGGTGCCACCAGTGGCGCTACCCAATCGTGACAATACAACTCGGTGAACATTTGAATACAACTCGGTGAATCTGAAAAGAATGCCGTGCACAGATTTCCTATGTTTATGGCTACATCAATTTTAATAATCGGTTCTTTGTTTTTCTGCAGAGAAAAGTCGTGAAGCATAAAGTAAATTTGCTCTATCTAGATAGAATTTCTTGCTTAAACCACTGTTTATCAATTGATTAGCGCATTCATATATTTTAGTGCAGCTGAGCATGTCGCTCTGCAACGCCTTTCCATACTCAGGATCAAGTTGTCAAAATCTTCTTGTGGAATTGCAGCCCAGCACTGTTGAAGAGCTTGAAACAGCTGATTGCGGTTCTCAAATTGGTTCTGGTCCCGAAAAAGTCTTCGTTGAAGCATATCCCAGGCATGCCCGATGGGATTGAGATCGAGAGATTGAGAGGGTCAGTCTAAAACGCGAATATTGCCTGTCTTCTAGGAAATTTCTTGTTGCCCTTGCTGTATGTGGAGTAGCATTATCATGCATCAATATAAAATTATATTGATCATATAAGAATTTTTTGCTCATTTCTCAATAACCACATGAGAAAATGAAAAAAAAAAAGGTATGTTTCAGATTCCATTTTTCACGGACTTTTCAATGACCCTACACACGACATACCTTTGCATTTGATAAAAAAGTTGGATAGGGTTGCAACGAAGAGGTTGAATAAAAAAGTCATTTTATTGGCAACAAATCCGTAATAATAAGATAATAATTTTATTCCGGACTTTTGCCCAACTCTGTATATACATACAGTTAAATACAAACAATACCTAATTAAAAAAAAACTATTTGAATTATCAATTTATAACATTATTTTAACGTAAACGATTTACAAAATATGTTAGCGCATGTTCTCTTAAATATTCATCAATAGGGGGATAATTTCTTAAATCTTTCAATTTCAACTTTCTATTTACTATTGTTACAACATATTTTACAAACATTAAAATAACACTATCTACAATCTTACTTACAACAACTTCGTGCTCATTACAGTTAATTGCAATTTCTACATTTACCTGATTATTTTCAAATGTTAATATGCTATTTCGGCTTATATTACTTAAAAATACTGATAATATTTCTTTTTTCATTAAATTGATAACTGAAATAAGAGGATATTCTGAAGGATAAAATAACGTTTTGCCATCTTTCAGCTTAATAAATGTATGGGAATCCGTAAATTCTGAAGCTAGAAAATATTGGCAACAAGCACTACAACTCTTATCTAAATATTTTTTAAGTAAGAAACCTGCAATATATGATGCTCCAGCTTTGGAAAAAGAAAATAGTTCCCGAAGAGTCAAATACTCAATATCGCCATCGCCTTTGACTTGATCTGGTTCCATGCCGATTCGGCATCAACCTCCTCCGACCAGTCTTTGTTCTCAAGGTGGTCCAGTTTAATAAAACCGGACGCCATGAGCGCAGGCTCGTCGGTCCTGCTAGCCTTTATGGCTCGCAGGCGATCAAGCTCAAGGCTCTGGACATAGTCCCTAAACTCCTGCTCAGACCGACCCGCAACGCGGCAAATTGTGCCCCAGTTGGAGGTCTTAAGAGAGCGCAGCCCCTTACTAAGGAGCCATGCGCGCAGGGTCTGAAGCTCGGTCCTGACTGGGAACCTGGGGACCTCCTTGCCCTCAGCCGAGGACGAGGCGCCAGCCCCCGCGGGGCCGGACCGTACCGGGGAGCCCTTACCGGCTTTTTTGCTGGTGGTGGCGGGGGCGGGTCTCCTAGTCCCCCCAGTCGCGGCTTGCCGCCCGCCCCCAGAGGGAGCAAGGGCGGCGCCAGCGGCCGCGCGATCGCCGAGCGCCCTCGTAAGGGAGGCGATCGTGTCGGCCATCTGGACCGCGACTTGGGGAGAGGGGGTGAATGCCACCCTCCTTGAGAGTTTGGGAGAGCCAAGGTGGGCAAAGGTGGCTTCGACAATACTGTCGAAGTCATCTGCACTCACCCGAGAACCCACCCCGGGACAAAGACGGTTAGCGATTTCCCGAATGGAGGAAAAATCGCCGACCGTTAGTTTATTACCACAATCCGTGGAACTAGTGTCGGACATCGTTGGCTTTGGGTTTATACCTCGGGCCACGATAGGCACTAGCGCAGATTAAAGTTAAGGACAAAATTTGTAAACTGGGTTATCATCGGACATGATATTGTAGCAGGTGATGCGAATGACTTATTTACAAAAAGGCCAAAAAAACAGCTCCTTTATTTTCGCAGTTTGTAGCTTTAGACAAACTAACTAAATTATTCAGTGAGCATGTTTCAAAAGCTGCAACAAACTGTATAGATGTAGGCCAGAAATTATGACCATACAAACCACGCACAATCCCAAAAAAATTCTCTAAGGGATCTTGATTAAGAATGCGAGTGGGTAAATATTGTAAACCTTGCTTTTTTAAATTTTCCCATACCTATACAATATTGTGTATTGTTACAATTTACATTTTAATAGATGTTGGAGTAGTAACAACTCGGTTATTACTTTTAAAAACAAAATTATTTATAAAATTCTCAGCTTATGCCCAAAAAAGTAAGTGATCTGAAGAATCACTTAGAGGTGAATTTAATGGATGCTTAGAACATCTGTCAACTGTTTGAACTGACTGGCTATAAATTTAAGTCGCATATTTAACTCATATTTTTTGCCAAGAAGTCGGTTCAATGTGGGCCTCTGTCAATTTAGGGAAAAATTTTGAATCTGTTGTCATGCTATCAAGTTCGTACAATTTTTTATTATCACTTCATTTTGCAACCATGTCCATGAAATGGATGTCTTTTGTCATTAAGTGATTTCTAAAACATTTGATTAAATGAGGAGGATCCAATATGTGTACAACAGTATCATTTTTGATGTTGTACATGTACTGCTCATTATGATCAATATTTTCAGCAAGAACACGAATTGCTGATAAATTTGCAGCTCCTAAATCAGAAATTGAAGCAACTATTTTGAATAATGTCACTATTATGAATGGTGTCAATCACCTCTGTTATTAAATTCTGCAATTGTACAGATTTAACACCAGATTTTACAAAATAATAAGCTATAGGTTGCTTCCAATTTTCTACAATACTTCTTATCATAAAAACTAACACATGATTAGCTATCGAATTTGTTTTTCCATTGCCTAAATTTTCGGGAATTTTTTTTAAAGCAGGATGAAGGGATAATAAGAAATGTAGATCATCATCATTGTTTTTTTTTTTGAGGACTCGATATTCACGTCAAGTGCTGAAAGAATCTTCGCTTCAATGGGATCTGGTTGTCGCATTCGCTTAAATTTTTTGGGAGCGGAAATATTTTCAGTAATAGCTTCATTTTCATTATTCTCAATATTCTCAGGTTCTTGCTGATGGTTCAGTGAGCTTGTTGTCTTCTTCGGTTCTATTATGTCATTTAAAAAACTCATCTGCATGGTATACAAATATGGAGCCTTAGTACTTCGTTTACTTCCCGATTTTGTAGTTTTTCTGGATTTGCAATCTTTTGCATATCGGTCTCTTAGATTCTTCCAGCGATCTTGTAGTATTTTTCCTATAATTGAATTATAACAATGTAGGTAAAGACAATTACGACATTTAAAACTTTTGTAAATATACAAATCATTATTCTTTTTAGGTATTTAGCCAGCGGCTGTTCATTAGTTGATTTGCATTATGCCTTTCGCATTGGAAAATCTACTGCAAGTCAAGTAGTAAAACTAGTTTGCCAAGTATTATGGAAAAATTTGTCATCAACAGAATTTCCACCATTTTCTAAAGCAAGGTGGATTGATATTGCTGCTTCTTTCGAAAAATTTGCAAATTTTCCTCATTGTATAGGTGCCATAGATGGTAAACATATTAGAATAACAAAACCCCCAAACAGCGGATCCATGTTTTATAACTACAAAAACTACTTTTCAATCGTTTTACTGGCTATGTGCGATGCAAACTACCGATTTACCTATGTGGATATTGGCGCATACGGAAAATGTTCTGATTCAGGAATTTTCAAAAAAACTCCTTTTTATGAAATGTTAAACAATGGATGCCTAAATATTCCTCAAAGTTCGCCTATTAACAATTCTTCAACCGATTACCCCTACATTATTGTGGGTGATGAGGCATTTGCTCTATCGGAATATGTACTGAGACCCTACAGTGGAAAAAATCTTGACGATATGAAAAGAAATGTTAACTATAGGTTATCAAGAGCTAGAAGATATATTGAATGCTCATTTGGTATTCTTGTGAATAAATGGAGAATTTTACACAGGCCCCTAAACGTCGATGTAGAACTAGCTGAAGATATTGTTAAAGCTACTTGCATTCTCCATAATTTTGTGCGGTCGCGCGATGGAAAAGCAGATGATTTGAAAAACATAATGCCATGTGAAGTGAAATCAATCGCTCCGGATAATTTAAGTAGAGCAAATAAAAATGGTACAACATGTAGAAATAAATTTGCAACTTATTTTACAGAAATTGCACCACTACCTTGGCAAAATAAAAGTGCTTCATTGTAATTAGTAATTTGATTTCACTAAATTAATAAAACACAACAGGTACTACATAGATAAATTTACCCAATTCTTTTTTTGATTCCAACGTAGTATCGTCTTTTGAAAATAGGTCCGTCACTTCTTCCCATGCTTTTCTTTTTTCTTGCCTATTCCCGTAATCCCTGCATCTCATATCCCAAAGGGCAGGTCTTTCTTGGACGGCAAGAATTAATTTTTCGGACTCAATTTCCCTTTTTTCCGCCATTTCAATTAGTATACTGAACTAAATAAATTATAGAAAGATATTCTTCAATAATATTTAAATAAAAATTAAAACAATTCAAATTAATTAACTATAATTACCTTAGTCGAGCAAATACTTGTCCGTACGTGTGATTTGAACCATATAAATGCATTAAATGATACGTCGAGACGACTTTTCCGCCGCTTGTCAGGTCGAGAGAAAATCATTCGTCGAATCGACAAAGGCTCGACAAAAAGTCGCGTCGACTGTAATGTGTTTTATTACATCAAATTTGTATTTAAGATGTGTCGAGTCGACCGTCGACTCGACTGAAGTCGACTCGTGTGTTTTTAACCTTATTCGATTACCTCTTTTCCCATAATTGTGAAGAAGAAAAAAGTTTGCCATATTTTGATAAGTGATTTAAATTCTTCAAACGTTTCGGTGTCAAAATACCTTCTATATTAACAGTTTTGATACATTTATCGATTTCTATTACTAAATGATCCATTTTTGATTTATAAAATTTGGCAAACTTTTTTGCTTTACAATAATGTGAGTATAACTTACTTTCCTTTGCTGTCATCTGAAGGACGCGACTAATGCCCATTTTTCTTAAGATTTGTGCTAAGAGGATTAAGATTTCTTCGGTATTTCCTGGTCCGGGAGGTTGGAAGCCTTGGAGTAACAAATGTGTCGGTTCAGTCCCGCTGCAATTGAGTACTGCGTGAGGTACTTGGAGTAGCATACGAAGTACTTGGCTGCTCTGGCGTTACATCAATCGAATCATCAAAATAACACAAATGTATATTTTTTATTCAATAGGTTTAAATGTTTAGGAATGTTTAAAAATGTACCAATGTCGATTAAAAAATTGTCCTCTTTCTTCCTATTATATCCGGTATTTAAAATGTACCTAACAATATTTATAAGGGAAATTTACTCGTAAACACAAATTCTGGGTAAAGCCGATTATTTCATTCCATTACTAATTACAGGAAATTAGTAATGACGATTTGGAAAATTTTGTTAATCTGAAACCACTAAGTTCGGGGAATTACTTAAATAAAAAAATAATCTGCTCCATCCTCGGTTAAAAAAATACGACGTTAATATAAATATTAAGGGTATTTAAGTTTAAATTTTCTACTAATATTGACTATCTACAATATTTACCTGGCATAAAAGCTTGGGTAGAGCATTTCTGTTTAATTTCATTCGTTGCGGTGTCTGGAAATCCTTAAGTTCAAAATGTCGTTCGCATGCGGTGTAGCTGCTCCTAACTTTAGTCGCAAGTAAATCTGTTAAATCATCGTTCTTAATGGCTTTAAGCCACAAAGAATACGTTCGCGGAGGCCTGGGAAAACAAAAAATAGATAAAATCAAGTCATACCTAATTCCACAATTAGGCACACGGCACATTTTTTGTAAGAATGATCGATTCTAACAATTTAATATAGCTACAAATAATACGTAAGATTATAAAAAAGTTTTACAAACCGAAAAACCGTAAAATGAATGGCGGAATCGCAAAAATTTACTCGCTATTGAAAAAACGAGCAATAGAATGAGAGATTCACGGAATGAACGTCGAAAATTTCTCATAAGGCTGTTATGGACCTGAGCCTTACAAAGCTTCGGCATTCTTAAAATTAATTTACTAAAGAGTTTCGTTCGTTATTTTTTCTCAACTCGATTCTAAAATTTACAACAAATTATTCAGTGATGTTGGCGATAATTTTCTGGCGTTTCTGTCCAATTCATCCCACAGCATCTCAATCGGATTTAGGTCCGGTGATTGAGGGGACCAAACTATGACTTCCAATGTCCCGGATCGTTGCAACTCCTCCAAATATCCTCTGCACAGTTCAGAAGCATATTTTGAATCATTATCATGCTGGAACACAAAATTGCCATCAAAAAGGCCCCAGAAGGCAACATCTGGGTTTGCAAAATCTCGCTCTATTGCTCTTTCGAATCGAGACTATTACTACGACATGTAAATTGGACAATATTATTGTACCAATTGTATATTTTTATAAAAGTTACAAACGGTCAGAAATACAATCTGTTTGGAAACTTAACTTTTATGACTAAATTTTTGTTAACCAGGTTAATATAGAATTATTAATGCAAAGGTTAGATACGCATACAGTCTATGTTTGCGACTTTGCTAATTGCTATATAAGATAGGTATAACGTTTTTATTAGTCATTTTTAAGTATAGTAACCTTACAGAAGTTTAACTGAACTGTTATGAACTGAATATTATAAAAATATTAATTTTAGATAAGAATCTAAATAAATCTAAAAAATAGATATGGAAATACTCAAATTGAACAATGTTAAAATCCGTAAGAATCTAAACATGTGTGACTTTATTAACCTGCAATGGTAATGTAGGTAAGCTTAACGCTTTTTAGGTCACATTTAGACATGTATGTCATCAAACAGAAATTTATTTTTTAGATTGCAATGGAAATTGTCGTCTATTCATTGTAAAATCACATTTTTTGTCAATTTGTAATTTAAAATTTATTCTAGGAATAGCATATTGTTCATTGTTTGGGTCATTTGGACGCCTAACAGTAACAATTCTATTACTAATCGAAACTACTACAACTTTTGTCCCGTTCACTAAGCGACCTTCAAAATTGAGATTTCTCGGGATGAGGCAAAGTGCACTAACTTTTAATTTTAATAAATGATTTGGTACACCAGATTTTGTAGCTTGATGCATTACTTCATCCGTTATTGTGCCGGCCAATGAATTTTGTTCTTCATCTAAATAGTCGGCACTAAATAAAGTTACAGCATCGCCCGATAATTTATCCAACACAATGTTGTTAATTTCATTAACGTTAAGATTTAACGTTGATAAAATTGCGCGTGTTGCACAAGCATTAGAATTTTGTAAAAGATCAATAGGAAATACAAAATCTAATAAGTCATTTAAATTTGTTACGTACTTTACTTCTTCTAATAATGGCATTAAACAATTACTAGTGTTTGTACGTACGATTGGAATTTTACCATCACCGACATCTAACAAAAATTTAGAAAACTGTCGATTATTCGTTACACGATGCGGTGTGGTAAGTTGAAATATTTTTATGTGGCTCCAAATGTATGAAAATTTCATCGAAACTGCCACAACTTCCGAAGAAGAAAGGGCGTTCTTTACAATTGGAGCTACCTGTCGAAAATCGCCAGAAAATATTATTATTTTACCACCAAAGGGTAAATGACATCTCATTAAATCCTTTAACGATCTATCAATTAGTTCGAATATGTATTTACTAGTCATAGGAGCTTCATCGTAAATAATTATTTTAGCATTTTTAATCAATTCGGCTCTTTGACTATGAGTAGATACATACCAATATTCGGTTGAATCTTTCAAAATTGAAAGAGGCAACTTGAACATTGAATGGGCTGTTGTTCCACCTGGAAGGTTAAGTGCCGCAATTCCAGAAGAGGCAACACATAAAACAACATTATTATTTGACCTAACTTGAGCTGCGATAACTTCAAGTAATTTACTTTTGCCATAACCACCTGGAGCATCAATAAAAATTGATCTACGATGGTCAAGTAAAATACGATTTGAATCGTCAGGAGATAGAAGTGATTCAACATAATCGAAAATAATTCGTTGATCTTTCGACAACAATGGTAACCATTGCTGAACGAACGACTTTAAACTATCTGTGTTGTAATCAAGTAACTCCCTAACTAATTCGGAAGTACAATCATTGATTACATCTTTAAAACCTTGCTTGCGTATTGAAGTACCGTGCCTTCTCAACGCTCTATCGAGTTGTCTTAGACCTTCTCGATACGCTTTAATTTTATTATCTGGATATTTGTCGATTAAATCTAAACAAATAATGTCTTTAAGATCATTCCAGATTAATACACCTTTTGCACCAATGGTAATTAAAAGTGCAAAAAATGATCTCAAACGATAACCGAACATGAATTGAGCTGCCTCACGAATTGCTTCTCTATATTCGGTGTCGTCGTCAACAAAGATGCCGAGCGGCTTGTTGGAATTTTTCACAATCGTTTCCGCCCAATTTTATTAAATCGTCATAACTTGAGACGGGAAACTTGGTCAACAATACGCGCAAAAAATATTGTTCACCTTTGTTAGGACAAACCCAATATATCCTTGCGACAGCTTTACCCCTTTGTCTAGGAGTAAAATAATGTTTGCCATCTGCAAATGGATAAATTTCGCCGGTTTTTCTAGACGGACGTTTACCGTGAACTATATATTTTTCGTAAAATTCAACGTACGTCATGTCTTTTAAATTGTTCAATAAATTAATTGGACGGGCGAAATATAATAATAATTTAGACGTAGAGGAATCGATAGCATCTGATTCCTCACCTGGTCTGAAACAAACAGAATGGCAACCCTGTAAATGAACAGGTAACATTATTACAACTGGGTCCATTCCGGTTGTATCGAATTCTAAAATTCGCCAAGCGGCATCCGTTGCACCGATATACCTTTTTGTGACGTATTCTTCAACTTCGTCAACATCATTCGGTTGTACGGATACTCTACGTAATTGTTCACCTTTCGTGATATATTTGAATAGATAATGAACGACCGTACGAGCCGAACATTTATCCAAATTCACGTGACAATTGTATTTTAATAATAACGCAGCGTTATAAGGGACAACCCATGTATCGTCAATTTCTACATCGTCATCCCCGAATCTAACGCGAGCTTTATTATTACCGTTACGTTTATAATTGTAGAAACCTTTTTTATCAACAAACGTATTATCGGTACAAGCTTTAGGAAAATGTTTATTACATTTCCTTAGCTCTACATCGTAACACGGTGGATGTTTATTATAACGCGGTCTCGAACAAAATGGACCGTGTATCATGTGTTTTAACACTAATTTTCGCAATTCTCCATCGGCTTCATCCGTTGTAGGAATATGGGCTCTGATGAAGTGGTCCACTTCAATGGTTTGAATTGGACCATTTTTAACTTTGAAAATAATATGCACATGAGGTAAACCGCGCATTTGAAATTCGATAACGTAAATAATATAAATTAATTTACCGAACCATCGACCGCATTTTAAATCTCTCAACAATTCGTCGAGATATAATTTAAAAACGCGATTTACTACATGCGGTTCACCCATTCTACAAGAATTATGGGTGGACGCTTTAATTTCCGGCCATTGACCGTTAGCCGTAAATGTTAGAAAATAATCAGGAGGTCCTAATCGTTCTACGACTGCCATAGCATTCATATACTTGATTTTCATGTACCTAGGACCACCTGTAAAAGTATATGGTAAATAAATTCTACCAGCTACGTGCCCTTCGCCTTCGATTGTTTCATCTTCTTGCAAATGGGAACGTATTTGTGCATTTACTTGATTTCTCAAGTTCGTATCGCTTACTTCTGCCAATGTTGCCGTCCGCATTGCAGTTGCAGATGGCGCTTTTTTTTTGGCATCTTGTAATAAAATTTAATCTGTCTTCTTCTATTTTACAATAGACATCGACGAGCCATGTTTCAGACAATTTGTTCAAAGCAGAAAATCTTTCACAAGATAACAAAAGACATCTAACGTTGATAAACGGTGAGCGTTAGAACAAGTTTATTGCGTGAATATTAGAATACAGTTAATAAAAAGTAAACAAACATGAACGACCATTAATATCGACAGTTGACAGAGACAACGCCAACTGCCACTCCTAGAACGCAAGAGATCGAGCACAGAACATTATAATAGCACGGCGCTGACGTGTGCTGCCACACGGATGCTCAAATTGAACTCGATATCTCAACAAACGTACTTAAGTTGTGATAATTTTCTGCCTGATTTGTCTGTCATGTTAAAGTGCCAACCTAATTCGCCTCTGGGATTACAGTAAAGGATACTGAAAAGGCTCCATCATAGAATTAAACACACTAATATTTCTTTTACTTTCTCCAATTTTCCAAATGCATATTTGCCTTGGATTTTGGATATAATCGTCTGTACTGATAACAGCCGCAACCTCGGTAGATTGGGGTTGTTCCCCCAATACGGGTCCAGCTCGACTTCTCGTAGTGTATTCAAACACTAAATGAGCCTTATCGCTAGGCTCAAGAGCGAGACGTTTAAATACTTTAATATACGGGTTTACCCGTTCCAAATAACGAATTATTTGATCGATAATATCTTGTTTCAAATAACTGTATTTGCTAGCTTCTAATCGTCTAGAATCCCCATCATCGATGTACATGAAGCTATGATTTGGACAGTGATTGTCGTTCATATTCAAATCATGTACTTTATGATAGGTTCTGCCTTGAATTTTTACAAAACTCAGGCCTTTCGGATGTGTCCATGTTGTTCCCATGGCACACAACGCGAATAAATCATTATAATGACGTGGATGATTCAAAAATAATGGATTTTTATAAAAGTTGGCATCCAGTGGCTCTAAGTTTTGTACGTTACTTAGGCCATTGTTGCAACACCATTTTAATCTTCCACGTTCCTCCTCAAATAATCGTGCTTCACAATGCTGACATTTTAAGGAATCATTCAAAAGAGAAGGATGTTTTAATGCAAATCTTTTAATTTTGGCAAATTGTTCACTATTGTGATATTTGCCAATTAATAAATCATCACGTTGACGTAAACATCCAGTTAAATGTTTGCCAACGTGAGTTTTTCTATAACGCTTACAAGCGTCTTTATTAATTTCTTGACGAAATTCAGGGTGTTTCCCTATAATGTAACACAGCTTTTGTGTGTACATTCGAATGGGATTCCCTGTATTTTTTAACCACTTTCCGATGAACTTCCGGATGCTCTGCCCGACTGCGGGGACTGAAATGCCCGACGCTCCTTTTTTTGATGGATTTTGCGGATTAGATTTTTCTTTGCCCCTTTTGTTGCCTTTTTCTTTTTTGTTTTTGGATAAAATACGGGCCGCTGTGGCCCGTATTTCTTTGTTAACATTTGTATCTATTAAAAACAATTTAAAATAGCAATATTTTTAGAACATGTATCATTTTTTTGAAACTTCTTGTATTACATAATGTCTACGAGGAATATTTTGTATTGTTGAGTCTATTAATCACAGTTGATTTTTAATTTGATACACTATTTTTATAGAACTAATGTTTAGGTAACGAGGATAATAGATAAGGAAAGATGATACATGATGATATGAACGCAATCATTTATGAGTAATATAAGAAGTTGGATTTTTCGTTCGGTTTATTATACTAAGTGGTTCTATGACAATCAGAAAATAGAAAGTTAATAGCATTAAAAAAGAATGTATTACGATACGTATTAAACGGTTGTTATTGTTTCGGAAATGAATAATAGCTCCAATATTTTGGACAATTCAACTATTCGTTTTTGATCGATTAATGATAGCAATAACAGTCTGATCCGATTGTCATATTGACTCAGTATATGAGATTAGGAGATTAGAAATATTTACTTGGTGCGGAGGACGAGGTAGGCGGCGCAAAAATGTTATCCGCCGGTGTCGAAATCGAATTCGGGTTATTATTTGGTTCTTGGGACGGTTTTGGGAAAAATTATAGGAAATAAAAATTTCGTATCAAATTTTTAATACCAGTAAATCTGTAGAAATTTGAATAATTACCCTTAACGACTGGTATTTCAGCGTTTTTCTCCATGTTTTCTTGCAACTTCTTGCTTCGGCTTACTCTGTAAAAAAATTTTTTTTTTTTAGAAAAGAATATAAATATAAAGAATAATATACAAATATGTATATTTCGTTCGATCTATGCGAATATAGAATTTAGAATACACAAAGTATACCTACTTTTTGTGATAATGACGATACAATTTGAAGATTATGAGTAAAATTATATTAAAATTAAATTGTCCGACTAGTTCAAATTAAATTGATGAATATACTTTGTATTTGTACCTAATATAGAATGTAAATTTAATTATTTGCTTTTGAAAGAATAGGAAAAATAGGAAAATGGAGATATAAAGTAAAGGATGTATAAATAAAATTTGTAGAAGATTTGCTCTTTCTCTCTCGTACTTATAGGTCATTCCTATTTCGACATCATATATATTAATAAATATTCCTAAAATCTCCTATAGAATATTAAAAAAGTTTATATTTAATATTTCATTTGAACTTATGGCATTTATTTATATTTATAAATGTTATAATAAGTGTAAAACCATATTAAACTAGTTTGGCGTCCTTTAGCTTGTCTAAAGTAAATTATGCATTTATCTAATTTTACAAATTCTACTTCAAACTATCACAGTTGTAAAACAATTATCAGTTCCTATAATTGAATAATAACCATAAAAATTGGCCTGATTTTAATTTTATCACACTTAATTTGTAAAAAAATGTCAAAGAATAAAATCAAACTTACCGGCAAAACAGACGAAATTATAAAATGGAACAGACGCCAAGCCAAACGTCAACGTCATTAACTTCAATATGAATGTCAACGTCAAGCATAAAACAAAATATTAAGAAGGTATTTTATTTTCTACCGTTTATTTGGAAATAAATATCTACGATATATGATGAAATGAATACTAAATTTAATTAAATAGGTTAATTATAAAAAAATATATAGTCTAAAAACCAAATGTTAATTATATAAAAAAATAGGCAACCCATTTTACTTAACGTAAAATATATTTTACTTACAACTAAGTAATAAAGTCTAAAAATTGATGTCATATTTGCTTTTAACTTTTATGACGTCTTGATATATTTTGCATGGGGATGTAAAGTAAAGGTGAGTAAATCTGCAGGCGTACCGCCTAACTTTGTGGAAATAGAGAAGAGCAAGAGATAGAAATAGAAAGGAAATTTCTTTCTATCGTCAAAACGCACCGCCGAGAGACATCTCTATGACCGATCGGAAACGTTCGGTTCTCTCTATGCTTTTATACTAACTTTTCAAAATACGCTGAAAACATTGGGTATATTTGGGGATTTTCGAGATTTCACTAAAATAACCTAGAAAAGCACCTCGCTTTATTTATAACCTCTATTTACCTCGAAGACCGAAGTTAGTTTAGATTTCTTTTTTTAATTGGCGTTTGTGTTTGTATATTTGTGTAAATTCGTGAAAATGATACCGGCGTTTTATAACGAAATTTATGATGCGGAAGAGGAAGAGCGGAGAGACGAACTGGCTAGACAAAGAAGAATTTTAAGAAATGAAAGCGATCCTTTTGAATTGTCGGACGAAGAATTCAGAAAATTGTATAGGCTAACAAAGGAATTAGCTCAAAATTTAATTGCGGAACTTGAGCCTCACATGGACGACGGACAAAGAAATACGAGGTTGCCGATTGAACTAAGAGTTCTTGCTGCTCTGAGATTTTTTGCCCATGGTTCGTATCAAAAATGCACTGGAGCAAACCAAAATGTTTATGTAGCCCAACAAACAATGAGCGACATTATTAAAGAAGTAATCAATGGCATAGAAACCATTGCACATAGATACGTTAAATTCCCTACAACTGCGGAAGAGATAGGGAGAAATAAAGAGGCTTTTTGGAATGCATTCAATTTTCCTGGGATTGTTGGATGTGTAGATGGCACACATGTTGCAATAGTGAAACCAAATGAAGACGAACATTTATACCTAAATAGAAAAGGGTTTCATTCAAAAAATGTGCAAATCATTTGTGATGCAGACTTACTGATTTTAAGTGTAAATGCAAATTTTGGTGGTGCAACACACGACTCTTTTATTTGGAGAAATTGTGCAGTAAAACCTTTTTTGGAACAACATTATCAAAATGGTGATCACGACACATGGCTATTGGGCGACAGTGGATATCCTCAGCAACCATGGCTGATGACTCCAATTAGAAATCCACCAAGAAATTCTCCAGAAAGCCGCTACAATGGTGCCTTGGTTTCTGCTCGGTGCACTGTTGAAAGGTGCATAGGTAAATTAACTTTGTTATGCAAATAATCATAATTTATTTATCTTAATATTTGTTTTTAGGAGTTTTAAAAATGCGTTTTAGATGCATTCATCAAGAGCGAGTCCTTAGGTATGCTCCATACAAAGCAGGGCAAATTATTAATTGTTGTGCAGTGTTGCACAACATTTGTGTTATGGGGAACGTTCCTTTAGATGAGGAAAACGAAGAAGATGGTGATCCAGATGTTGACGAAGATATTGATGAGTTACGTAACAATGCACCAGAAAATGTAGTTGCAGAAGGACAACAAAGACGTCATCAACTTATCGATGCGTATTTTCAGTAGACTATTTTATTCATAAAATATAGGTTATTGTAATTACTACTCCATAAATAATTATTGTAATTAAATTATTATACCAGTTAGTAATTTAAAATTTCGATTTATTAAAGTTTTAAAAACAAAAATGGAAAAATAACAAAAATAAACAAATAAACATTTTAATTCTAATAATCAGGTAATCTTTAAGTATCAGGTAAAACTTTGAGAATATCACATTCTTACTAATCTAACATTTTAACAAAAAATATCACATTTTTTTAAAAATACACACAAGAAAACAAATAATAAATACACATAAAAAACAACAAATATTAAAAACAAGAAAAAACAACAAATATTAAAAACACACAAGAAAAACGCAAACCCCAAAAAAAATATTAAAAATACACAACAAAACAAAAAAAAT
This sequence comes from Phyllotreta striolata, assembly GCA_918026865.1. Lineage (NCBI taxonomy): Eukaryota > Metazoa > Arthropoda > Insecta > Coleoptera > Chrysomelidae > Phyllotreta > Phyllotreta striolata. The sequence goes on along the minus strand of OU900098.1, from coordinate 8,257,061 downwards.
CACAAATAATTTTCAGTCGTGTGATCCAAAAATCTTCTAAAATCTTTGCTAATGTCGACAAGTGCCGAAGCCATTACCCCAACGTTTGAGTCAATTTGCTTAAGCACTTGCATTTGCTCGGTATGCATACGGTTTATAGAAACATATCGGTTTGTTTTATTCAAAACTTTTTTCTTTTTTTTATGTTCTTCCTTTGATCCCTCCTCCCTCCGTCTTTTTGTCACCGATGAGGTTGACGGTTGAGGTTCCGGCTCCAACAATGGTATCAGAGGTGCCAAGGGTGGTAACTCCAGAATTTTTTGGGTTGGTAACCCCAACTCGGTATTATCGTCTCCAGTGACCGATCTCCAACCATACAACTTCATCAGGCGTTCCTCTAAATTTGTTAATTGTGTGGCTGAAGAAGGCCCACCACCAGTTTTATTCGAGTCCTTCTTCCACGCTGCCGCTTTGCTTTTAATTTTAGATTTCCATCGTCCGATAGCCTAAAAATAATAAATTGAAAACTTAATTATTATATTATACTTTTTAGAATGGTAAGTAAAATTTTAGACAAATTGTATATTTTGCATACTTTTTATTTTTTTATTTACTTTGTAAAATAATGTAGTGGAAAGTAATGGAAGAACACTAACGAATTTTGTTGTTTTTATTACCTGTTGCCATTTTTCAGTAGTCTTTCTCCCTTGGCCCAGACTATTTAACCGAGCGGTTAAATTATCCCACAAATCTTTTATCATTTTATTGTCCTCCGATTTGTGGTTAAATGTTTTTTTAGCATTTGTGGGTATTCTTCAAAGTACTCCACCACTATACCCCAATGGTCGTTAGTAGTTTTAAAGTCACGTTCGCGAATATCTGTTAAAATATAACCTCATTAGTACCAATTCTAGAAATAATTTTTATTAAAAAAACTTACCCATGTCGGCCATGCTTAATATCAAACGGCAACAAACAACAATAAACATGAAATTTGAGGTTAAAAATATATAGAAAGACCTTCTTCGTTCTTTCTATTCCCTGACATTCGGATTTTCATTCGGGTCTACCGATTTTGTACGATGATGCTTACGCGGTGCGATTCCGATAGAGGTAGAGAAATAGAAAGAAAATTTCTTTCTATAACGTTAGGCGGTACGCCTGCAGTTTGCCTCGTTAGAGCCGGTTGGCTGTTATTACCATCATGTCTGAGCAAGAGGTGCAGAGGTCTGTTGAGCAACGGATTAATATTAAATATTTGTCATGGGAGAGCTTAAAATTTGCCAAAATTTTGGGTCGAGTGAACACAGTTCACTGGAAACATGCTTTCAAGGATCCATGTTCACGATTGGTAAAAAAAAAATGTGAAGAACTGGAAGAGCACGAATGCCAGAAGACAAGATTCGTCTTTTTGCTGGGAAAGTTCTTGCAGGAAGCATATAGCTCATAGATTTTTTTCATTAATGACGTGAATTTAAGGGTGTACTCTGTCAACTTTTTGATGAATTGATGAAGCTCGACTATCGACGAAAAAGACAATACAAGCATATTCGAAGTGCGATTTTGCTCCATGGCAACGTTTGGTCACGCACAGCTGCATTCATTCAAGAAAACTTGGACAAAATGCATTGTAAAATATTCTCGAAGAACCACCCTACAATTCCAATTTATCCAGATTCATTATTTGATTACGGGATTAAAAAACTTCCGATTCGGTAGGAAATTTGTGGTAATAAAAGAGGAGATTTTATAGAAAAATATGATGTATTCAAAATTATATTTATAAATAAATTTTTTAAAGGCAAAATTTCGGATCATATTTAATTCGCCCTCGTATAGGTCACTAGGTTATCCATTTGCTGGTACAGGAATCCTTCTAAAAAGGCGTAGTGAACGACGATCTTGTTTTCCAGGTGTCTCGATTTATAAAAATCCGTCGATTTTAGAATATCTAAAAAATAAAAAATATCATTATAATATGGTTCTTTTATACCGTGTTGGAAAATTATTCGCGCATAATAGGGAAATCAATGTTAAATTCTTAGCCGGCTGAAATACAGTCTACCAGTGTACATTTAAATAGAACGTCGCGGTAAATTCTAATAAATTTAATTGTTCTACTGGACTTCGCACCGCGCTTTGGCTTGGTTAGATTAAAAATCCAATAATTTCGACGGTTTCGACACTTTGACAGTATCAAAACGGGTTCGGATGGGTGAACGTCGAGTCGATTAAAAAGAAATGAGAATTTTTAAACGATAATTTATTGAAAAAATATCACTAATAATAAAATAGAATTATGTAGATATGTCTTTTTGCCACAATGGCTTGAAAAAGAAAGTAAATTCTAAGAAAATAATAAAAAGAAAACTCCAAAAATAAACTTAAGGATTATTTTAAAACAGAAAGTAAAAGAACTCTAAAAAATAGTCCACCGCTTTCTGCTAAACTATAGGCAAACCTGTCATACAGATGTCATCTCATATTACTGAGCTGAGGTGTAATTTTAGCAGAAAATTGAATTATTTTTTCCTTAATTTTCCTTATTTTAACAAGATTTGTTGCTATTTCATAACTGTACCTACCGATACACACATTTTTTTGAAATATTCCCAAAAAACCTATTAATTGTAGTTTCTAAATAATTTTGTACCTCATACCTAACACAAATAACTTTGTACCTCTACAAATCGCGGCGTGCGATCCAGTAGAACAATTAAATTTATTAGAAGTCATCGCGACGTTCTATTGAAATGTATACTGGTAGACTGGATTTTAGCCGGCTAAGAATTTAACATTGATTTCCCTATTATGCGAAATTTAATTTCCAACAGTGTATAGATAATTTAATATTTACATTTTACTAAGCAAGCGAAAATCCTTTTCTCCAGATGTATAAGTGGAAATAGGTCACTAGGTTATCCATCTGCTGGTACAGGAATCATTTTAAAAAGCCATAGTGAACGACGATCTTGTTTTCCAGGTGTCTCGATTTATAATCGAGATATATATCCAAATTGTCCATATTAACTATATGGATAATCTTTTCGATTTCCAATAGTCTATCGAAAGTCTTGAAACAGCTTTTATAATCCTGAAAAATAGAAAAAAAATCATTAAAAATGGGTTTATTCTCCTAGAAAATTCAATTCTTACCTTTTCAATATTCATTTTCAGAACAGAGTACTCTTGAAAATGGAATAAAACAGTCGAAATAGTTTCATAATCCTGAAAAATAGAACAAAAAATAATTAAAAAAAGGTTCATTCTCATATAAAATTCAATTCTTACCTTTTCAGTATTCATTTTAAAGGCAAAGTAGCTTTTAAAACGAAAGAAACGGGTCGAAAGTCCAAGGAAACTCTCCAAATTGTCCAAATTAACTATATCGATAATCTTTTCACGTTCTAATACTCTCTCGAATGTCTTGAAACTGCATCATAATCCTGAAAAATAGAAAAAAAAAATCATTAAATGGGGTCATGGATCATGGGTTCAATCTCATAGAAAATTCAATTCTTACCTTTTTAGTATTCATTTTGATGACATAATAGTCTTGAAAACGGAAGAAAACGGTCAAAATTCCAAGGAAACTCTCCGAATTATCCAAATTGACTGTATTGCAAGTCATATCAAGTTCTAATTCTCTCTCATGAGGCTTGAAACAGCTTTATAATCCTGAAAAATAGAAAAAAAAATCATTAAAAATGGGTTTATTCTCATAGAAAATTCAATTCTTACCTTTTTAGTATTCATTTTAAAGGTAAAAGCATTCTGATAAAAGGTAGAAAACGGTAAATAATACAATAAAACTCCAAATTACTCAAATTTGTCCTTTTCAATTTTACTGATATCAAAAAATCATTCGTTACCAAGTTATTTTGCAACCAATTTTAATGATTTCTGTTTTAAATAAATGTATTCGAATGATATTTTGTCCTGTTAACATATTATTAGTAAGTACTTACGTTTTAAACACATTAAAATTTTTAATTATCATTGGTACGATGACTCCAACAAGTTGACAAAAGACATCTGACTTATGATCTTTGCAAGAAAACCATTCAAAATCAACAAGTTCATGAATATACATTACAAATTTATTTACGATATCATTTATATGTCCTGCAAGAGGTAATACTTTGTATATAATATCGTAAATTTTTGCTACAAAAATTACTAAATTTCTATTTGCATAAATCAGACGCCTTTTCTCATCGTTCTCTTTAAAATGTGTAAAAATGTGTTGCAAATTTAAAACATCACTTTTTAAATTATTTAGACACTCAGTACAATGTATTGACTTTAATTTTTTTTACAAAGAAACCTGAAACATATGAAGTTACCTGAGTGTCAAAAATAGAATCCCTCAGTTCTATATTTTCAAAATTTAAATTTAAATCAACAATTTCATTATTAGAGGCAGACGGTTTCTCAGGCTCGATTTTTGAATTTAAAAGTGAATGCAAATTATCTAAAATACTACTGTCATCTGCCTCGCAATTAGTACTAACATTTTTCCCTGATATCAAGCTATTGCACATTGCAGTTTTTAATGCTGAAACGAACTGGTAACAATTTGGGGCCGTATTAGCAGCTCCATACTGTCGAATAGCACCGAACATGTTTTCAACAGGATCCTGATTCAAGGACCTAGTCCTCAAAAACTTGAATCCTAGTCTCCAACATTCTTGAGTCAACAATTTATCACCTCAAATAGTATGTAACCAACAAGATTTAAAAGGCATTGATTTTTTCATCGGCTTTCCGTTTTTCGGTAAAAACTCCCATGATTCAATAGTTGGTAACATTCTGTCCCAAAATTGAACATGAGAAGATTTCCTAGTAACGCATCGCCTCAAATCTTTACCACCTTCACTTGTCAAACTTCTACCATTGAAACTGTCAAACAATTGATCAATATCTGATACAAATTCAGCAGTATGAATAGCTTATTCGGGAAGTAAATTGCAAGTTACTAAACTTTCGGTTGTGGCAGCCATAGTGTGGCTCATTATCTTAGCAACAACAGAAACCTTCATTTTTAATTTAGGATTCTTATTTAAATCAAAAAAAATATCTCTAATTTTATACAAAGCTTGAAATCTTTTAGTTTTATCAATATTAAAAGCTGCTTTCACATGACTCAATTTAGCACATTGACTTTCATTAAAATAAATATCATAATTAAAAAGGGCATTCCTCGTACATTTTAAAAGATGCGGAGGATCGTACAAAGTAATTATTCTTGAGCCATTAACAAAAAAATAGGGACCAGTTCTTTCATTATTTGAATCTAAACGTAATTGATTTAATGCTGCCCTGTTAGTGTTACCTAAATCACAAACTGTTGCCATGATATTTAAACCTATTTCTTGCAATTTTGAAATGACTTCTTTAATAATTAATTTTAATGCAACAGTTTTAACCTGGTCCCTTGTGAAATAATAAGCCACAGGCTTCTTCCAAGATTTTTTAATGCCGTTAACGACAAATACCAAAGCATGATTTGCAACTTGCAAGTTCCTTCCCAAATCGTTACCTAGATCTACAAAACCAACAACTTTGTCCCTGTACGCATCCAAAGTGAGTTTCTCCGTGAGAGCAATTTCATCGAACAACAAAACGCAATTCCGGTCAATTTGCTTCATTTTAACAACCCTTTCCTTAAGACTAGTAAAAATTGAATTGTTAATGCCGGTTTCAAATGGAATTGATCTCAACATGGACTGAACAGTAGATTTGCTGGGCAAAGCAACAAAATTTAAAAAAAAATTGTATGCCCTGGGACCTTTTTTGTATAATGCTAATGAAATTACTTTATCGGCAGTTGTCCATGAAGGCTTAAGTTTTTTTGTATTAAAAGTTAAATGTTTCAAGAAATTGAGGCCTGCTGAATCAAACTTTGCATGACAATTTGAAAACAATTTTGAATCTCTAATTTGAAGTGCAGTTTTAATTGAATTTTTAGAATTTTGCAAAGCGTTTCTTTATTTACAAATTTGACTTTTTTGATTCCTAGTTTGTAATGTTAAATAATTTGGGACTGAGGATGGCTAATATTCTGTCCTTGGGTGATACCGTGGACGCCCTATTGAGCTTAACTATCGGTAGACCCAGGGAAAAGTCTAATGTCCACCTATATCACCGTATAGTCCAAAAAATACAAATCGACAACACAATTTTATTTTATTCGTTCTTTCAAGATTCGAGAAATAAATTTATAATATTCAATTCGATATATAAAATAAAATTTAAATCTTCAAATAAAGAAAATACAAAGCGATAGCGATAACGATATCGAAACAACAAAAAATTCAGAAATGCATAAATAAGCCACGCCAGGCCGGCAGGCAAATTAAATGTCGCGAGTTTATACAAATTTAATAAATGAATATACAAGTTCAAGTACAAGTATCAGTGAAATTATATCAGGTAAGTAAAAATTTAAATGCATGATCAAAAAATAATTAAGTTAAATTATAACAAATTTCTATAAATTTAATCTAGTAGGTCGATAAACGAAAGCAAAACTTCAATAAGTTCAATATTAAAGAAAAGAAAATACTCATTGAGTTAAAGTCGGAAAACAAAAAAAAATAAATTAGACAAATTATGGTTTCATTTCTTTTCTTTAAATAGAAAGTTAAGAATAAATTTTACCTTTGGTAGAAGAACAAAGACGGATGTACCACACCACCAGAAGAAAGGTGAAAATTCAGCCTCATTTACCGGTACCACGAGGTTGGCAGGAAAATGTCGAGGAAATCAAGATGAAGAAAAGAAACTGGTCTCAGCGGTCCACAATTTGTCGGCCCCAGAACACGTCGGGACATTTTAAAAGCCGGAGCCGCGCCTTAGCGGCTTAACGAAATTTTTAGCTCGACATTAGGAAAAATGTATTTTACACTTTAAATAAAATATATTTTAAAAATCGTTCTTTACTATTCGAAATCTAGAACCCGAATCCTTTCCGTTTCAATTCAATCGGTCGTCCTTAAACCAGGACAAGTTTTTATCGTTAAAAGTAGAAGACGTATAATAAACATTTACGGCGAAAATTATTAACATTTCTTCTGGTGGTGCGTATACTACAAACAAAAAAAATATAACGCTACAAGTTATTGCGTACAATTTTCTTTCTCTATTAAATTTTTAACTTTCGTTACACTAATTTGATCCAATGTCCCTTTTTCTAAGCGCAATTTTTTAGCTGAAGGCTCAAATTCGGAAAAATCACTAGAAATATTTGACTCTACATCACCTAATTTTCTTTTTTCAGCTGGCCTAGGTGATGTTTCGGGTGCTAACGGAAAAGCAAATTTATTCAGGAGGTTTTTAGCACTACTAGTAAAACATGTATCAGAAAAATGATCTTCACAGAGTCTCATTTCTTTGGATGAATGGGACAAACCTATAATATCAAACCATTTTTTCTTTCGCTCAATATCTGCAGGGAATATAAAAAAATGTTTTTGAAGAGAACTATCTTCGAGGGGACAAATATACAAATTTTTGCATTGTGGTGATGCACATTTACGAACCTTCCTTCGAATTGGTGTTGACATTTTAAATTTGCAAACAAATATAAATATAAAAAAAATACTCACAATTTAGGTTAAGAATTAAAATGGCGTCTACATCACTAACGAAACTCACTTAAGAGTCCGTTCTCAACACACCGTTCGGGGATCTCTGCGGGGTCGGGAACAGAGGAGTGCTCGCGGTAGGCGGACACAACCGTATCCCTTCCAGTGCATTTTCACTCTAAAACTGCCGAACGGATTTAGATATTTTTGCAATGTAAAAATCTGTTGACTAATTCGGTCGCGATATATTTCAATCTCGCTTCCGTTGCGTTTCGAAATAGTATAGGTACATAGGTGTGGCGCCGCTGCCAATTCGCGCGCCCCATCGACGCAAGCAGCACCTCGTGCCTCGACAGGTCTTCGCAGCTGCCCCGCGATGTTAGAGGCCACTCTAGTACGACAAGTGACAGCCGAAGCGACACTTGACGTAGAACTTCAACTACGAACTTCCCCCAGACAACACACGACTTCGCCGACTCCAACGTGGACGCCGGTTTTATCCGTTTCTATCGGCCGAAATTGTACTGTTGGGTGGGTAATCGGTAATCATACGAATGTTCGATAGGTTTAGGTAACTAATATATTAGATAAGTACACACTTTTTCCCATGCGGGATCAGCCTCAAGCGAAGAAGAAGTGAGGTTAAGTTCAGTTCAGCAGAAATGACCTTTCCTTTCCTGTCACTCTTCCTTCGGCCTTTTACATAGTATGACATCTAACATTACATCTTTCCCTTTTAAAGTCTAATTTTAACCTAACAATTTTTAATACACATTTATTTAACAATACTATTTAAGAAAGGATGTAGTCCTTTAAGTAGTTCGGTTTTTTTACCTCCCTAGTGGACCTTTTAATATCTCTCGAAGCATTCCCCGTTTTACTATCATCCGCACTTATTTCGTTATTGCCTTGTGGATCATCCCGATCTCCTTCAGCAAGATCATCACGACCCTCAAGATTATCACGGCCATCCCCAATGTTGCATTCCTCTGTAGGTCCGCGATTTCTGTGCAAGAGGGGCGGCAGTGCAGGGGTAAATCTGGGTTGGATGTGATAGGGTGCTGGAATCAGGTGCCATCTGTTCCGTCTGTATTTGCCAAACATTGTTTCGATTAAATAGGAACGTGGCTCGTCCAACACCGCAATCACAGTGCCATAGGTTCTTAAATCTGTCACCCAAACACTCTCGCCCTTCGTCAATTTAGATAATTCTTTGGTTTTGTATCGAGTATTGTACCTTTCAGCCGCTTTCTCCCTTGCCTTGTTCTCGTGTTCTATAAGGTTTTCTTTTTTAATTTCGTTGTTGAGTGCGCTAGGTAGAACCGGCAAGGGAGACCTCAGCTTGCGGTTCATTAGTAATTCAGAAGGACTCAGACCGCATTCGAGGGGCGTCGTACGGTATGCCAATAATGCCAGATCCAAGTCTTTATTTTTCTTTATAATTTGCTTGGCTGTCTTAACAGCATTCTCTATGCATCCATTGGATCGGGCATAGTAAGGGCTACTCGTAATGTGCTTGAAATCATACTCTTTTGCAAATCCCTCGAATGAAGACTGAAATTGTGGCCCATTGTCAGACCTTACTATTTCAGGTATGCCGTACCGGCTAAATAATTGCTTCAGTTTTCCGATGATGGCAACCTCTGTCATTTTGTTCAAGCTAAATATCTCAAAGAATCTTGAAAAGTAGTCAGTGACTATTAAATACCAACCGTTACATTTGAATAAATCAATGGCTATCTTTTTCCAGGGTCGTTCAGGGAAAGGCTCCCCCAAAAGAGGCTCCCTGGGGTTAGCCCTATGCTCAACACATTCCGGACAATTCCTTATTAGATTTTCGATCTGCGTGGAAAGACCCAACCACCAAATCGATGCCTGTGCGCGAGCCCTGCATTTAACTATACCCTGATGACCTTGGTGGATTAATTCCAGACACCTTCGATGCAAGGAGGGGGGACTATTATTCTAGAATTTTTTATCAAAAATCCTTCCTGAAAGGAAATGTCAAATCGGTGAGTGTAGTATGGCTTAACATCGTCGTCCAATTTGCGCTTGTCTGGCCAACCTGAGAGAGAGTACTCTTTTAACTTTGCGCAGACGGGATCAGAGGCTTGTTCCCTTTGAATTTCTTCCAAGAACAAGTGTTTTATTTGAACGGAGCCCAAAACAAAGTTGACATGCGATTCAACTTCGTGCGCAAGTTCATCTTCATCCGGCTTTTCCATGCTACTCGGAAAATTTCTGGACAGCGCGTCAGCCACTGTCAGATCCTTACCGGGAACATAGTGGATTTGATAATCAAATCGCATTAAACGGATTCTGAACCTCTGGAGTCGAGGTGTTAGTTCGTCAATCGGCTTTGATTGTAATATTTGTACCAGAGGTTTATGGTCGGTTTGGAATAAAAAGGGGACCCCCGTTACGTATTCTTTGAACTTTTCTGCTGCCCAGGTTAAGGCTGCTGCCTCCTTTTCAATCTGCGCGTAGCGGCTTTCAGTTTCTGAGAGTAATCTGGAAGCATATGCAACGACTTCATCATTGCCGTCTCCATCTGTTTGATGCAAGCAGGCTCCCATACCAAACGAAGATGCATCTGCTGAAATGCTAATCCTTCTTGTGGGATCGAAGTACGCCAAACAAGGACTGGTTTGCAGAAGCTCCTTAATGTTCTTGAATGCTTGGCGCTGTGCAGCATCCCAGTTGAATTGAACTTGTTTCTTTAGTAAGCACGTCAAGGGTTCCAAGACGTGTGACCTTTGAGGTAAAAATCTGCTAGAGAAGTTTATAAGACCGAGAAATTGCAAAAGCTCTTTTTTATTTGTTGGCTCTGGAAAATTGATGATTGCTTTGATACGTTCCGGGTCTACCGAAACGCCCCGTCCCGATATAACATGGCCCAAAAATTGCAAAGACTTTACACCAAACACGCATTTTTCTTTATTTAAAGTTAACCCTTCCTCCTTAATTCTATCAAGAACTCGATAAAGTATTTTGTCGTGACCTTCCTTGGTGGGTGAGTGAATAAGAATATCATCTATGTGGAATATAACGCCATCTATGTTGGAGAGGATTTTATTCAACAAACTAGAAAAGTATTCAGGTGCGCAGTTAATACCGAATGGGACTCTCTTGAAGAAAAAACGTCCATACGGGGTGATGAATGTTGTTAAAAGTTGAGATTCTTTATTTAAACGGATCTGGTAAAAACCCGAATTTGTATCAAGCTTACTGAAGAATTGGGATCCCTGAATTTTGGCTAAAATGGTTTCAACTTTCCCAATTGGGAAATAGGGGCGCAGGACGGCCTTATTTAAGCGAGTGTAATCTACGCAAAGCCTTAATTTCGAGTTTCTGGTAACTACTACTATGGGGCTTACCCATGGTGTGTATTCATTAATAGGCTGAATAATGTCTAATCTTTGTAACCTATCGAGCTCTTCCTTAAGAGGCTTTAACAATGGGATGGGAACTACTCGAGGTATGGATTGAGCATAGGGTCGAACATTGCTTAGAATTTTTATGGTCATTTCGGTTTTAAAGGAACCCATATTACTGAATAACTCTGGATATTCCGAAATAATTTTTTCTCCTGCTTTTGAATCGTTAATAGCAAAAACGTTCAGAGGTTTTACCTTATTGGAAAACTGAAGCAATTCCATTTCTACACTAGCAGATCGGCTCAAGATAGGTTTAGTCAAGTTCTCGATGACAAATAATTTAGTGTTACAAATATTGTTGTTTCTTACTAGTTCTACGGGTAATGTTCCCAGAACTTTTAAACTAAACCCGGATGGGCCTGTAATTTTGTTATTGGATGGCTTTAATTTCTTAACTAGTTCTTTCCCTACAAGCCTGTCAGGAATACAACTAATATCGGCTCCAGAGTCCACTAAAAATTCAACATCTTTATTAATTTCGGTCACAAACAGGTTAACCGTCCATTCTCTTATTTTCAATGAATTTAAATTTAAGCAAATCGATCCAAGGAAGTTAATATTTTCGGTGGACTCTGTCATTACATCATCTAATTGTAAAGATCTGACCTTGTTCGAACTCCTACATACGGATGCCCAGTGTCCAATTCGTTTGCACTTCCTGCACGCAGAACTCCTTGCTGGACAGCTATCTCTCGAGTGTCGTTGGAGCCCACAGTTACCACATCTATTTCCCCCGTTGTCGGTTCTCTGTATTCTTCTCGGATTATTTGAGGTTTGTGGTTGCCTATCGAAGTTTCTTACTTGCTGATCAATCGGTTCTGCCTTAGCTAAGGCCACTTGTCGTTTTTCTTGAAACAATTCTTTGCTTTGATGTTCTTGAAGTTCCGCTTGTTTAGCTATTCTAATGCAGTCATCGAGTGTTAAGTTTGGTTGAAGTTGTAGGTGATTGCTTGTTTTAGTATCCACCATCCCTACGACGATTCTATCTCGAATTAACTCATTTTTCAGCTGACCGTATTCGCAGGTTTCGGCCAATGAATGTAAATTGGTTATAAAATTTTCTATGGATTCGCCGTCCCTCTGGACTCTTGAATTGAATTTGAACCTCTCGAAAATTATGTTTTTTCGTGGTATGAAATGGTTTTCGAAGGCTGTAAGCATCTCATCGTAAGTAGTCGGTACATGCTGAAATTGCACTAATATTTCCTCCGACTTCTCGCCCATTACGTACAACAACATATCTATTTTCTCCTGGTCAGGTTTGTTATTCTGGCCAGAGACTGTTAAGTATCTAATAAATCGTTTTTTCCATTGAGACCAGGCTTGCGGTGCAGAAAAGTTGAATTCTTCGGGCGGATTTATGTTAACTGGAAAACTTACGGTGACCGGAGCTGTAGGGCTATTTCCCCTCGGGGCTGCTATATCACTGGCTGGCATTTTTCTTTATTAGGACGGCGAACGACGAATTTGCAGCACGTGTTTTCGGTTTGACGAAATTGACAAGTACTTCCAACTGTATTGTTTGTTAGATTAATCCCACCGCTGTCACCATGTACTGTTGGGTGGGTAATCGGTAATCATACGAATGTTCGATAGGTTTAGGTAACTAATATATTAGATAAGTACACACTTTTTCCCATGCGGGATCAGCCTCAAGCGAAGAAGAAGTGAGGTTAAGTTCAGTTCAGCAGAAATGACCTTTCCTTTCCTGTCACTCTTCCTTCGGCCTTTTACATAGTATGACATCTAACATTACAGAAATAATCGGCATCGTTTTTGCTGTACACGAGTAATATAAATGAGCCAATAAAGGACATTCAGGGGACATGATATTTTCTTCCTACCCTTCGCTCCTTGCAATAAAGGCTAAAGTGGTGACCCCGACGTGATTTCGTGTCGTTAAAAGTGAAAAACGCCGATTCCGTTTCGTGACCTCGTGCAACCGCGAGCCAGTGAACACTTTCGGACTAAAACAAACACTGGTAAGACTTTTTAAAAGCATACTGTTTCTAATACGGGCTTTTGTTACCGGTTTCCGCACGAATCGAGACGATGTCGCTCCCGCTTGAGCACTCGCCGTTATCGTCCAGGCCGTCGTCGCCTTCGCTCCGCGCTAGACACCCGCCTCCGTCGCAGCTTCCTCCGGCCGCCGTCCAGTCGCCCGCTCGAGATTCTCCGGTGACCATAAACGCGGTGAACAACTGCCGACTGCCACCTTTCTGGCGCGTCGACCCTGAGCTGTGGTTTCTGCAGGTGGAATCCTCCTTCCAAGTGCACCACGTGACAAGCGACAGCACCCAATACCACATGGTGGTGGCTGCTCTCGACGCCGACACTATCCGCGAGGTGGCGGACATCCTACGTACACCGCCCGCAACCGAGAAATACTCCTCCCTCCGGACCGTTATCCTGCAGCGCATGACAGATTCGGCCGACTCGCAGCTGCACAAGCTCCTCACCGGGCTGGAGCTCGGTGACAAGAAGCCGTCGCAGCTACTGCGACAGATGCAATCCCTGGCCAAGAGCGGCGTCAACGAAGACATCCTTCGAGTCAAGTGGCTCGACCTCCTGCCGCCCGCTACCAGGCGCATTCTCCGCCTATTCCGAGGAAAGAGCCTAGCCGACCTGGCCGAGGCCGCCGACGAGGTGCACGACTGCGGACCCCCCGTCATGGCGGCTTCCTACGGACCGCCACCCAGGTCAACGACGCCGACAACAGACCGACATCTCGACCTGGTACAAGAAGTCGCCACACTTCGACAGATGATGTCCCAGCTACTGGTCGCTCAGAACGACAACCAGACCCGTCGCAGCCGCCCGGAGTCACGCGCCGAGCCATCGAGACGCCCCCGCTCTGCTACACCAGCCACGACAGGCGCGCTCCCGCCTATCTGCTGGTATCACTCCAGATGGGGGGCCCAAGCCAACCGATGCAAGCTGCCCTGCTCCTGGTCATCCGCCGTCCCAGCCGCAGTGGCCACGACGCTCCCGGAAAACTGACGACGCCGGCGACCTCCCGCAGCGACGCCGCCGGCCAAACCACAGCAGAGAACCGCCTACACATTTTCGACGTAAGGACGAACGTCAAGTTCCTGATCGACTCGGGCTCGGTCATCTCCCTGCTGCCCAAGTCTGCCGTACAGAGGACGCTTCATCGACAACCCCTCACGCTGTCGGCAGCCAACTCGTCGCCAATCGCAACGTTCGGCACCCACCTGGTGGAGCTCAACCTGCGCCTGCGCCGACCCTTCAAATGGGCCTTCACTATCGCTGACGTCCAGACGGCCATCCTGGGCGCCGATTTTCTCGCCTACTTCCATCTCCTCGTCGACCTGCGAGGACAGCAACTCATAGACGGCACGACCGGCCTCTCTTCCAAGGGCATCGTAACCTTGGCACCGGTTCACTCCATCTCCGTAGTCAACGCCGTCGACACTCCCTCCGGAGACCTGGGTCAACGCTATCTCGATCTGTTTCAGGAGTTCATCGACATAACGCTCGCGGACGGATCTGCTGTGCAACTAGCCGACCTACCCGTTCTACACCAAATACACACCACCGGCCCGCCGGTCTTCGAAAGACCCCGGAGGCTCGTCGGTGCCCGCCTAGCAGCTGCCAAAGACGAATTTAGACGGCTCATGGATCTAGGCATCATCAGACATTCAGCCAGCAGATGGGCGAGCCCTCTCCATCTCGTCCCGAAATCGGACGGATCCTGGCGGGTCACCGGAGACTACCGGCGCCTCAACGCCTGCACGACGCCGGACCGGTACCCCCTCCCCATCGTCGAGGACCTCCTACAAGAGGCCCAGGGCAAGGTCTTCTCCGTGGTGGACCTGAGGAAGGCGTTCTACCAGATCCCGATCGCCGATGAGGACATCCACAAGACCGCGGTGACGACTCCGTTTGGTCTGTTCGAGTTTACCCGGTCCTCCTTGGGCCAACGCAACGCAGCCCAATCCCTCCAGAGGACCATGGACCACCTCCTCCGGGACCTTCCGTCGGCCAAGGCGTACCTGGACGACATCATCATCGCCTCCTCCAATCACGAGGAGCACTTCCTGCACCTCCGACAACTGTTTCAGATCCTGCGCAGATCAAAGCTGCGCATCAACCCAGACAAATGCACACTGGGCAAGGATCGAGTCACTTACCTGGGCTACTCCGTCTCAGCCGATGGTTTCCGACCCCCGCCTCACAAGGTCCAAGCCATCACGGACTACCCGCTCCCGAAGACCTCCACCTCGCTACGCCGCTACATGGGTCTTCTCAACTACTACCGCAGGTGCATTCCGAAGGCAGCAGACATCACCGCGCCGCTCAACAACCTGCTGAAGGGCCTACCGCCCAAGAGAAAGGACGTGGTGCTGCCTTGGTCAGCAGAAACCGAGGAGGCGTTCGTCCAAAGCAAACAAGCCATCCTCGAAGCGACCACCACCACTTTCCTGGAAGCCGACGCTCCCCTAGCCCTAAGTACCGACGCCTCGGACGTAGCCATCGGCGCAGCACTCGAGCAACAAGACAGCGAGGGCATTTGGAGACCTCTGGCCTTCTTCTCCAGGAAGCTCTCCAGCGCAGAGAAAAATTACGCCGTCTACGATCGCGAACTCCTCGCCATTTATTCCGCCATCAAATACTTCCAGCGGATCCTCGAGGGCAGACACTTTGTGGTTTACACAGACCACAAACCACTGACCTTCGCAGCCTCGCAACGCTCGGACAAAGCGTCTCCAAGACAGATTCGACACTTGGACTATATTTTCCAATTTAACACTAAACTAATTTATGTTAAAGGCGAAAGCAACGCAGTCGCGGACGCCCTCTCCCGGGTAGCCACTATTTCGCTCCCCCCAGCGCTCAGTTCACAGACGATCGCCAACGCTCAATCGGCAGACCCAGAGCTCCAACATGTGAGGGACAACTCGAGCCTAGACCTCCAACCGGTGGACAGGGACGGGGTCACAATCTTCTGCGACACGACAGGCTCAATCAGGCCGTACCTGCCGCCCGCCCTGAGACACAAGGCCTTCGACATTCTCCACAACCTGGCGCACCCAGGCGTCAAGGAAACCACACGCCTCATTTCGGCAAGATTCGTCTGGCCCGGCATGCGCAAGCAGATCAACCGATGGACGCGCTCCTGCGAACCGTGCCAGAAAGCAAAGGTCCACCTGCACAATCGCGCCGCCCTCGGCGAGTTCGCCCTGCCCGAAGGACGCTTCGACCACATCCACGTCGATCTTATTAAGCTGCCCCTGTGCCGCGGATTCCAATACTGTCTGACGGTAATAGACAGATTCACAAGGTGGCCGGAAGCCACCCCTATACCGGACCAACAAGCAAGGACCGTCGCCAGGGCCCTTGTCGAGAGGTGGATCAGCCTCTACGGCACCCCGTTGACGATAACCTCCGACCAAGGAACGCAGTTCGAGTCCGCCATCTTCTCAGAGCTCTCCAAGCTCCTCGGAACCTCCAGAGTCCGCACGACTCCCTACCATCCCCAGGCCAATGGTATGGTAGAACGCTTCCACCGCACAATCAAAGCCGCCCTTATGTGCGACCCAGAGACGCCATGGCCCGATCGCCTCCCTCTGGTTCTACTCGGCCTCCGCTCCGCATTCAAGGAGGACCTCCAAGCCTCTCCTGCCCAGATGCTCTACGGGACAGCGCTCAGGATTCCGGGAGATTTCTTCTCAACCGCCAACCAGCCAGTAACCTGCCCGTACTCCTTCGCCGAATCTCTACGCCGCATCGCCCAAAGCATCAGAGCGGTTCCAGCCTCTCGACACACCTCGAGCAAGACGCCATTCTTCTTCAGAGACTTGCCTGAAACCACCCACGTCTTCAGGAGGGTAGATTCAATCAAAAAGCCCCTTCAACCGCCGTACACGGGCCCGCATCGTGTCATCCGCCGCATCGACAACCGTACATACGTGATTGAGATAAACGGCAAGCCTCAGACGATCTCGACAGACGCTCTGAAGCCGGCACACCAGGACTCCGACGTCACCGCTCCGCCAGCGGTCCCTCCAGGCCCAACCGCAGCCGTACCGTCGCAGCCGCCTCAAACCATGCCATGGTCCCCGCAGCTCCCGGCACACCAGGACGCCGACGTCACCGCTCCGCCAGCGGTCCCTCCAGGCCCAACCGCAGCCGTACCGCCGCAGCCGCCTCAAACCATGCCAGGGCCCCCGCAGATCCCGGCAACCTCCGACCCGCTTCCTTCGCCGTCAACCTTCCAGACGCCAGCCACCCCGCCAGCAGTACCGACAGGGGACACGAGCAGGCCCTCCGTTCCGAAGAGAGTTACCTTTTCGCTCCGCCCGTCTTCGCCGAGCATCACTGGAGGGGGAGTGACTGTGGCGCCGCTGCCAATTCGCGCGCCCCATCGACGCAAGCAGCACCTCGTGCCTCGACAGGTCTTCGCAGCTGCCCCGCGATGTTAGAGGCCACTCTAGTACGACAAGTGACAGCCGAAGCGACACTTGACGTAGAACTTCAACTACGAACTTCCCCCAGACAACACACGACTTCGCCGACTCCAACGTGGACGCCGGTTTTATCCGTTTCTATCGGCCGAAATAATCGGCATCGTTTTTGCTGTACACGAGTAATATAAATGAGCCAATAAAGGACATTCAGGGGACATGATATTTTCTTCCTACCCTTCGCTCCTTGCAATAAAGGCTAAATAGGTAAGGTATCCGAATGTGCATCATTGCGATATTTCGATAGTGTATGACAATGATTTAAAATTAAAATATTAGTAATATGTAGGTAGATATATAAAAATTAAATTAAATTTAAAAAAATATATATTACAATTATGAACATTTTTATCAAAAAAAACATTTCTTAGAAATTAAAAAATAAAAGAATATTATAAAATTTAAAATAAAAAGTAAAATGTAAAATAAAAAATATAAAAATACAATATAATATAATATAAAAAATTTCCTACTTGTTTTTTGATAAAATGTAATTAGGATCTCTAATTTTCATACCACGGGTATGCCTGGGATCTATAAGTTCCGGCAATAAACAATAAAAATAAATTTTTTCTAATTTTGGCAACATTTCATTTTGACAGAAACTGTCGTCTCTTTCAATTTCAATTGTTACGCTGTCTTTAAGTGTCCACACGGTAAAATAGCATTTGCCTTTATTCCAAATTTGTAATTTTCCTTGAATCTGATAATAGTACCTATCCGTTGTTTTTAATTTGTATGTACCATTTTGGAATAATAGATATTTTACAATTTTTTTTCTACGGCTTCCGCAACTGTATAATTCCTAGCTGTAAAGGGACATTTTACCTCAACCAAATAATTATTATTGGTTATTCCGTCTGGAGAAGATCCTAGATAAGGCCATTTCTCATTTGTTAGGAGCCCACAAGGAAAAACTTCTAAATTAAATTTATCGAGTGGATTCCTCAATTTTTTTATAATATTCCTCGGTTTTTTCATAAAGTTCCTTTAAATATTTCTGTTTTATTTCGTTAAATGTGTTTTCATCCAAGTCGGGTTTTTGACATTGTTCTCCATAATTACAATCGGCTTCACTTTTTTTGGTAATATTAAATAATCTTTTTTTACATTTCCGCTTAGCAGATAATTTTATATTTCTTTCTTCATTTTTTTAATAATTCCTTTGGGACTTTTACCAATTAGATGTTTATAAACTTTATAAATAGGCATTCGTGTATTTTTTGCTACGGACTCAGCAAAACAACGGCCTTGATAACTTCGGTTCATTGTGTAATTTATTCTTTTGCCTCCGATCTTTTGGGCTATCATGGCATTAAATTGTTCAACCAAATTGTTGTCAACATTTTCTATTAAACTTCTTGAATGACCAGCTAAATAAATTACAGCTTCCATGATTCTTTCATATACAGGGTGTTTGTAAATTACATGTACATATTAAAACTGGTAAGACTATATGCTTAATAAAAACTATTGTATAAATTATTTTTTCAAAATAGCGTATAATTACCGAGTAATTAATTTTTGAAAATTGTTGCTAAATAAGATACACGCCTCTGAAATGTTGAGAGGGTCAGTTACAAATTTAAAGCGATCAGCTGTGGATCGGCGGATTTCTTTCAACGTTGCCATGTTTTATTTGTTAATTTGAAAAATAAGACATTTTTAAAGAATGTATTTCATTTGATTTAAAGGATTAGAATTACTTTAGATACTAATAATCATACTATAGTAATCGGTTAATATTTAAAAATTGAAGTATTTTTCATTTAATTCAGACGCAATAATCAATAATTCAATAATTGTTGTAATTTTAAACAAATCGACTCGCTCGATACGATCCGTAAAGTTCACCGTAAAGTTGTAATATCGACAAAATAATAATTGATAAATGAAAAATCATGTCTCATAAGAATTTATTTATTACTTACTACTTATTAGAAGCACATCAATTAATTCATTCATTTTGATCAAACGCGTCTGCCATTGTATTGCTCCAAGAATCAGAACACTAAACTAAGAACAAACTAAACTTGAAGAATAATAAGAAGTTAAACACTATCAAACAAATCACTAAAAAGAATTATCTATTTGACCACGAGGTTAACAACCCTACAAAACAATACGCACTAGAAAACATTCGGCTAGATTTTTCGAAGGCCGGCAGGCGGAGGGAGAAATTTGCACGTCACATCGCATAAATTATCTTTGATTAATTAAAAATTTGTAAATTTGTTAAGTGTGAACTTTTATCAAGTTTGAGTTTTTGTGTTTGTTAGTTTTTGGTTCTTTACGCAAAAGAGCAGAAGCTTGTATTGAAATTAATGGTGGACACTTTGAACTATAATTGTTCAACAATTAATCACAATAATTATTGTTGTGATACTTTGTAAGGATACCTAGATAATCATGAAGATTTTGGGTAAGTTCAATTTATTTTACGAATAGGGTTCCTTATTTTTTAATGTATTGAATAATTCCGAAATTCATGAGCTATTTTCGAATATTTTGCAAAACATTCTTTTACCAAATTCAACCATTTTTAAAATGATTAATTTTAGTATACCTAGTTGGTTTGACGATATTACGGAAAAATTATCACATTATTTCATTTTATAAACATTTTACAACACTGTTCATTCAACGCGCTCCCAGCCGCTTATGCAGAATACGCGTAGACAATACGACGTAGAGTTTGGGGCGGATAAATGTTAAATTGCCCCAAATTTAAACATTTGAATTAAAACAAAATAATAACGCCAAATCACTTTTAGAGGTATTCCTGACATGTGGTTGAAATATGTACATGTAATTTACAAACACCCTGTATATTACAAGCTTTTAAATCTTCTATATAATTATTGGAATCTGGTTCGGTTTTGGTACAAAAATATTTTAAATTTGAGCAATGCTTGTGTTCTCCAAAAATATGGCTAACACTGTTTAAAATGTCTTTTCGGAGATACAATATTTTTTCTTCGGGGGTGGTTTCATTTTGAGAAATTCTGTAAATAACTGCTTTCATTATAAATGATCTGGTTTTTAGTACTTTATTAGTAATCAATGTTTTGATAATTCCTGGAAGACCTTTCGTTTTGTAGTTTCCCTCAAGTTATTACAGAAGTTTCTCAATAAATGATTGCGGCATTCTATTTTTTGTACTGTACACGTTTTATAGGGATGGCTGTCCAGAATAGTCTTATAACAGCTACTATCGCCATCCGCAACCATTTTATTATAAATAATGTTGTACATTTCCTGACTGCGGCAAAAACCCTCAGCTATTATGCTAGCCTCCATACTAGTTGATGTACTTGTCCAATTTTTATAACAAGAATGTTCCGGAATTTCTTGTTGCTTATTCTCAGCTCTTTGACATAAACAACAATATTTATTTTTTACCCCCAAAAATAAAATTTTTCCAGTTTTCAATCCAATGATTGCGGCTACACCAGAAAGAGAATTGTAATTGCCACCCCCGCGATAAGATCTTTTTGCCCAACTTCCGTCACATACTACCGTTATCATTGGTACTCCATTCTCATCAACACTCCCGCGTTCAATTGCCATACGACTTTCTTCTTCTGCAGCCTCTTTCATAGATAACCACGCTGTTTCTTCCCAAACTTTACACAGTTCATTATGCACCCTTCTGTATAAATTTGAGGACATCGATGGAATATCCATTGCACTGGTCAAATTTCTTAAATGTGTCAGTCCTGCACCAATGTTAACTATTCCTGCAACGGCTGCCGTATTAATATCAACATTAGAAGGATCTTCAGGGTTGGTGTTAAGCGTTTGAATTGTTCCACATAAATCACATTCTACGGTAAAAATAGACTGAAATCCTTTTTTATATTCTTTCGTAATGTGAAGGTTGCTAAGGTTACAGTCAAATGGCGAATGCTTCGAAATTTGAACTAACTGGTTCATAAATTTTTGAAAATTTATAATTCGGCACCCATTAATATTTATTGGTCTAAAATGAAACATATTTAATATTAGATATCTGGTAAAAAGTAAAGGTAAAAAAATACTCATATGTATATGCATATTTATATAGATACGTATACATACATACCTATATATGAGTATCTTTAATTTTAGATAATTGTGATAAAGATATGTTTTAAATCTGTACCTTTTCCCACTTCGCAGCGTGTCAGAAGGTCCAGCAACTTCTGTTTCGAGACTGTCGAGTGGTTCAGTAATATTTGTACTATAAAAGGATAGTATTAATTAATTCATTTGCTTCATCATTTACTTATTAAATGAATAATATGCACTACAATTTATTAATTATATAAAATAGTTTATACCTGAATTCACTTTGCAAAGAAGTGGAAGGTTCAGTAACATCTAAATTAGAATAAGTATTCTGCACTCTAGAAAATAAGTTTAAAAATACATATATAGATAATTGGTTTATAAAAGAACAGAAGATATATTCAGGAATATAAACAATATCTACCTATTATAAAATTATTTATTTAGTAAAAAAAATAATTACCTATTTTGGGGTTCGGGGTTTTGCACAGATAATTCATCATTAGTTAAATAAGGAAGATCAGCCCGACGACATCTAAAATATTATAAATATTCTCTGACATTTCGCTTTAAAATGTGGCTAATAAAAAATTAACATGCAATAAATATGTAGGTGTAACGTCGTATAATGTATGCATAACTTACCTGTTGTATTTTAGAATATTTTTCTGTTTCTTTCGTCGAGCAGACAGACGCAAACGGCTTTTTTACCCTTTCTGTTATCATCCATATTCGCAAAATGTTTTAAAACTTCTCTAAAACTTCACTAAAATAGATACTGCACTTCAACTATTAATTTAAAATATTAAAAAGTTAAAAGCAAACACAATAATTATGAAACACAATAAAACAAAAATCGTAGAGACTCTGACAAAATCTAACTTAAACTGCGTTTTTACCCGCTTATAACCAAGCACACATGTTATATCTGGCAAATTTTATTTAGACATTCTGAGGGTTGTACGACGATAAGAAACCTATATCACTCAACAACTTGCTGTTTTTTTGCTGTTTTTCCCGTGAATATTATCCTAAGAATGTGTAGATTTTTAACACAATTTTTATACCTTCAATATGTTTAAAAAAATTATTAATATTTTATTTAGAAACAAGCGTCTATTATGTTTTTAACTATAACTTTAGAGTGGAAAACAAAAAACAGAAACCCCATTATTAAAAATAATACATCCATCTAAATGTAAAATGCAATATATTTTGTTGAACAATCCGTTTATTCAAAATGTATTAATTATAGTCCTTAGTGACGCTGAGTACAACCCTGGTCAAATATAAGTTGTAAGTAGTAGCAGGAGTTAAACAAGAAATGTATAGATCGCAGCACTGGCCGATGAAATATAAAATAAATAAATTCCAATGCAGTCGTGTGGCTCTTTACGTGATTTAGAAGCTATTTTTTCACTAATTGATTTAAAACTGCCAGTAAATGATAGATCAATGTCTAAGGAAGGATTGTGCTGTAATTTTTTTTTCTAAATAAGGCCGTCTGTTTACAAAATATAAATAAAAAATAGCAAATTTTGTATACTTCATTAGCGATTTAAAAGAAAAATAAAAGGAAAAATTTAAAAGTAATACAGCAGAAGCTTAGCATCAACTTTCCTTTTTTATTTGCTTCTTATTTTACTTTTGTAAGTTACATGGTTCCTAAATAAAAGTGAAAATACGGAGACAGATTTAGAAATCAATTTTTGCCTTGAGAATGGACTCTTAATTAAAACAACGGACGGGCGAAGACCGACGACCTGCGATCGCGATCGTTTCCATGCGGATCTCATATAAAATTAGCCAATCAAACAATCGAAATACATTTAATTTTTCGATAGCAGGGCCTCTAACGGCTGGTCTCCTATCTAAGGCATGTTGTCGACTTTGTCCTATCCCAGATAGAACAAAAACATCCAATGG
The DNA here is from genome assembly GCA_918026865.1 of Phyllotreta striolata. Taxonomy (NCBI): domain Eukaryota; kingdom Metazoa; phylum Arthropoda; class Insecta; order Coleoptera; family Chrysomelidae; genus Phyllotreta; species Phyllotreta striolata. Next base: position 8,233,592 of record OU900098.1, on the reverse strand, counting down.
ATATCCACTGGATATATCTCTTGAAAGAGATGGATATCCATATGATGTCCATGGATATCCCATGGATTACAAATGGATATCCAAAATATATACATAGTCCACCAAAATGGACAGTAAATGTATATCCGTCATGGATGTAGAACGAACGTTCTTTGGAGGTTATTTTGGATATTACCTGTACATTTAAAGGCAGTAACTTGGACCTTTTACGGACATATTACCTGTTTTAAAAAATATCAAATGTTTTCAAAAAAAATTATATATTTATTAAAAAAATTATCATTATTATTTCAAATTAAATATTCTTCTTCTTATTTCCTTTCTTTTAGAGACCTTTCTTTGGCTCTCCTGAGCCATTTTTTGACCGATTCCTCCGTCTCCTTCTGGTCTTTGGCCATTTCGCTGGTGGCCCCTAAAAATTAATGATATACTAATTGAAGCCTATAAATTAATTTAGCAGTTTTTATGAATAAGAAATATTAAATAAGGATTACAGTATAATAATAAAATCAAATCTACTACAGTATTCACTCAAAAAATGTTATAAAACACACCCATGCATATTTTACCAAATGCTTATTAGCCATTCATTAATGAAACTAAATAATTTGCTTTACTTTCACAATTTTATTAATTAAATAGAAAATTCCTAAGAGAGAACCTTACCCAAAATTAATTTTGCAAAATTTAGTTTGCCAAACACCTTCTTTTTTTTTGCTCCATGCCAACTAAATTCACTTGCGAAGCTATTAGTTAACATAGTATTTAACAATCTTTTGACAAAATCATAGTTATTGGACCCACCGATCTTCGCTAATTCTTTCAACTACAAGTATAAAATAAACTATTGAAATATTTACAAGCTAAATAATAATTACTAATGAAAGTAAAACTACTTAAGGATAATTTGCTACACTTTTACTGCTGATTTAAAATTGTCATCAACAGACAAATATTCTTCGAATATGTTTAAATCTTCTTGTTTCGAATCTTCTTGTTTTTTGTATGCAGAATTAAACATTTGCTTCTTTCTCCTCTTTGTCGTATTCATTTTAAACCAATACTTAAGTCTTTTGTGCTAATAAAACTTACTTTCAAAGCAATATCTTTAATATTCACTAAATGTTTCACAAAATAAATAACTAGCGGCGTCACTTTACGTTTTAACCGGGTTTAAAGAAAAGTAAGGTTAGAATCGCTAGAAAGAAACAATCGGATTGTCAAGTCAATCACGGGTCGATATGAGCGCGCGAAATTCAAATATATAAAAATAATAATAGTTTATTTTTTTACGTATATACTATATTTAGTTATCTGCGCGTTTAAATCAAATCAATCAAAAATTACACATTTTAATGTGGGATATGAAAATCCGCTCCTTCGTTGATTTTGAATATTCCATGTAGTACATCCATTTAAAGTCCATTTAAGGTCCCATCAGAAATCCATTTTAATGACGATAATGGATATTCGTAGGATATCCAGTTCTTGTCCATACAACGAATATCCATTTCCTTGTTTATGAAGAACATACTATGGATATTCATTATTTATCCAACGTCCGGATATCCATTTTATGTCCGAAAATGGATATCAGATGGATATCAATTTTATAGAGGTACGTTAACGAGTATCCATTAAATATCCATCGGATATCCAAATATTGTCCATGTCCGTATGGACCAAAATTGTACCAGTAATGAACATTCATAGGATATCCGGTTCTATCTGGGATGCATTAAACAGTCTCTTTTATTTTGTCTATGGATTTCTCTTTACGAGTTTCGAAAACTCTTTTTGTATTAACCACATAAATCATGTAACTATTTTATTATATTATATAAATTATATTTTTAATAACATTTTAATTTTATTTTACCAATATTTCCATTTGCACAATCTGGCAACGATGTACAGATTTTGACGCTGTCAGCTGAGAAATCTTACGAAATTGACGCATGCGCAGAAATATGGCAACTAAAATCAAAGTTTACCCAAAAGTGCTCTTCATTTTCTTCTGTCACTATTAGAATTTGCTGAGTAATGCTTTCGGTCGAGGCCACACCTCCTTGTAATTGACTTGACACTATTGACAGTATTGACAGTTGACGTCGTTGACAAGATGACGGTGATAGTTGCTTGGTGTTGTTATTTCTTGAAAAATTTAGGAATTTAATTGCAAATCTACACAAAATACGATAAATTCGTATCTGTGAACAGTAAAAAATAAACAAATGAGAAAAAGGTACGTACATCAAAATGCAAAGGTACTAGAATGATTCAAATAATGACAAAAGTAGTTTTATTAAAAGGTGTAGATTTATTGCATTGTAGACTGTTTAAAATTTCATGCATTTACATTATTTTGCATTTCGGGAAACCAAAAATTCCTTCCACTATCATCAATATACAGTTTCGAGTACATGAGGGTCTGCAAAATGAATTATGGCATGTTCGAATAAACACGAATAACCTTTCGGTTCAAATAAGCTTTTATTGAAAAAGGAGAATATAATAGAAATAATTCTTAAAATTTTGTATATTACATACTATTGTGTATAATTTATCACAAGTATTCTGTAATATTTTTTAATTTTACATATCAAATTATTTTTATCATGAGTTTGTTTCATGTAATAGTTAAAAAGGATAAATTCTGAACTCACACTGTAAACTGTGCAGCTAGAATTTCTAGCTTAAAACTATAAATTTTAATTTATTCTATCATTGTATATTGATTAAAGTAACAAACAATGTGTAATTAACATCTTTTACATTTATAATTTAAAACTATTTGAACAGGGAAAAAAATGGTTGTTTTATACAATGTAAAATACGAACCTGATAGTTTAATTAAGGTTTCTAGTTACTATTTGTTTCCGTTTTGCCAGTGTCAATTATACAAATTGAAGCAATTGTGAGTAAAAGGAAAATCTAACTCTACTTTTGATTCTACGGATAACTAAAAATCATTCGTTATTTTGATCAATTTCAATCAGTTCTTACCATAATTATTCAAAAAAGACGTAAACGAATGGTTTTTTACTTTATTAACATATTATTAGTAATTACTTGTATGTTGTAAACATATTCTTGTATATGAAGTTTCTTCAATCGAAGGAGGAGCTGTTTGATCGAAAGAGACAAATGGCAGAAAAAATCTGAAATATCGTAATAATGGTGGTTTATTTAACGCTTTTTGACATTATTTGTTTTCTAATTTTTAGTGCAAATCGTACAAAAAAGAAAATAATAAGTAAAAGAAAAATTCTAAGCCTACTTTTCATTCTACGGGTAAAAAGCAAACATTCATTACTTTGTTAATTTTCAAAGGATTTTGACGATTTTTTTGTTAAAAAAACGTAATCGAATGACAGTTTGCGTTATTAGCATTATACTAGCGATTAATTACGTATCTGTTTACGTAGTAAATTACGTAATTGTTTCTGGTGGTTTATTTGATGTTTCTTGACGATCATTTGCTTCCTGTTTTCCAGCGCTAATCCTCTCCAATAAATAAATAAGTAAAACAAAAATCTAACCATACTTTTGATTTAATCAAACTAAAAATAATTCGTAACTAAAAATCATTTCGTTAATTGGATAAATTTCAATGAGTTCTTACCATTGTTGTTCAAAAAATACTTATTAGATTGATATTTTGCATTGTTAGTGACTAATTACGTTGTTAAGATCGAAAGAAAAACAATTAATTGTAATGTCGGTACTTTTGGATAATACGTAAATCCAGGTGTTTGGTTAGAAAAAAAAATGGAACCCTTTCTTTGACGAAAGGTTCCGGAAAATCGGGTGTGTGAAGTTGGCACCGCAACTGTAGTTCTCAGTAGTTCTGATTAGAGTTCTGGATTCCTTTTGGATAGTTTAGGAGTTCTTTTGTACAAAAAATAATAGTCCTGGTGTTTTAACACATAATTTTTTTAAATAAAACAGGCGGTGTTAACTTCAAACCTAAATTTACAATGGAATAGTTCTGATTAGTTTATTTGATGTATTTTGATGAGTTCTAGAGTTCCTGAATATTAAAAAATAATAATAATAATAAATTTCATCAATAAACAAGTATAAACAGTTAATCAATTAGATATATTGTCAGACAACCCATAACTTTTTAATTCATGGAAAATTTGCAAATACCATTAAAGTTTCTTGTAGAACTCGTCGAGTGCTATTCAGAACTGCTATCAGAACTCCTGAGAACTCTAAAAAAATTCAACTTCATTTCAAGTTTGAAAAAAAATTGAGAGTTCTCAGGAGTTCTGAATAGTATTCGACGAGTTCTACAAGAAACTTTAATGGTATTTTGCGATTAAAACAATAGTTTATGAGATATTCTCAAAAATCACTTCGAGCCGAAAAAAATACAAGTCGGAGTTTGAAAAAATTTGGTGTACTTAAAACCCAATAAAAGCACTTAAATTAAGGTGAAGAAAGAAGTACAGATGTAAAAATCTTAAAAATGGCAATTTATGTATGTTTTCTAATCATAGTCTGAAACTTTGGATTGACTATTTTAAGAAAATGTTTGTATACAAGAACCATATCGTGGGCTTGCAAGCAAAAGGCATTAAGGCCATGTCCATAACGGCGCATCCCACCTCGCATCGCACTTAGCATTGTACCGTAGTCATACATTAGTTGATTTTTAAATTTTATCAGCGGCATAGCGAAGACGAGTTCTTCATCGGCGGATGAAGATGATATTTTGTTCATTTTGTTAAGTGACAATTGAAAATAGAAGAAGGAAAACAATACGGAAAACAAACAAATATCCTTAATCCTTCAATGTTCCTTAACGCTCCAATTAAATAAAAAGCAAAGTCAGTTCGGTGAATTTTATCCACCTTTTTAATGATCTAAGAAAAGATAATATTTTTCATTTATAACAATTAAACATTTCTAAACAAACAATTGGGCAATTTAAAAGGTGTTTGCGTATTTGTTATGCCTATTTAATGCAACTCAGATTATTTTACTAAATCTTTGATTATTACATTATGTGTGTAAGAAATTTAAAATTCGACACTATTAACTAACACTATTAATAACATATTCAGCATTACCTAAAATGCGCATGTCATTTGGCGTGTAATCTCACTCTACTTAGAGCAACATATAATTTCCCATGAGTAAAGCAAGGAGATCGAAGATCGCACCTACAATATCTAATGTTTGTCCTTGCGATTTATGAATAGATATACTATAAGCTAACTGTAATGGAAATCGACGTCTAGGTGTTTTTACTGTAATAATTCGCTTACTTATCGACGTGACGATTACTTTAGATCCATTCACCAACCGATCATCAAAGTTGAGATTTAGTACACTGGTACTAGGACGCCCTCTTTTAGCTTCTTTAGTGGTTCCTCTGTTGCATAGCACAAAGACCAATTCATTTCTGAATTGGCCCATTGTAAGCAGACTCTTTTTAGGTTCACCTCTTTCTTGAGCATTTTTTTATAAACAATCCAAGAGTTTATAATAGCTAGATCAAATAGATAAAAAAAAACGCAAATACCACTTTTTAGACCTCATTGTTATATGATTTCTGCCCAAAAAGCTATCCATGAGGTCTACTCCTCCCATATGTTTATTGTACTCTTGGACAATAAACGGGCAAGTAATATCAATTTTTCCTTTTGTTTTCCTGTCAAATCTATTGACTTTAGTTACAGGCAATGCTCCAGCATAAGAAGATAGCAGGGTTACTATCTTATTATCTTTCCAAGCCACACAACTCAAATCTATACCATCATGCACAGACACTCTTTCCTCAAAACTACCTCTGGGCACAGATTTTTTCATGAAATTTTTCTTCTCTGGAAGTTTATTATTTGGTATCCTGTTTTGTAGCACAGTTCCCACTGTGTGAATTCCTGATTTAGCTAAAAAAACTACCAATGGCAAAGAGGTATAAAAATTATCAAAGTATATGATATGGTTTTGCTTTCTTGGCACTCCTCGAAGCAAACGAACTACAACATTTCCTGTTGCACCAAGATCTGGTTCATCTGTGAGCTTCTCTGTATTCTCTTGTCCAGAATATACCTCAAACTTGTGGGCATATCCCATCAAATCACAGAGAACATAAAATTTGAAGCCCCATTGGGGCTTCTTAGGCAGATATTGCTTTAAAAAATGCCCTATTTTGGTAGAACACATCTGTTCATCCACAGAAAGTCTTTGATTCATTGGCACTGTAGCAAACCTCTCATTGAGATGCTTGATAACAGGGCGGATTTTATAAAGCCTGTCATGTTCTGGATGACCTATAGGTTTGTGAAGATCATTGTTATTAAAATGTAATGATAACATTATTTTCTCAAACTTGTTCAGTGGCATTGTTAAAGAAATGGGCTCATATCCAAACTTTGGCGACCAGTATGATCTTGTGCTAGGAAATTTGATTACTGACATGTACAATAATATACCAAAGAACTTATACAAATTATATTCTGTAAATGTTATAGATGAACTGGGATTACTCTGTATTATACACTGTTAGAAAATTATTCGCGCATAATAGGGAAATCAATGTTAAATTCTTAGCCGGCTGAAATACAGTCTACCAGTGTACATTTAAATAGAACGTCGCGATGAATTCTAATAAATTTAATTGTTATTTATTAATTTTTATTTTAGTTGAGGGCTTCCAGCTTACATAGTTAAGGGCACAAAATAAATATAACAACCAGCAACCAGAAGGCTAACTCCCATCAGCTGATCAGTCGAGAGCTCGTGGCCTTCGAGCGTATCTACGCCGAAATTCTACGCCGAAACGTTCAGTGCAGTAGCGATTGACACGGGCGGTGGTGTCGAAATCGTAAATTTATAATAAATCGTAATGTATAATCCATAGCGCGCGCGGTACGCCTCAAAGCTAGTCGGCATCGACTTCAATGGAATTTGAGAGTTAGCCTTCTGGTTGTTATATTTATTCTGTGGTTAAGGGGTTACACGCAAATAGAATTTTTACAATTATTTGTAAAATTAAATACCTCTAAAAAAATTATAACAAAACGTCTTTTTTCAGCCTTCTAACTGCGTATAACCCCTTAATGCTATTGTCTGATAGAAAATAAAAAAATAATATGAACTGCGGTCTGCGACTTACCTTTATCCAACTTGTCCCAGCAACCAACAAACTACTAAACTAATGAAATGCCCAAAATTTGCGAAAACGGGTTTCTTATACGGCGATAGGAAATCTTGAATTGATGAGTCTTTGTGACCGGCGAATGCGGCTTAGGCGAGTAAGCGCGCGTTGCAAGGGGAGGTTGGGAGGACAGTGTCAAGCCGGCGCACTGTGGGCTAGATTTCAAAAAACCCGGTCATAAATCCAAAAATGCTCCAATCAGATTGAAATATGGCAGACGTAAAGATTTTAGGATACTGATAGTTAATCTAGACTTTAAATTAAATTTTGAGATGATAACGAACCGGAAGTAACTGAAGTTTTAGATTTTTGCATAAAAAAAATTGTAAATTACACAAGAAGTCGAAAATTTTTATTTTTCCAGTAACAGCAAATTGAGCATTTTATGTCTATAGATATGTTATAGTAATAATAATTGAGTTTAACATTTCACTTAAATAGGTGAGAAAAGTATTAATAAAAAATAGTGAAACATTCATTTCCTAAAATCGAACATTTTTAAATTAGTTTCTAAACTAGAACTAGGATTCGTTGATATCTTCATTATCGCTGGAACTAATTGCTTCATCTGTAAAAGTATCTAGTGTTTGCGGGATACCATAGGACGGTGATAACGTAGGACTTATTAATAACTGCAGAGCTTCCGTAGACAATTGCTTGTTTTTCTTTGGATATTTCCTTGCCAAAGATGATATGTAAGGGTCTGAAGTGACCAGTAGTCGGTTGAACACGTCCTCCATTGTTGCTGTTCTCGAACATTTTCGAGAGAAGTTCCCACGAAATTTTCTTATGTCCTTGTTGCGTGCTTCCTGTGCGTCCTCAGACATTTGTCCGATTGGTAGAGGTGCATATTCAATTATTAAGGAGCCATGTATCAGGACTTTATGAACTGTGGTTGGTATGTTATACCAAGGATATAGAGCAACAAATTTCTCAGCTGTCTCGTAGCAGTAATTTTCGAAGGCTTCTACATTTACTGCAAATCCACTAGACATAACTTGCAATATAGAATCGGTTTACAATTTCTTCATTGATGCCTAAAATCTGCAGAAATTCTACTATTTTGAAAGAAACGTCTGGCGGTGTTTCCATCATTGCTACTGCCAAATCCTTGCTTCGGCTTGTCGACAGTAAGATGTAGTTGTTTTTTGAATTGTTCTTGAATGCTTCGCTTTCTATCAGCAATTGAGGACTTCTCTGTGCTTGTACGAGCTTGCCACTTTTGACTTTCAAGTTTATAGCCCACATGCAAGAGACATTCAAAAAAACGTATCCATGCATGGAGCGTTGATAGTCCTAGGCAAAGTTTCGTCCTGTCCACTTCTTTGGTTTTCATTAATTCAATGTTGTTGAAAAGCTTCGAGGTGCAATTGCATAAATAACAGCGCATTGCTGATGTAGTTTGTGTAACAGAATTACAAACTTTTCCGTCGATCATTGTGAAGAAAAGTTCATATTCAACTACGATTTCCTTTGATCCTTTCCTATTTGATGCATAATGTATTGTTTTTCATTTTGTGTAGATGACGCAGTTTCTTTTAAAAACTGAAGGCGAATGGGTCTGCAGAATCTAGGGGAGGAAGGCCTAGGATTTTTCCAAATAACTAGCATTTGATCATTCGATCCTAAAATTTAAAAAAATCTATTAACAAAACTTCACTAAATACATAAACAAATACATTACCTAAGAGCTGCAGAGGAACTAACGAAGTTAAAAACACACTTGCATCAGAGCTCTCCTCGTTCGAAAACCTTTGTTTATATTCACTGTGTCCGGAGCTTCCATCACAGCCCCATTTGCATAACAACTTGAATTTTTCTTTAGTTTGTACGTCTAGGGAAAGTAGTACTTCTTCTTGAGCCTGCAAAATTCTGATGCAAGTGTGATCTAGTAAATCCTGCAATCTAACTTCTGCTGAAGTTTCCGTTATCGATATATTGTTCGGATAGCATTTCTTCTTTGCATCTACCACCTTTTCATATGCCGGATATGCTTCAAAGTTTTTTTGTTTCAAAGACATTCGTATATCTTTGTACTGCTGCTTTGTTAACTTGGCTCTAACTACGTCTACAAGAGCTTCGTCTCCCGTCATTTCAGTCGTGCGAAACAAATTTGAGATTTTCATTGCAGATTTATACTTGGATGCTCTTGTTGGTGTGGTCATTGTTACCTCTTTTATGATTTGGGCAGCATCTTTTGAACCTGAAGCACGTAGACTCATTTGAGCAGCATGGGATAGCTCCGCTGAGCTCTTTTCTTTACACGTGACACTTGATCTTCTCCTTTTTGATCTCTCGCTGCACTCCTCAAATCCTTTGAAAGGTCTTCCACGCGTGCTCGACGATGGATGGTTATCTTCTGGCTGATCTTGTAAATACGAACCCTGTATGATGAGATAATTGATTTAAATGGATGTTACGTTTAAGACTACAAGCAGGGACGTAAGTTTGAGGGACGACCATAAATGATGTAAGAATTCAAAACATACTATAATATTCGAAAGTTTACCTCAATAGATACCGAACAGTCCAACCAATTCTTATTCTTTTGTTTAAAATGTGTCCTGTTTCTATGACATTATTTTAGTCTTTGCGTCATATACATCAGCTTTGATCTCAGCATTGCTATAATGTCATCTGATAGATCTTTGGATCTCATTTGTTGTTTTATGTAATTTTTCAAGTCTTCTAGTTGGTCCTTAAAATTGTTGCTCAAGCTTTTATTAATCACGTCAAATAAGTCCATGTTAGTGCAGGTATACAGGGTGTTTGTAAATTACATGTACATATTAAAACTGGTAAGACTATATGCTTAATATAACCTATTGTATAAATTATTTTTTCAAAATAGCGTATAATTACCGAGTAATTAATTTTTGAAAATTGTTGCTAAATAAGATACACGCCTCTGAAATGTTGAGAGGGTCAGTTACAAATTTAAAGCGATCAGCTGTGGATCGGCGGATTTCTTTCAACGTTGCCATGTTTTATTTGTTAATTTGAAAAATAAGACATTTTTAAAGAATGTATTTCATTTGATTTAAAGGATTAGAATTACTTTAGATACTAATAATCATACTAGTAATCGGTTAATATTTAAAAATTGAAGTATTTTTCATTTAATGCAGACGCAATAATCAATAATTCAATAATTGTTGTAATTTTAAACAAATCGACTCGCTCGATACGATCCTTAAAGTTCACCGTAAAGTTGTAATATCGACAAAATAATAATTGATAAATGAAAAATCATGTCTCATAAGAATTTATTTATTACTTACTACTTATTAGAAGCACATCAATTAATTAATTCATTTTGATCAAACGCGTCTGCCATTGCATTGCTCCAAGAATCAGAACACTAAACTAAGAACAAACTAAACTTAAAGAATAATAAGAAGTTAAACACTATCAAACAAATCACTAAAAAGAATTATCTATTTGACCACGAGGTTAACAACCCTACAAAACAATACGCACTAGAAAACATTCGGCTAGATTTTTCGAAGGCCGGCAGGCGGAGGGAGAAATTTGCACGTCACATCGCATAAATTATCTTTTACAAGGGTAATAAAGCGATTTCTTTAGTTACTACACAAAGATAGAAGCGCAACCAGTTCGTGCGTTGATTTGCCTTTGCCGATTTGAAAAATACATAAAAATTTGTAAATTTGTTAAGTGTGAACTTTTATCAAGTTTGAGTTTTTGTGTTTGTTAGTTTTTGGTTCTTTACGCAAAAGAGCAGAAGCTTGTATTGAAATTAATGGTGGACACTTTGAACAATAATTGTTCAACAATTAATCACAATAATTATTGTTGTGATACTTTGTAAGGATACCTAGATAATCATGAAGATTTTGGGTAAGTTCAATTTATTTTACGAATAGGGTTCCTTATTTTTTAATGTATTGAATAATTCCGAAATTCATGAGCTGTTTTCGAATATTTTGCAAAACATTCTTTTACGAAATTCAACCATTTTTAAAATGATTAATTTTAGTATACCTAGTTGGTTTGACGATATTACGGAAAAATTATCACTTAATTTCATTTTATAAACATTTTACAACACTGTTCGTTCAACGCGCTCCCAGCCGCTTATGCAGAATACGCGTAGACAATACGACGTAGAGTTTGGGGCGGATAAATGTTAAATTGCCCCAAATTTAAACATTTGAATTAAAAAAAAATAATAACGCCAAATCACTTTTAGAGGTATTCCTGACATGTGGTTGAAATATGTACATGTAATTTACAAACACCCTGTATAGCCTGATCCCTGAAATGAATCATTAAATCAAAATAATTGCAAAAACCGGCAATATAAAAAGTTACGATGGCTCAAATAGATCATTTAATTGCAAACTCAATAACACAATCTTCTATTTAATAATGTCATTTTATCATATGCAAGGTTATGCACTCGATTTATGTCTGTTTTTATCTCAAAGACATGTAGCTTACAATAAAGTTCGAAATTATTACGTACGACAACATACGAAAACTATATTCAACCTTTTCCATATTTCTTTGAAATTTTCAGTATTTTAGAGAATGGTGTGTTTGACCGTGATTTAGATATGGAAAATTGATAACAAATATTAGGAATTATTGATAAAAATACTCTACATGCCTTTAGAGTTCACGTCCATTTTGTAGCAGTCACTTTAACACACTGAATGTAGGTATATTGTTGCTAACGCACAGGTATAAAATTTCGACTTCCGCTACAGCAACGTAGCGCGTTGCAATTGGTCAACTTTGAACTGTCGTCAACTCGTTAATATGATTTCTATGAAAGAGTTAATTACGGTATTATATGCAGAAAATAGTGCTTTTTTCGATTAATTACTTAGAAACTCATTACTAACTTAATGATTTTTTGATTTATGACCGTTTTACGAGATTTCTAGCCCACAGTGCGGCGTTGGCGTGGCGAACTACAATTCGGTGAACGGCGAATATCGGCGACCTATTAATGGCGATTATTGATGTTGTGATAAAGTGTTTTTGAGAAAATTGATTTTTGACGATTGATGATTATTAGATGGCGATTGGTGATAAATACATCGGGATTGGCGATTGGTGATTTATACACGACGATTGGCGATTGGTGAATGATAGATCGCGTTAGGCGATTGGCGATTAACAATTGGCGATTGGCGGATGATGATTAGGTGACAGCTGGCGATTGGCGGTTGACAGCTGGTGATTAGCGAATGGCGATTGGCGAAATAGTAGATTAGGCGGAAGGTGATCGGCTTTAAAGGACAACGAGAGGCGCGTAACGGTTGGCGGGCCACCGCTGATGGTTTAGTTCAATCCCTGGCCAAGATTGAATTAACGAACATCAGCAATCGGTTAAACCACAGGTGCATTGGCGGCGGACGATGTTTCAGGATGCTTTGCAATTGCAACATGCGCTCTTATTGGGCGAGTTCAATTCGCGGTATCTTCTTTGATTGTACGATTCGCGCGTCAGCCCTGACGTTGGTGCCAATAGCAGATATTCCAATGGCGTAGGCGAAGATAAATTATTTAATTGGCGAAAATTAATAATTTACCGAAACCGAATCGAATCTTTTTAACTAGTGGGCGGTACTGGCGATGAATTCTCGATCTAGAGGCGGAACTAGATTGTGAATTAGAGGAAAAATGGCGACCGGAGGAAACGGCGAAGTCAGGACGGTACAACCCGAACTTGAAGGATTTTCCGGCGGGTGAACTGGCGAATGCTGGCGAATACTTACAAACTAGGCGGCTAACAGGATGACAGGCAGCTAACTGGAAGAAGACGAGAATTGACCATAGACGAGGAAGGAGGCGAACAAACACAAAGCAGGTGATTTAGACGGGCGCTGGTGTTGGTGATAAAATGGTTAACAAACAACTGGATGCATCGTATCGAAAGCGAAATATCTGGCGAGATATTCATCGAGGAGATAAAAGGCGTTAAAGAGTACAAACGGTGTAAAACTATCGAGGCGGTCGATTTGTTAAAACCATATCATTCGATTAATCAGGTAGATTCGGAATGCAATAGGCGAGCATTTCAGGCAAATTACTTGGACCAATTTGGCGAGTAAGGCAAATATATTAGGTGTACTAGGCGAGAGTTTCAGGCGAATTAAATTGACACACACTTGACGAAATTGGCGAGACAAATTAGGTGAATGTATTCGGCAAATTAGGCGTATTAGGCGTACCAGGGGAAAATCTTAGACGAATTAAGCAGACGAATTTGGCGATTTTGGAGAGTGAATGCATAGACGAATGCATGGACGGAGTTTGGTAAATTAATGAGAACATTTAATTCTGCAGGATGGCCGAGTGAAATGCCCAAAATTTGCGAAAACGGGTTTCTTATACGGCGATAGGAAATCTCGAATAGATGAGTCAGTGTGACCGGCGAATGCGGCTTAGGCGAGCAAGCGCGCGTGGCAAGGGGAGGTTGGGAGGACAGTGTCAAGCCGGCGTTGGCGTGGCGAACTACAATTCGGTGAACGGCGAATATCGGCGACCTATTAATGGCGATTATTGGTGTTGTGATAATAAAGTGTTTTTGAGAAAACCCCGGCGTTTCACAAATATAATAATTAATATTATTACTACTGTATCTACATATCATATAAATCAACTACAACTCAAGAATTGCACAGCACTCCACGCACGTGTACGATAAGTTTCGGCCGGGAATACCAGAGATTCCAGAGAAGAAAGAGAGAAGAGAAACAAAAAATCAGATGGCGTAAATACGAAGTACACGGCGAGTCGCGGCCAGCGGCGTTGTTGCCGTTGTTAATTATTTGGCGCATTTTTTTATATGTTGATAGGTGCCCGCGTGCCCGAACTTAGGGCCCCCCCTAGGTCCGGGCTCCGGTATTTTGTACCGCCTTCAACGCCCTCTCGACGGGCCTGTATGCAGATATATTATGCATAGATATTCTATACATTTAGGACAATTTATTGCCACATTAAAAAATTACAAAATCCAGGTTCGGATTTAGAAAAGTTATTAAAATTTGACCGACCGAAGAAAATTTAAAACTATCGACGAAAAAGACAGTACAAGCATATTCGAAGTGCGATTTTACTCCATGGCAACGGTTGGCCACGCACAGCTTCATTAATTCAAGAAAACTTGGACAAAATACACTGGAAAATATTCTACAAGAACCACCCTACAATTCCGATTTATCGCCATGTAACTATCACCTGTTTGGGTCACTCAAAGAAATACTAGGAGGTCATCACTTCAACGACTACAAAGATGTGGTAACGTTTGTGCGCAATTGACTACAGACACGACCAGAATCATTATTTGATTACGGGATTAAAAATCTTCCGATTCGGTAGGAAATTTGTGGTAATAAAAGAGGAAACTACATAGAAAAATATTATGTATTCAAAATTATATTTAATTTATAAATACATTTTTTAAAGCAAAATTCCGGTTCATATTTGATTCGCCCTCGTATAACTATAAAGCATATCTGCGGGTTGATTCATTTTAATTTACAATATACAGGGTCTCACTTAAATGTTGACTTTAATTTCAGGGAGTGATTCCTTGTCATATTTTTTGAAGAAAAGTTCATATAAACGTGTGTCCTAATTTGGTTCATTTCCGAGTAACGGGGTGTTACTGATTGTAGTGTACCATTAGAATCTTTGACAAATGCGCATTCCTTAGTGAATGTGACAACGTGATCTTCATCTACTATTTTAGCAACGGACAATAAATTGGTACGCAAGTTGGGAACCTAAAGGGTATTCTGGAAAACCACCGATCTAGTGTTTTGACCGGTTGAGGTCACCAGTCGCACATCACCCTGAGCCGTTACCTTAGCAGTTGCATCGCTGGCTAATTTTAATCCGCCATTGAATTCGTGCGCATTCGAAAACCGATCCAAATCGTTGCAGAGATGGGACGTGCACCCACTGTCAAGGCACCATGAAGAAGTAGTTGCGGCGTTGGTTCGTACTGCATTGAGTAATAAGGCCGCACTGTCACACGCTAAAAATAAATTTTCAGCATTGTTTGCGGTGTTTCCATCCTTCCTCTTCTTTTTATAACATTCAGTTATATCGTGCCCCTTTTTACGACAGTAGTTGCATCTCTTGGTAAATCTTGCAGATTTTGTGTCAGCAGAATCCTTCGAATAATTGGTAGATTTGGATGGTGATTTTGGGCTGTTGAATTGCTTCAAAAACATAACATTAGAATTATCTTATTTGTGTTGTCTGGAATAGCTCTCCTCGATAATCTTTCCCATAAATTTATCTATGTCCGGTACAGTGTTGTCAACTCTGTTAAAGCTTTTATAGTATTAGAACAGGACAAAATATAGTACAAAACAGAAAAAAAACCGAATAAATCTATACAAGGTGTTCCATAATGACTAATATTTAAGGGGGTGATTCTTGGACCCATTTAAAGAAAAAGCTCCGAAACAGTGAGTCGTACGGAATAAAGCCAAGAAATAAAATTTGTTCTAAATTGAAGAGGATTTCGAAAATAATTTTTATTTTAATATTAGGCAGTGGCGTATCAGTTTTTTCTCAAAAAATATATAATGCAAAACCCAAACGGACGCCACTGGTGAAAATAATAAAATTATTTGTACATTAGAAAATGCATCTTGATCCATAGAAGACTTGTTCAAAATTTCATAAAGATGTCCACAATAGTATCACAGTTATTAAAAAAAAATGATTTTTTTCACACCCTACTGTAAATTGATAGAAAGTGTAAATTTATACTGCATTAAATTATTACTTATAAGTATCGTTATTCTCGAAAAATATATATGTGTATGTATTGTACAAAATACTTGACAATTTCGTACCTCTGGCAACTCTCTTGTAAATGGTTCGAAGTTACTTCGAAATTACTAAATAACAAGTTACGTTCCATAATTTGATAGATATTCCATTAATTTTAATATCTTTTCATTGTATTAAAATTGAAATTTTATCCTTAAAGGTATAATCTCAAAAACAAATTGACACATGTATAAATTTCTTTTTATTTTTAGAAAAAAGTAACGATTCTAATGACGTCCCCCTCGATATATAAATTGACGTGTCTGAACGATTTTTCATTTTTTTCTACCCAAAAACACCTGTTTCCTTCTTAAAAATGTGCCACCCTGTATACGTATAAATATCCCCTAAATTACTCCCTCCTCCTCGTCTATTCCTAATGATTTTTTTAGAGTTTTAAAACGTTTTTGAAACGATTTATTAAAACTATAAATAAAAAGTAAAAAGGTTAAAAAAAACTCAACAACGTAAACTTAAACCGTAAACTATTTTATTAAAAATAATATTAAATATAGAAAGTGTAGTTCAGTTGAATGGGGCGACCGCCCCGCGTAGCTCCGTCTCCAATTTCATTACGGCGGCGGCGGCGGCCGCCCCTGCCCTTCCATCGGCCCCGCCCTCTTCTTCCACCCCGACCACCCCGCCCTCTAGATGTCGACGTGGATACTGAAATTAAAATTACAAAGTTATTATTAAATAAGTTTCATTATTAATAATTATTAATAATTAAAAGGAAATTGAAAGGTTTTTAATAATATATCACGTATTAGTTATTATTAGATTCTGTACTTACTTGTAGAGGCGATCGACTCCAGTGGCGCTAGCGGGGGTGTCCTCGGTGGCGCCGGGTGGGGCGCCAGCGGTGTCGTCGTCGGGTGCTCCGGGTATGGCGCCATATATGGCGCCGGCGGGGGCGCCGGTA
Organism: Phyllotreta striolata; assembly: GCA_918026865.1. Classification (NCBI taxonomy): domain Eukaryota; kingdom Metazoa; phylum Arthropoda; class Insecta; order Coleoptera; family Chrysomelidae; genus Phyllotreta; species Phyllotreta striolata. Next base: position 8,216,670 of record OU900098.1, on the reverse strand, counting down.
CTGCGCTAGCGGGAGCGTCCTCGGGGGCCCCTGGTATGGCGCCAGCAGGTGCGCCATATATGACGCCGACGGCCAGAGCGCCCATTGGGGCGCCGGGTATGGCGCCATCGGCGGCGGCGACTGTGACGCCGGGTACGGCGTCAACCGGGGCGGGTCGTCTAACAAATTCGGGTCTGCAAAAAATATTCAAATTAATGTATTAATGACTTGTTACCTTTGTGATCATTACAAGAAAATTCAGTATGTAAACAAAATTTTGTTTTTTTATGATAAATTAAAAAAATAACCTTCTAGTATAATTCGAAATTCAATTTACAAACATATTTCAATATAAAATTTACAAAGCTATTGAATACTAACACATTGTGTAATGAAATTATTTGTGGATTGATTTTACATGATGAAACATGCATACATATTTTTGTTGGATAACTTACCAATTCGATTCATGGTTTAAATACAAATGAACGATATTCGGGATTACAAGGAATGTCAGGGTTGTTCTAATATCTACGGTGTTGCCACTTTTATATACACAATTCGAAAGATGAATAAAAGATTTTATCAATTATTTATATTAAGAAAACGAATTAATACAATTCAATAGATTGTTAAAACAATCAAAGAATTATAAAAGTATATTTTTATCATAGTTATACGATATTAGTTTAGATAATATTCGTAAAGATAACTTTGGCAACGTTTTATACTCGACTAAAAAACAAACGGTCAACTTAGACGTAACGTCAAAATTAGGAACTAGAAATATTGAAATATAGAGGGAAATTTAAAAACAATCATCAGTATTTGGGGCTTTTTCAAGTTATATAAGTTACTCATGGCAAAAAAATACCATGTAAGAGTGTCAGAAGTGGGCTGTGCTACGCAGGCGAACCTTTGGGGTCCCTGTTATGGCCCCTGGAGACACAAATAGGCATCCATTGAAAAGGACTGAGGCCTTCATTGAGGGACTCGGCTTCATGGATGCATAAGCAGCAGGAATGGCACAATGGGCCCGCTAGAGGCCTCAGTGCGTGAGCCTTGGCTTGAGCTGTCTCGGCCAAGGTTCGCCTGAACCAGAAGTAGTAGTAGTAGTAGTATATAAGTTACTCATGCCAAAAAAATACCATGTAAGAGTAAACCTCGGCGCTTATTTTGTATTGCGCGGCGCAATTTATTAAATCGAATTTATCGATTTTCTCGAATTTTTCGTCGTGATTTGGAGTAACAGCCACCTATACGGGAAACTGCGGATAATAATTGAATTCCTAGACAACCTTCTGTGGAACTGCATAGAAAATCTTACGCTCTTAAATATGTCTGCAAAATTTCGGGACCGATATAGAAATATAACTTAATAATAAAAGCTTCTGTACATTTTTTTTTGTAATATCTATGCATGATTTTTTAAATTACCAAACGGAAGTTACTTTCTGAAAGCAACAAATGTCTTTATTTCAGTCTATATTAATTAAATTTATCAACCAATCAGGTTACGTAACGTGGGTAATGTTTAGGGGCAGACAGTCGAGGCGCGTTGCTCCTTTTTCTCCCGATTCTTGCGATCCTAGAAGTCGCACAGAAGCACGGGAGCTCTCTTCTCTTCACAATTAACAACAGACTGAACAATTTAACTTATTTTATTTGGCACATAAATGGGGTGCATGGAAATGCTGAATACAACAATTACATTTTTTAAATGCGACCGTTAGGTTTTGCGTTTTATTAACAAGTGTCGATGCCCAGACGCTAGCTCTGGAATTTTTTAGTGGGGAGGGCTAGACGCCCGTCGCGTCGGCCCGGCGAATTCTCCGAAAAAAGCAAGGTTGCCACATAAGTCAAAAAATTCCTTTGCTTCTTTGAGCATCAGCGTTGCCGAATATAAATTAGAATTTGGTACAAACATACCGCCGCCTTTGAAAGCCTTAGGGTGCTTTCAACAAAAATATAAATTAACAGTTAGAAAAACAAAATAAGTTGGAATACACAATATTAAATATAAAAAACATACAAAATACGGCTTCAATGCCAGCTATGGATTATTATCAAAAGAAATGCGTTTGTAAAAACAAATACAGAAGTGCAGATAACAGGTAACGATATTAATCCAATTTTAAACTAGGACGCACTGGAATTGCACGGTAGCAAGCATATTTTCACTATGCTGCGTTTCACCACACCAGATTTAGTGGTAACACTAACCACGCGAACCTTGCCATCCTCTCCAGGATGTACAGCGGAGATGCGGCCTCGGGGCCACAGGTGCGGAGGGACTCCATCTTCTTTGAGAATTACCAGGGATCCAAGAAGTTTGGCGGAGTCAGCAGAGAAAAACCATTTCGTGCGTTGTTGCAGAGTATGCAAATATTCGTTCTTCCAGCGGCTCCAAAAGTGCTGCAGCATATACTGCAGGTGCTGGTATCGAGAAAGACGATTCACAGGCACGTCCATGATATTAAGGTCGGGAAAGGAGTTTAGAGGACGGCCTATCAAAAAATGGCCAGGCGTTAGGGCCTCCAGGTCGTTAGGATCGTCACTCAAGGGACAGAGAGGGCGAGAATTAAGAACGCCCTCAACCTGAACCAGAAAGGTATAAAATTCCTCATAATTTAAAGGATTGTTAGCATTGATTATTCTACTCAAATGAACCTTTACGGATTTTATTGCGCTTTCCCAAATGCCGCCAAAATGCGGGGACCGCGCAGGATTGAAATGCCATTCAATCTTTGATTCAGTACAAAAATTTTTAAAGTCGTTACTTCTGCCAATTTCGAAAACTCTTTGCAACTCTCGGTTAGCACCAACGAAATTAGTCCCGTTGTCAGAGTAAAAATGAGTGCAAAGGCCTCGCCTAGCAATAAATCGTTTCATCAAGCTAATGAAACATTCGGATGTTAATTCGCTAGCAAGCTCGAGGTGTATAGCTTTGGTTGCTAAACATACAAATAGACAAAGATACGATTTGGTAAACCGTTTATTGCCAAATTTGGACTCTTTGAGAGTGAAAGGTCCCGCAAAATCTACTCCGCAATGAGCAAAAGGATAAGATGGGTTTACTCGGGCACTGGGTAAATTGCCCATAATATTATTAAGAGGACTAGGATTGGATAAGAAACATCTAGAACATTGCCGCAGTTCCTTGCGAACAGCTCTTCTTCCGTTTAACGGCCAAAAGGTTTGGCGCTCAAAGGATAGGGTGGCTTGAGCTCCAGCATGTAAATTACGCCTGTGCTCATAATTTATTATTAATTTTGTCAGAATATGACAAGCTGGTAAAAGTATGGGATGTTTGGAATTATATTGCAAATTGGAATGCTTCAATTTGCCACCAACACGCAATAACCCAGCTTCGTCCATGAAGCAGTTTTTAAGGGACTAGAAGCCTTAACACGGTTGTTTGCTTTTAAATATCTAATGTCCTCAGGGAAACACTGATTTTGAACAAGTTGGCAAAGAACATAAAGAGACGATTCCAATTCATGGGGAGTTAGAGAACCAGTAATTCTAGCAGCCCTAGAAAGTTTCAGGTTTTTTATAAATCGGAGGCTATATGCCACTACGCGAAGTAGCGTTGAGTAACTGGAAAATCCTTAATAAAGCTGAAGCTGCGAGCGGGAACGACGGATTGGGTAATTAACGTCAAGGATTTGTTATTAATTTCTGGAATATCAGCTTGAGGACTTTGGCGCGAGTAATTGGATATGTGCTTATTCTGGGGCCATAATTTGCTGTCTAAGGATAGGAATTCAGGACCAAGCCACCAAATGGAACAGGTTTGAAGATCCTGAGGAGTTAGACCACGGGAAAGAGGGTCCGCAGAATTTTCGATGGAAGAAATATGATGCCAGCGATCGATATTAGATATTTGCTGAATTTCAGATACGCGATTGCACACAAAGGTTTTAAGAAGACGCGGTTCCAGGGCAAGCCAACACAGAACGATAGTGGAATCGGTATAATAAAATATATTGTCGAACTTAATATCCAAGGAAGTAATTACTTTCCTCATCAAACGTGCAAGTGTCAACGCACCGCAGAGCTCCAAACGAGGTATGGATATGGCTTTCAAAGGTGACACGCGAAATTTGGCGCAGAGCAGACGACTGCAAATATGGCCTTGGCAATCAATGGAGCGGACGTACAAACAAGCTCCGTATGCGTGCATGGAACTATCAGAAAATCCGTGTAATTCAATGTGGACGGGTTGAAATATTGTTACTTGACGAAGTATTTTAAAGGAATGCACTAGGTTTAGATTAGCTGTAAAATCTTTCCAAATTAGAAATAGATCAGTGGGGATGGGCTCATCCCAGTCTCGCTTGATTAACCATAATTTTTGTAATAGTATTTTTATTTGTATGATCATAGGCCCTAACCATCCCAGAGGATCGAATATGGTAGAAACGGTAGCCAAAATAAGCCTTTTTGTTATAGTGGAAGGAGGTAAATTTATGGAAGAGGTAAATAAAAAAGAGTCCTGCTGGGAATTCCAAGAAATACCCAGGGCTTTAGTAGTTTGATCATCAGAGACGATGAAATCGACGCTAGATTGTTCGGAATCTATATCGCATAGCACTAAAGGACTGTTGGAAGAAAATTTCCGTAGTACAAATCCATAATCGCTCAGGGTTTGGGTTAAATTATGGCGAATTTGAATTAATTCAGCCTCGTTAGGGGCTCCTGAAAGTTTATCATCGACGTAACTGTCTAGGGCTAAGATTCGACTTTCGGAAGGAAATTGTTTGTTAATTTGTAGGGAAATTTCTTTTAAGCACCTGGTAGCCAAGTAGCTAGAACTGGCCATGCCATATGTGACGGTTTGAAGTTGAAAAATTGAAATATTATCACTGGGTTCATTTCGCCATATTATGCGCTGAAGATTGCGCTGGCTTGGTTCAATTAGAATTTGCCGATACATCTTGGCAATATCTCCGGTAAGCAAAAAATTATGCTGGCGGAAGCGAATCAAAATGCTGAATAAGTCATTTTGCACTATTGGACCACTCCCAGAAGGTTATTTAGCGAGATTCCAGAAGAAGTTGATGCTGAAGCATCAAACACTACACGGGTTTTTGTGGTAAGACTCTCAAGCTTTTCAACAGCATCATGGGGTAAATAGTACATAGGGTACGCACCAGCTTCGTGGCAAGGAGGTTCAACGGGAATCATGTGACCCATAAGGGCATATTCAATTATGAACTGGGAATAGTCTTGTTTCAATTTTGAATTTCTCTGAAGCTTTCTTTCTAATGCAAGGAAACGCTTCAGTGCAATTTCATATGATTCTCCCAACAAGGAAGCATCTGATTTAAATGGTAGGCTAACTTGAAATCGCCCGGTATCCGTACGAATAGTAGTGGCCCGAAAATGATCCTCGCAATGTTTTTCTTCAGAAGTGTAAATGGGCTCTATTTCGGGATTGCATTCCTCCATTTTCCAAAACTTTTCCAACGTCTCATGAATCTCGCTAGAATATGTCAGCGAGCAAATGGTAGGTGAATGCATTTGATAAGGACGCGCAATGGGACCACTGACTATCCAACCAAGTTTTGTTTGTTGGAGAATTGGACGATTTTTTCCCAACTTAATTTGTCCGGAACTGAAAAATATCGAAAAATAGCCCGGAACCTATGAGTACATGGACCTCGGATGGTTCATAAAAATGTGCATCGGCTAGGGGTAAGTCTGAAGGTATATTAAGGCTACGGGGATCAATATATTGCTGAGGAGTTATGGCTGTGGTTTGGTTAATGACTAATGCGGGCATTTTATAAGTGTGCCCTTCATTCATGGATTTAATTTCAAGCTTAACGCGTTTTTTAGCAAATGAGGTGGCTTCATTAATGCCAGCAATAGGAACATCTGTTCGCTCGTAGGGAATACCTAGCTTGGAGTACAATTCCTGGCTAATGAAATTAGATTGACTACCATTATCGAGAATAGCTCGGCATACTATAGGGGTAGAGTTCTTGCCATAAACCTTTATAATAGCAGTGGATAGTAGAATATAGGAATTGGAATCCTGGTTAATGCAATGTAGGCTTAAATGATTAGAAGGAGGCGCGTGAGCCAAAGAGGTTGAAGGAATTATGGAATTATGGCTGGAATCGGGCACTGGCGAATTGGCAGGCCAATTGGAGGAGGAGGAAGTAGGTTGATATGCGGATCTATGCAACATGGAATGATGCTTAGCTTTGCATTCCTTGCATACGTAGCTGGATTTGCAATCAGAGGTTTTATGACCGGAACATAACCTATTGGATTACCAGCAGCAGCAGCAATAAAAATACCTTTGATTTATAACAGTACTTTTAATGAGATTGACAAAACGAACCTGTGTTTGAAAAGTAACTACAACATATCTCTAGGAAGAATAACAACAGAAAAACATTAAAACAAAATACAGATAAACATATAGTGAGTGCACCAAATTGTCCGTTCCAACAAGCACGTTTTATCATCATTTGTTTCGGTAATTTAACGAAAGATGAAGGAGTTATACCTATATCAAATTTATTAAAATTTATTTCTAAAGAAATTATTTTACTTAAAGCCCAACTTGACCCACGTTCTTGAAATTCAGATATTTTTTTTTAAATTCATCAATAGCGTTTCAACGTACGTCATGTCTTTTAAATTGTCCAATAAATTAATTGGACGGGCGAAATATAATAATAATTTAGACGTAGAGGAATCGATAGCATCTGATTCCTCACCTGGTCTGAAACAAACAGAATGGTAACCCTGTAAATGAACAGGTAACATTATTACAACTGGGTCCATTCCGGTTGTATCGAATTCTAAAATTCGCCAAGCGGCATCCGTTGCACCGATATACCTTTTTGTGACGTATTCTTCAACTTCGTCAACATCATTCGGTTGTACGGATACTCTACGTAATTGTTCACCTTTCGTGATATATTTGAATAGATAATGAACGACCGTACGAGCCGAACATTTATCCAAATTCACGTGACAATTGTATTTTAATAATAACGCAGCGTTATAAGGGACAACCCATGTATCGTCAATTTCTACATCGTCATCCCCGAATCTAACGCGAGCTTTATTATTACCGTTACGTTTATAATTGTAGAAACCTTTTTTATCAACAAACGTATTATCGGTACAAGCTTTAGGAAAATGTTTATTACATTTCCTTAGCTCTACATCGTAACACGGTGGATGTTTATTATAACGCGGTCTCGAACAAAATGGACCGTGTATCATGTGTTTTAACACTAATTTTCGCAATTCTCCATCGGCTTCATCCGTTGTAGGAATATGGGCTCTGATGAAGTGGTCCACTTCAATGGTTTGAATTGGACCATTTTTAACTTTGAAAATAATATGCGCATGAGGTAAACCGCGCATTTGAAATTCGATAACGTAAATAATATAAATTAATTTACCGAACCATCGACCGCATTTTAAATCTCTCAACAATTCGTCGAGATATAATTTAAAAACGTGATTTACGACCTGCGGTTCACCCATTCTACAAGAATTATGGGTGGACGCTATGATTTCCGGCCATTGACCGTTAGCCGTAAATGTTAGAAAATAATCAGGAGGTCCTAATCGTTCTACGACTGCCATAGCATTCATATACTTGATTTTCATGTACCTAGGACCACCTGTAAAAGTATATGGTAAATAAATTCTACCAGCTACGTGCCCTTCGCCTTCGATTGTTTCATCTTCTTGCAAATGGGAACGTATTTGTGCATTTACTTGATTTCTCAAGTTCGCATCGCTTACTTCTGCCAATGTTGCCGTCCGCATTGCAGTTGCAGATTGCGCTTTTTTTTTGGCATCTTGTAATAAAATTTAATCTGTCTTCTTCTATTTTACAATAGACATCGACGAGCCATGTTTCAGACAATTTGTTCAAAGCAGAAAATCTTTCACAAGATAACAAAAGACATCTAACGTTGATAAACGGTGAGCGTTAGAACAAGTTTATTGCGTGAATATTAGAATACAGTTAATAAAAAGTAAACAAACATGAACGACCATTAATATCGACAGTTGACAGAGACAACGCCAACTGCCACTCCTAGAACGCAAGAGATCGAGCACAGAACATTATAATAGCACGGCGCTGACGTGTGCTGCCACACGGATGCTCAAATTGAACTCGATATCTCAACAAACGTACTTAAGTTGTGATAATTTTCTGCCTGATTTGTCTGTCATGTTAAAGTGCCAACCTAATTCGCCTCTGGGATACAGTAAAGGATACTGAAAAGGCTCCATCATAGGATTAAACACACTAATATTTCTTTTACTTTCTCCAATTTTCCAAATGCATATTTGCCTTGGATTTTGGATATAAATGTCTGTACTGATAACAGCCGCAACCTCGGTAGATTGGGGTTGTTCCCCCAATACGGGTCCAGCTCGACTTCTCGTAGTGTATTCAAACACTAAATGAGCCTTATCGCTAGGCTCAAGAGCGAGACGTTTAAATACTTTAATATACGGGTTTACCCGTTCCAAATAACGAATTATTTGATCGATAATATCTTGTTTCAAATAACTGTATTTGCTAGCTTCTAATCGTCTAGAATCCCCATCATCGATGTACATGAAGCTATGATTTGGACAGTGATTGTCGTTCATATTCAAATCATGTACTTTATGATAGGTTCTGCCTTGAATTTTTACAAAACTCAGGCCTTTCGGATGTGTCCATGTTGTTCCCATGGCACACAACGCGAATAAATCATTATAATGACGTGGATGATTCAAAAATAATGGATTTTTATAAAAGTTGGCATCCAGTGGCTCTAAGTTTTGTACGTTACTTAGGCCATTGTTGCAACACCATTTTAATCTTCCACGTTCCTCCTCAAATAATCGTGCTTCACAATGCTGACATTTTAAGGAATCATTCAAAAGAGAAGGATGTTTTAATGCAAATCTTTTAATTTTGGCAAATTGTTCACTATTGTGATATTTGCCAATTAATAAATCATCACGTTGACGTAAACATCCAGTTAAATGTTTGCCAACGTGAGTTTTTCTATAACGCTTACAAGCGTCTTTATTAATTTCTTGACGAAATTCAGGGTGTTTCCCTATAATGTAACACAGCTTTTGTGTGCACATTCGAATGGGATTCCCTGTATTTTTTAACCACTTTCCGATGAACTTCCGGATGCTCTGCCCGACTGCGGGGACTGAAATGCCCGACGCTCTTTTTTTTGATGGATTTTGCGGATTAGATTTTTCTTTGCCCCTTTTGTTGCCTTTTTCTTTTTTGTTTTTGGATAAAATACGGGCCGCTGTGGCCCGTATTTCTTTGTTAACATTTGCATCTATTAAAAACAATTTAAAATAGCAATATTTTTAGAACATGTATCATTTTTTTGAAACTTCTTGTATTACATAATGTCTACGAGGAATATTTTGTATTGTTGAGTCTATTAATCACAGTTGATTTTTAATTTGATACACTATTTTTATAGAACTAATGTTTAGGTAACGAGGATAATAGATAAGGAAAGATGATACATGATGATATGAGCGCAATCATTTATGAGTAATATAAGAAGTTGGATTTTTCGTTCGGTTTATTATACTAAGTGGTTCTATGACAATCAGAAAATAGAAAGTTAATAGCATTAAAAAAGAATGTATTACGATAGGTATTAAACGGTTGTGTTATTGTTTCGGAAATGAATAATAGCTCTCTTTCCTTCGTTGATTTTATTAGAATTTGACAATTTTGACATTACTGACGTATGTCAACAATGTCAATTTATGTTGTGTATGAATTTTAATACATATACGTTAAGCAAGATGGGAACGAAAACGAAAAACGAAATAATGGTAATATGCAATTGTGAAATACAATTCAACTTAACTAAAGTAAAGCATCAACATCATTACTAAAGTTCATTTCAGTTTCAGGCTATTACCATAGACCTATGCGTGGAAATGAGAGGACGGCGTGAGAAAAAGGGGCTCAAATTTGCTTTAGCGGACATCGGAGACGAGACAGATGTTTTCCAATGTAGAATGACGAGCTGAGTCCGAAAATGGAAAAAGGAAATGCCAGAGCAAATGGTCAAAACAATCAGATTTATAGATAAGCCTAAGCGAGGTTAACGTACACGTGAGTATAAATTATCATCATTGAGTTAATTTATAACTAACTAAAGTGCAAACTTAGTATAATTTAATCAATCTAGTCGCATTTAAAAGTAAGATTGTATGCACAAACTTTACCGATTTATTATATACCTAATTTTTTAATAACAGTTGCCATAGAAATTTGCCATAGAAATTTGCCATATTTATTTTGTTATTTGCTTTGTTTTTTAGAATCAGTTGGCGCTTATGGAAAGTCACGGACTGTTTTTTTGCTCTCACCATATGTTTTGTTCGAGTATAAAATAATAATTTAGACGATGGGCACTGGCGGATGGTAAAACCCAGTGCCCTTAATGCGACACCAATGATATTAATCCTTATAGTACTACATTTATTAAAAGGTAAAACTACTTGTATTAAATTTAATAAATAAATATGCAGTTTAAAATCTTTATTTTTTTTATTTGTTGTACATATTTATGCACTTAGCATTGTAAATATTTATATTAATTATATTATTTTTCTTTTTCTTCGCAGGCTCCGCCTGCCCGACTGCCCGACTGTTCGAGGTCCTTTTTGTGGAAGAATTTTGTTTCGAATTGCCCCTTTTTTTGACAATCAGAAAATAGAAAGTTAATAGCATTAAAAAAGAATGTATTACGATAGGTATTAAACGGTTGTGTTATTGTTTCGGAAATGAATAATAGCTCCAATATTTTGGACAATTCAGCTATTCGTTTTTGATCGATTAATGATAGCAATAACAGTCTGATCCGATTGTCATATTGACTCAGTATATGAGATTAGGAGATTAGAAATATTTACTTGGTGCGGAGGACGAGGAGGTAGACGGCGCAAAAATGTTCTCCGCCGGTGTCGAAGTGGCATTGGGGGGGTTTTGATTTGGCACTTGGGACGGTTCTGGGAAAAATTATAGGAAATAAAAATTTCGTATCAAATTTTTAATACCAGTAAATCTGTAGAAATTTGAATAATTACCCTTAACGACTGGTACTTCAGCGGTTTTCTCCATGTTTTCTAGCTTCGGCTTACTCTATAATTTTTTTTTTTTTAGAAAAGAATATAAATATAAAGAATAATATACAAATATGTATATTTCGTTCGATCTATGCGAATATAGAATTTAGAATACACAAAGTATACCTACTTTTTGTGATAATGACGATACAATTTGAAGATTATGAGTAAAATTATATTAAAATTAAATTGTCCGACTAGTTCAAATTAAATTGATGAATATACTTTGTATTTGTACCTAATATAGAATGTAAATTTAATTATTTGCTTTTGAAAGAATAGGAAAAATAGGAAAATGGAGATATAATCTCTCTCTCTCTCTCTCTCTCTCTCTCTCCCGACCAATACTGCAATTGTATGATGCTCTTTCTCTCTCGTACTTATAGGTCATTCCTATATCGACATCATATATATTAATAAATATTCCTAAAATCTCCTATAGAATATTAAAAAAGTTTTTATTTAATATTTCATTTGAACTTATGGCATTTATTTAAATTTATAAACGTTATAATAAGTGTAAAACCATATTAAACTAGTTTGGCGTCCTTTAGCTTGTCTAAAGTAAATTATGCATTTATCTAATTTAACAAATTCTACTTCAAACTATCACAGTTGTAAAACAATTATCAGTTCCTATAATTGAATAATAACCATAAAAATTGGCCTGATTTTAATTTTATCACACATAATTTGTAAAAAAAATGTCAAAGAATAAAATCAAACTTACCGGCAAAACAGACGAAATTATAAAATGGAACAGACGCCAAGCCAAACGTCAACGTCATTAACTTCAATATGAATGTCAACGTCAAGCATAAAACAAAATATTAAGAAGGTATTTCATTTTCTACCGTTTATTTGGAAATAAATATCTACGATATATAATGAAATGAATAATAAATTTAATTAAATAGGTTAATTATAAAAAATATATAGTCTAAAAACCAAATGTTAATTATATAAAAAAAATAGGCAACCCATTTTACTTAACGTAAAATATATTTCACTTACAACTACGTAATAAAGTCTAAAAATTGATGTCATATTTGCCTTTAACTTTTATGACGTCTTGATATATTTTGCATGGGGATGTAAAGTAAAGGTGAGTAAATCAGTTTGCCTCGTTAGAGCCGGTTGGCTGTTATTACCATCATGTCTGAGCAAGAGGTGCACAGGTCTTTTGAGCAACGGATTAATATTAAATTTTTGTCATGGGAGAGCTTAAAATTTGCCAAAATTTTGGGTCGAGTGAACACAGTTCACTGGAAACATGCTTTCAAGGATCCATGTTCACGATTGGTAAAAAGAAAAATGTGAAAAACTGGAAGAGCAGGAATGCCAGAAGACAAGATTCGTCTTTTTGCTGGGAAAGTTGTTGCAGGAACCATATAGCTCATAGATTTTTTTTTCATGAATGACGTGAATTTAATTGTGTACTCTGTCAACTTTTTGATGAATTGAAGCTCGACTATCGACGAAAAAGACAATACAAGCATATTCGAAGTGCGATTTTGCTCCATGGCAACGTTTGGTCACGCACAGCTGCATTCTTTCAAGAAAACTTGGACAAAATGCATTGTAAAATATTCTAGAAGAACCACCCTACAATTCCAATTTATCCAGATTCATTATTTGATTGCGGGATTAAAAAACTTCCGATTCGGTAGGAAATTTGTGGTAATAAAAGAGGAGATTTCATAGAAAAATATTATGTGTTCAAAATTATATTTATAAATAAATTTTTAAAGGCAAAATTTCGGATCATATTTAATTCGCCCTCGTATAGGTCACTAGGTTATCCATCTGCTGGTACAGGAATCATTTTAAAAAGGCGTAGTGAACGACGATCTTGTTTTCCAGGTGTCTCGATTTATAATCGAGATATATATCCAAATTGTCCATATTAACTATATGGATAATCTTTTCGATTTCCAATAGTCTATCGAAAGTCTTGAAACAGCTTTTATAATCCTGAAAAATAGAGAAAAAAAATCATTAAAAATGGGTTTATTCTCCTAGAAAATTCAATTCTTTTCTTTTCAATATTCATTTTGAGAACAGAGTACTCTTGAAAACGGAATAAAACAGTTGAAATAGTTTCATAATCCTGAAAAATAGAACAAAAAATAATTAAAAAAAGGTTCATTCTCATATAAAATTCAATTCTTACCTTTTCAGTATTCATTTTAAAGGCAAAGTAGCTTTTAAAACGAAAGAAACGGGTCGAAAGTCCAAGGAAACTCTCCAAATTGTCCAAATTAACTATATCGATAATCTTTTCACGTTCTAATACTCTCTCGAATGTCTTGAAACTGCATCATAATCCTGAAAAATAGAAAAACATCATTAAATGGGGTAATGGATCATGGGTTCAATCTCATAGAAAATTCAATTCTTACCTTTTTAGTATTCATTTTGATGACATAATAGTCTTGAAAACGGAAGAAAACGGTCAAAATTCCAAGGAAACTCTCCGAATTATCCAAATTGACTGTATTGCAAGTCATATCAAGTTCTAATTCTCTCTCATGAGGCTTGAAACAGCTTTATAATCCTGAAAAATAGAAAAAAAATCATTAAAAATGGGTTTATTCTCATAGAAAATTCAATTCTTACCTTTTTAGTATTCATTTTAAAGGTAAAAGCATTCTGATAAAAGGTAGAAAACGGTAAATAATACAATAAAACTCCAAATTACTCAAATTTGTCCTTTTCAATTTTACTGATATCAAAAAATCATTCGTTACCAAGTTATTTTGCAACCAATTTTAATGATTTCTGTTTTAAATAAATGTATTCGAATGATATTTTGTCCTGTTAACATATTATTAGTAAGTACTTACGTTTTAAACACATTAAAATTTTTAATTATCATTGGTACGATGACTCCAACAAGTTGACAAAAGACATCTGACTTATGATCTTTGCAAGAAAACCATTCAAAATCAACAAGTTCATGAATATACATTACAAATTTATTTACGATATCATTTATATGTCCTGCAAGAGGTAATACTTTGTATATAATATCGTAAATTTTTGCTACAAAAATTACTAAATTTCTATTTGCATAAATCAGACGCCTTTTCTCATCGTTCTTTTAAAATGTGTAAAAATGTGTAGCAAATTTAAAACATCACTTTTTAAATTATTTAGACACTCAGTACAATGTATTGACTTTAATTTTTTTACAAAGAAACCTGAAACATATGAAGTTACCTGAGTGTCAAAAATAGAATCCCTCAGTTCTATATTTTCAAAATTTAAATTTAAATCAACAATTTCATTATTAGAGGCAGACGGTTTCACAGGCTCGATTTTTGAATTTAAAAATGAATGCAAATTATCTAAAATACTACTGTCATCTGCCTCGCAATTAGTACTAACATTTTTCCCTGATATCAAGCTATTGCACATTACAGTTTTTAATGCTGAAACGAACTGGTAACAATTTGGGGCCGTATTAGCAGCTCCATACTGCCGAATAGCACCGAACATGTTTTCAACAGGATCCTGATTCAAGGACCTAGTCCTCAAAAACTTGAATCCTAGTCTCCAACATTCTTGAGTCAACAATTTAACACCTCAAATAGTATGTAACCAACAAGATTTAAAAGGCATTGATTTTTTCATCGGCTTTCCGTTTTTCGGTAAAAACTCCCATGATTCAATAGTTGGTAACATTCTGTCCCAAAATTGAACATGAGAAGATTTCCTAGTAACGCATCGCCTCAAATCTTTACCACCTTCACTTGTCAAACTTCTACCATTGAAACTGTCAAACAATTGGTCAATATCTGATACAAATTCAGCAGTATGAATAGCTTGTTCGGGAAGTAAATTGCAAGTTACTAAACTTTCAATTGTGGCAGCCATAGTGTGGCTCATTATCTTAGCAACAACAGAAACCTTCATTTTTAATTTAGGATTCTTATTTAAATCAAAAAAAAAATATCTCTAATTTTATACAAAGCTTGAAATCTTTTAGTTTTATCAATATTAAAAGCTGCTTTCACATGACTCAATTTAGCACATTGACTTTCATTAAAATAAATATCATAATTAAAAAGGGCATTCCTCGTACATTTTAAAAGATGCGGAGGATCGTACAAAGTAATTATTCTTGAGCCATTAACAAAAAAATAGGGACCAGTTCTTTCATTATTTGAATCTAAACGTAATTGATTTAATGCTGCCCTGTTAGTGTTACCTAAATCACAAACTGTTGCCATGATATTTAAACCTATTTCTTGCAATTTTGAAATGACTTCTTTAATAATTAATTTTAATGCAACAGTTTTAACCTGGTCCCTTGTGAAATAATAAGCCACAGGCTGCTTCCAAGATTTATTAATGCCGTTAACGACAAATACCAAAGCATGATTTGCAACTTGCAAGTTCCTTCCCAAATCGTTACCTAGATCTACAAAACCAACAACTTTGTCCCTATACGCATCCAAAGTGAGTTTCTCCGTGAGAGCAATTTCATCGAACAACAAAACGCAATTCCGGTCAATTTGCTTCATTTTAACAACCCTTTCCTTAAGACTAGTAAAAATTGAATTGTTAATGCCGGTTTCAAATGGAATTGATCTCAACATGGACTGAACAGTAGATTTGCTGGGCAAAGCAACAAAATTTTTAAAAAAATTGTATGCCCTGGGACCTTTTTTGTATAATGCTAATGAAATTACTTTATCGGCAGTTGTCCATGAAGGCTTAAGTTTTTTTGTATTAAAAGTTAAATGTTTCAAGAAATTGAGGCCTGCTGAATCAAACTTTGCATGACAATTTGAAAACAATTTTGAATCTCTAATTTGAAGTGCAGTTTTAATTGAATTTTTAGAATTTTGCAAAGCGTTTAATTATTTACAAATTTGACTTTTTTGATTCCTAGTTTCTTTCTCTATTAAATTTTTAACTTTCGTTACACTAATTTGATTCAATGTCCCTTTTTCTAAACGCAATTTTTTAGCTGAAGGCTCAAATTCGGAAAAATCACTAGGAATATTTGACTCTACATCACCTAATTTTCTTTTTTCAGCAGGCCTAGGTGATGTTTCGGGTGCTAACGGAAAAGCAAATTTATTCAGGCGGTTTTTAGCACTACTAGTAAAACATGTATCAGAAAAATGATCTTCACAGAGTCTCATTTCTTTGGATGAATGGGACAAACCTATAATATCAAACCATTTTTTCTTTCGCTCAATATCTGCAGGGAATATAAAAAAATGTTTTTGAAGAGAACTATCTTCGAGGGGACAAATATACAAATTTTTGCATTGTGGTGATGCACATTTATGAACCTTCCTTCGAATTGGTGTTGACATTTTAAATTTGCAAACAAATATAAATATAAAAAAAATACTCACAATTTAGGTTAAGCATTAAAATGGCGTCTACATCACTAACGAAACTCATTTAAGAGTCCGTTCTCAACACACCGTTCGGGGATCTCTGCGGGGTCGGGAACAGAGGAGTGCTCGCGGTAGGCGGACACAACCGTATCCCTTCCAGTGCATTTTTGCTCTAAAACTGCCGAACGGATTTAGATATTTTTGCAATGTAAAAATCTGTTGACTAATTCGGTCGCGATATATTTCAATCTCGCTTCCGATGCGTTTCGAAATAGGTCGAAATAGGAAATATCATCCTATCATAATTTTAAATGCTTTACGAAAAATTTCAAAATTGTGTCAATATTGTATTCAAGCCAATGGTCATCATTTTCAACAGTATTTGTAATTTATATAGGTATTAAGTAAGATTTTTTATTGTTTTTTCTATTTGAAATATATATTTAATGATAGAAATTATCAAAGCCTATCTCACGGCCTACCTGTTTATACCATTTAATACAAAATTTTACGCCAAATATAACCCGCCTACTTATAATAAATGTATAAAAGGCGAAAATTTCAAATATTTCGCTAGGGTTAAATTTTAAATGTTAACATATATACATTTTTGAAATGCCCATTAAAAAAAGGAATTGATTGGTCAACTAATATATAGGGTGTCCCATTAAAAAAAAGGTATGTTTATATTATAACATAAACACTAAAAGTTTTACAAAAAATCCGAATAGATATTTAAAATCAGCGTAAAAAACTCTATATAGAGCGGTTTTTTTATAACGATAGGATGAATAATAAGCGAGATACAGAAAGTGCCTGAATAGGGCGTATTTTCAATTTTGCCCTGTATAAGAAAATCTAAGTTAGCTATGATACTTTTGAATGTGGCATCGTTTGTTTCATAAAAAAGTATGACAGGAATGTGAAAACCGCATCCTTCTATCTTCAGTATTAACTGAGATACCGGGCAAAAGTATCGAAAAGTGGACACCCTGTACGGCAGCGGGGGCGTAAAAGGGGTTAGCGGGGGATACATGAAGGTAGAAAGAGGGAGTGAGGGGTTGGTAGAGGGTTGAAATGGGCAATGTAGGGTAGGATAGCGTTGCGTAGGGTAGGGGGTAGCGGAGGTTAGATGAGGGTAGGGTAGGTGCAGGGTAGGTTTATATTTTTTAGTCCAAACTTTAATAAAATATTGAACGTCATTTATGTAATTTGAATCTTTTGTAAAATCATTTTAATAATCATATTAAATAATTATTATATTTACCTGTTTGATAGTGTAAGTGTTTACACCCGATATTCCTAGAAATTGTGTTACCTATTTTCGAAGTTCAAATAAGGAATATTAAAGGAGAAGGAAAACAAAAAAAAATTATTGCTGTTTATTTTCATATTTTTCAGTACATATTCAATTTGTTGTCCAATTGTTGAATGTATATATAGGCTTACGCATTCCTAATGCGACTACGAACTCGTACCATTATTTTCGGTTAGACACTGTCCACTGTAATACGTACCACGCATTCTTTTTACTGCAAAAAGCTGAATTTAAAGATATGCTGTGGTGAAAAGTGCAAATGTTATATGCAATGTTATCGTTAACGATGCTGTTCATCAAAATTATGTGCTTTAAGAAGCGCGTGAACTAGCAAATAATGTATACATTGCCACTAGCAAAGCTGAATTAATACATCTTGTAACCAAATATGGTTAAACGAAATATATGTACATATAATGAATGAATCATGCATGATAAATGATTCATAAAAGCCCTTTACCAATTGATTTAACAATTCAGGACTAACAAACAGAATAAAATGACCAAAGCAATGATTATTAAGTACAGAATATAGAGAGTGGGAAATATCCAACACCAATTAACAAATATAAAACAAAATTCAAATATACTATCATTCAAATAACAAATACCAAACAAACTTTGAATTTACCAACACCGCAATTAACAAAATAGTACATGCAATGACAAACAATATTAACAAAATAGTGCATTCAATAACAAACAATACTATTACCTTAAATAATGCTTTTTACAACCGCTTACTATATTTAATTTCGAGGAAATGAAATATTCCGTTACCCATACGAACGCTTTCCGATAATTGTAGATTTTTTGAAAACCATCAAAGAAGTTGTGGATAGCAAACAAACGAGATAATTGTGCGTGTAAAAATTCTTACCCGCACACACGTTCGTGTAGGTAAAATTATTTTGAACGAAAATTTGCTCAAGTGAATGCACACGGCTTATAAACCACTAATGCCCGGTTTCTCGACTCTGAGATAATTACAAGCTAACTCTAACTTTTCAATAAACTCCAGTTAACCTTCGGAAACGGGTTTCTCTACTCGAAATTTTAAGTAATTTAAGAAAGATTTAATTTTAAGAAATTTCCAAGTTTAAGTATGCAACAACTATAACGTTAAACGCAAAAGGTCGAGAAACCGGGCATTAGTAAAAAAAAAACAATTCAAAATTCAAACCTCGAAATTAACCCAATGGACCCAATGGAAAGTGGCTGGCGATGATTGCAGGGTGAAAGAGAATCCAGAAAAAATAATTTCTTCAAGTTGGAAGTACTATAACAACAACATCGGTACGAACATGTCGATGCGATCAAAGCGGATACTGTTCGGCGATGCAACTCAACAATTCTGAAAACATATTTCCGCCCTTTAAATTGTTGCGCCATTGAAACTCTGACAAGTAGGACGGAAATAGTTCTGCAGAAGTGCCAAATTGCCTCTTCAGTTTCCGCTTTGCCAGCATCCACATGTTCTCGATATTTTGCGTATGAACATCGGGATCATTAGGGTCGACAAAAAACTCCTCATGTATGATAACCCGATGGTCATACACACCGTTACCGAGCATACCGATATTGTTATATGCCCTCCAACCATCAGAAATTATTGTTGTTCCTGGTAGAATCTTCCTAAAAACAAAAATAATAATCAAAAACTAATAAAATCAAATAAAATTGAGATGAAAGAATCTGCAATAGGAATTGTTACAAGCATAAAGATAATATCTACACTACATAAGCTTAGATAAATGTTAAACTATTTCACTACGTCTAATGTTCTTCGAATATTACGAATACAGTAATTTATAAAGACTTACTGAACGATGAGTGCCGACAATGTTTCCTGGGTCCTGTCCGGCACTTCTACCAGGAAGCATTTCTTGGATTCTCTTTCGATGCCACCAAAAACCCAACGACCGGGGCGCACTGCTCCCCGGTTGTACTTCCTTTTGAAGAAGTACGATTCGTCGATTTCTACAACTTTTGAAGAGCCATCGTCATTGAAACCCCCGATGAATACCTCATGAAGGTTAAAATGACTCTGGCATACATCTCTGCAAAAGTTGCACCAATCGACCATCGTTTTGGTTTTGTTGACCCCTGCAATCACAGCTATGTCCTTCTGAGCCAGGTCCATACTCCACCCGTACAAAATCACCAACAATTGGGACAGCTTTAAATGACTACGTGCAAAAAAGCTGTCCCTCCTGATGGCGATTTGGGCGTTGCATAGCCTGCACTTCCAGACGAAGCCGTCACCCCCGTCTCTTCTTCTTCGTGACATAGGGATCTACAAATTACAATTATAAAGCATGTGCACAATTATAAAACAATAATATTTGGTTAACAAAACTTACGTGACAGGCTTCGCACTGCCGAGAATTGCTCAGAAGACGCCTTCTCGCCAGCCACTGCATTACTACTAATGGATCCCCCTGCTGCAGCCGCTCTAGAGGTGTTCTTTCTAGCCGTATTGCAGGGAGATCCATTATTTCCACTGGGTCCACTAAGACAGTCGGGGCTCGTGGTATGTTCGCCATGTTCGCAAAAAAGTGACGCAAAATTTTGCAAAACGACCGGAAAACAACTTTTCCCCCTTTTTTTTTCAAAATTTAAATTTCAACTGTTCATGCTTCTTCTTTTTCTGTTCAATTTTAAGGTTTTGTAATTGGTAATTCTAACAATAGTTGTTTCATATCTTTTTTTTTAACGAAAGCAAAAGAAAGAGAAATCAGTCAGTTCTTCATCTTCTGCCGTTACGTATTTTTTAATAATAAAGAGATTCTAGAGTAGAGATTATACGATTATAGAGATTGTCGGGGCGTGGGGCCGTGAATCTAGCAATAACTAGCAAATAAAACTGTTCTTGTAGGTGTTGTTTGATTTATTGTACCCTGGTATAATAATTAATTTTCCTTCCAAGCGGTGTTATCTATAGAATTATGTGTGAAATTTGTTAATATACTTTAAATTTTTAATAAAATAACAATTTACACAGTCTGGCAACGATGCACAGTTTTTGACGCTGTCAGAACACCGAATTTGACGTTATTGGGGCGTGCGCGTTAGCCCGCTCCGGTTTGTCAATCTTAACCTTATTTTGCATTTCGGGAAACCAAAAATTCCTTCCACTATCATCAATATACAGTTTCGAGTACATGAGGGTCTGCAAAATGAATTATGGCTGAAATGAAATAAGCTTTTATTGAAAAAGGAGAATATAATAGAAATAATTCTTAAAATTTCGTATATTACATACTATTGTGTATAATTTATCACAAGTATTTTTTACTATTTTTAAATTTTACATATCAAATTATTTTTTATCACGAGTTTGTTTCATGTAATAGTTAAAAAGGATAAATTTTGTCCTCACTTACACTGTAAACTGTGCACCTAGAATTTATAGCTTAAAACTATAAATTTTAATTTATTCATTGTATATTGATTAAAGTAACAAACATTGTGTAATTAACATCTTTTACATTAATAATTTAAAACTATTTGAACAGGTGAAAAAATGGTTGTTTTATACAATGTAAAATACGAACCTGATAGTTTAATTAAGGTTTCTAGTTACTATTTGTTTCCGTTTTGCCAGTGTCAATTATACAAATTGAAGCAATTGTGAGTAAAAGGAAAATCTAACTATACTTTTGATTCTACGGATAACTAAAAATCATTCGTTATTTTGATCAATTTCAATCAGTTCTTACCATAATTATTCAAAAAAGACGTAAACGAATGGTTTTTTACTTTATTAACATATTATTAGTAATTACTTGTATGTTGTAAACATATTCTTGTATATGAAGTTTCTTCAATCGAAGGAGGAGCTGTTTGATCGAAAGAGACAAATGGCAGAAAAAATCTGAAATATCGTAATAATGGTGGTTTATTTAACGCTTTTTGACATTATTTGTCTTCTAATTTTTAGTGCAAATCGTACAAAAAAGAAAATAATAAGTAAAAGAAAAATTCTAAGCCTACTTTTCATTCTACGGGTAAAAAGCAAACATTCATTACTTTGTTAATTTTCAATGGATTTTGACGATTTTTTTGTTAAAAAAACGTAATCGAATGACAGTTTGCGTTATTAGCGTTATACTAGCGATTAATTACGTATCTGTTTACGTAGTAAATTACGTAATTGTTTCTGGTGGTGTATTTGATGTTTCTTGACGATCATTTGCTTCCTGTTTTCCAGCGCTAATCCTCTCCAATAAATAAATAAGTAAAACAAAAATCTAACCATACTTTTGATTTAATCAAACTAAAAATAATTCGTAACTAAAAATCATTTCGTTAATTGGATAAATTTCAATGAGTTCTTACCATTGTTGTTCAAAAAACACTTATTAGATTGATATTTTGCATTGTTAGTGACTAATTACGTTGTTAAGATCGAAAGAAAAACAATTAATTGTAATGTCGGTACTTTTGGATAATACGTAAATCCAGGTGTTTGGTTAGAAAAAAAAATGGAACCCTTTCTTTGACGAAAGGTTCCGGAAAATCGGGTGTGTGAAGTTCGCACCGCAACTGTAGTTCTCAGTAGTTCTGATTAGAGTTCTGGATTCCTTTTGGATAGTTTAGGAGTTCTCTGTACAAAAAATAATAGTCCTGGTGTTTTAACACATAATTTTTTTAAATAAAACAGGCGGTGTTAACTTCAAACCTAAATTTACAATGGAATAGTTCTGATTAGTTTATTTGATGTATTTTGATGAGTTCTAGAGTTCCTGAATATTAAAAAATAATAATAATAAATTTCATCAATAAACAAGTATAAACAGTTAATCAATTAGATATATTGTCAGACAACCCATAACTTTTTAATTCATGGAAAATTTGCAAATACCATTAAAGTTTCTTGTAGAACTCGTCGAGTGCTATTCAGAACTGCTATCAGAACTTCTGAGAACTCTCAAAAAATTCAACTTCATTTCAAGTCGAAAAAAATACAAGTCCGAATTTGAAAAAAAAAATGAGAGTTCTCAGGAGTTCTGAATAGTATTCGACGAGTTCTACAAGAAACTTTAATGGTATTTTGCGATTAAAACAATAGTTTATGAGATATTCTCAAAAATCACTTCGAGCCGAAAAAATACAAGTCAGAGTTTGAAAAAATTGGGTGTACTTACAACCCAATAAAAGCACTTAACTTAAGGCGAAGAAAGAAATACAGATGTAAAAATCTTAAAAATAGCAATTTATCTATGTTTTCTAATCATAGTCTGAAACTTTGGATTGACTATTTTAAGAAAATGTTTGTATACAAGAACCATATCGTGGGCTTGCAAGCAAAAGGCATTAAGGCCATGTCCATAACGGCGCATCCCACCTCGCATCGCACTTAGCATTGTACCGTAGTCATACATTAGTTGATTTTTAAATTTTATCAGCGGCATAGCGAAGATGAGTTCTTCATCGTCGGATGAAGAAGGAAAACAATACATCCTTATTCCTTCAATGTTTCTTAATGTTCCAATTAAATAAAAAGCAAAGTCAGTTCGGTGAATTTCATCCACCTTTTTAATGATCTAAGAAAAGATAATATTTTTCATTTATAACAATTAAACATTTCTAAACAAACAATTGGGCAATTTAAAAGGTGTTTGCATATTTGTTGTGCCTATTTAATGCAACTCAGATTATTTTACTAAATCTTTGATTATTATATTATGTGTGTAAGCAACACTATTAATAACATATTCAGCATTACCTAAAATGCGCATGTCATTTGGCGTGTCATCTCACTCTACTTAGAGCAACATATAATTTCCAATGAGTAAAGCAAGGAGATCGAAGATCGCACCTACAATATATAATGTTTGTCCTTGCGATTTATGAATAGATATACTATAAGCTAACTGTAATGGAAATCGACGTCTATTCATTTCAAAATCGCATTTTTGATTAATTTTAAATTTGAAATTAATTCTAGGAAGCAAGTTGTTTGGATCATTAGGTGTTTTTACTGTAATAATTCGCTTACTTATCGACGTGACGATTACTTTAGATCCATTCACCAACCGATCATCAAAGTTGAGATTTCGTGTAACCAGACAGAGCGCACCGACTTTTAATTTCAGTTTGTGATCCGGTACGCCGTTGTCTGTCGCCTGGTGCAATATCTCATCGGTAATTGTGGTGGCTAGTTGTTTTTGATTCTTCTTCTAGTACACTGGTTCTAGGACGCCCTCTTTTAGCTTCTTTTGTGGTTCCTCTGTTGCATAGCACAAAGGCCAATTCATTTCTGAATTGGCCCTTTGTAAGCAGACTCTTTTTAGGTTCACCTCTTTCTTGAGCATTTTTTTATAAACAATCCAAGAGTTTATATTAGCTAGATCAAATAGATGAAAAAAAATACGCTAATACCACTTTTTAGACCTCATTGTTATATGATTTCTGCCCAAAAAGCTATCCATGAGATCTACTCCTCCCATATCTTTATTGTACTCTTGGACAATAAACGGGCAAGACCCTGTCCAGACAAGTGTTCTGGACAAGAAAAACTTGTCCAGAATGTACCTCAAACTTGTGGGCATATCACATCAAATCACAGAGAACATAAAATTTGAAGCCCCATTTATGTGGCTTCTTAGGCAGATATTGCTTTAAAAAATGCCCTATTTTGGTAGAACACATCTGTTCATCCACAGAAAGTCTTTGATTCATTGGCACTGTGGCAAACCTCTCATTGAGATGCTTGATAACAGGGCGGATTTTATAAAGCCCGTCATGTTCTGGATGACCTATAGGATTGTGAAGATCATTGTTATAAAAATGTAATGATTTTATTTATAACTTTATTTTCACAAACTTGTTCAGTGGCATTGTTAAAAAAATGGGCTCATATCCAAACTTTGGCGACCAGTATGATCTTGTGCTAGGAAATTTGATTACTGACATGTACAATAATATACCAAAGAACTTATACAAATCATATTCTGTAAATGTTATAGATGAACTGGGATTACTCTGTATTATACAGGGTATACCACGGTCGATGGCAGGTTAGGCGTTTAGGGAAAACGGAGCGTACGATTGTCGTGAAAATTTGGTTATTTAAGTAATTTAAGTAATATTTAAGTAATAGCCGGCTAAAATCCAGTCTACCAGTATACATTTCAATAGAACGTCGCGATGAATTCTAATAAATTTAATTGTTCTACTGGATCGCAAGCCGCGATTTGTAGAGGTGCAAAGTTATTTGTGTTAGGTATGAGGTACAAAATTATTTAGAAACTACAATTAATAGGTTTTTTGGGGATATTTCAAAAAAATGTGTGTATCGGTAGGTACAGTCTTGAAATAGCAACAAATCTTGTTAAAATAAGGAAAAAATAATTCAATTTTCTGCTAAAATTACACCTCAGCTCAGTAATATGAGATGACATCTGTATGACAGGTTTGGCTATAGTTTAGCAGAAAGCGGTGAACTATTTTTTAGAGTTCTTTTATTTTCTGTTTTAAAATAATCTTTAAGTTTATTTTTGGAGTTTCCTTTTTATTATTTTCTTAGAATTTACTTTCTTTTTCAAGCCATTGTGGCAAAAAGACATATCTACATAATTCTATTTTATTATTAGTGATATTTTTTCAATAAATTATCGTTTAAATATTCTCATTTCTTTTTAATCGACTCGACGTTCGCTCATCCGAACCCGTTTTGATACTGTCGAAGTGTCGAAACCGTCGAAATTATTTGATTTTTAATCTAACCAAGCCAAAGCGCGGTGTGAAGTCCAGTAGAACAATTAAATTTATTAGAATTTATCGCGACGTTCTATTGAAATGTATACTGGTAGACTGGATTTCAGCCGGCTAAGAGTTTAACATTGATTTCCCTATTATGCCCGAATAATTTTCTAACAGTGTATATAAATTTGTCTCCTCTACTAATGTTTTGATAAAATCTTCAGTGATAAAATGGTTAAAACATTGATATGGAGTTTCTAGGTGTGATAGACCACCTGAAGCAGTAGAACTCCCCAAGAAAGTAATTTTATCTTTGTCATACACCAGATTCCTTTTTTTCCAAATAAAGCTTCTTTTGTCAAATGGAAAACTAGATGAAGACTGCAAATTGGATGAAGTTGATGGGTGAGAGGGTTCTTGATCTTCTGTTTCTACAAGAGGAGGATCAATGTCAGCAGTTTCATCCACATCATCTTCATCATCGTCGTTCTCCTCCTGCAACACTCTTATAACTTCATCAGAATCGCGGTTTTCATCATCGGAATCTTGGTCATCTTCTGAGAGCCAACCGCCTTGTAACTTACTAAGATAATCTTCAATATCTCTTTCATTCAAGTTTCCCTAAAAAACAACATAAAATAAACATTTACAAAAAAATGTTTGCCATACATTGCAAGTGAAATTACTGCATAGTGATGTAAATTTCCATCACATAGTTTTGAGAAATTTATTTACAGTGTTTTGATATAAATTGTATATAAAACAACAAAAACATGAAAACAAACCTTTTTTCCACTCATTTTCACTTTTACTGTATTTTATATCTCCGTTTATTTCCTTATAACAAACTAAAATCTCGCTCCTTTTTTCCAGTCACAACAAACAGCGGAATGACAAGTTCTATGCCTGGTAATTAACAGTGACGTTTGCTTTTTTTCGACAACTGCGTCTTGTTGCACGCAATAGTCGCTTAAAATGTTGCCAGCAACAACAAATTTACAGTACAAGGGTTTTGAGTACCTTTTTTTGTTGACTAAATATTATGATTGAAATTTCCCTCATCATGCAAAGAAGGGTTAAATGTCCGCCATGGCTTCGCCCGTTGGCACGAATCGGAGAGGTCCAATTTTCAATGACTACCGCCATATCTGGCTGAATTTAAGCTACCCTCAAATCGTTCATGCAGAATGTCCATCGTGGTATTCGCTGTGTGGCACGTGGCGCCATCCTGTTAGGACCACATGTCGTCATCGTCCATATCGTTCAATTTTGGCCAAAATAAATTGGTTATCATTGATCTCTGATCACTGAAGTCTGCGAAAGACCTAGTTCGCAGGCCCAGCGACTGCCTTGGGTTCTCCTGCACACTTTCACTGACAGCAGCGATGTTCTCGGCCGATCTTGCGTTCCTTTGACGTACAGGTGTTGGCTGATTGTTTACCGATCCGGTCGTCTCGAATTTGGCCACCAAACGTTGGAGAGTCGACTTTGAAGGGCCACCATGTCTGCCGTAAAATAAGCGCAACACGCGCAACATTTGCACTACCGAACACTCATTTTGATAATAAAGTTTTATCATCATTTAGACATGCTGTTCAAT
This sequence comes from Phyllotreta striolata, assembly GCA_918026865.1. Lineage (NCBI taxonomy): Eukaryota > Metazoa > Arthropoda > Insecta > Coleoptera > Chrysomelidae > Phyllotreta > Phyllotreta striolata. The sequence continues at coordinate 8,189,543 of OU900098.1, read as the reverse complement.
CGTGTAACTTACCATAGTGATTTGGCATCAGTGACTGAATAATAAACAACAAATTTGACAGACACCGCCAAAACAGCTTGACCGCCACAGCCTGTCAACATCGACCCGTCCCTATTGAACAACCCTTTACATATAACTTTGGTTAGGATACGATCTACATATTTTTCATATTTAAATCGTGCACTTTATGATATAGGCGTCCTTGTATTTTCATAAAACTTAATCCTTGTGGGTGTTTCCATTTAGTAACTGTTGCACAAAAAGCGAAAAAATCATTGTAATGTCTTGGATGTTTCAGAAACAACGATTTTTTATAAAAATTCGCATCTAGTGGTTCAAAATCCTGAATTTTTTTTTCATCAATCAACGGTGCTTTACAATGCGGACATTTATAACAATTATCTCCATCGAGTAAAGATGGATTTTTCAATGTGAACCTCTTAATTTTCGGATAGTCTTCGTTTGTCGAAAATTCGCCAATTTAATGGGTTTTTACGAGAACGTAGTGGCGCTGGAAGATGTTTTCCAGCATGCGTCTTTCTGTAACGTCTTGTTTTTTGTTTATTCACAGGATTTTTTTTTGATAAGTTTAGGGTGTTCTTCTTTTTTGCGATACCTCTTATCGTATATCTTACGACGTTTTCCTAGAGGAATATCAGAAGGTTTTCGTCCCTATTTCTTTTTTCTTGTGCATTTTCTGCTTCACAACTGTCATTTCTTAATGCAATTGACATAACTTAATCTAATAGTTGTGGTTCTTTACCATCTTTTTTATTTGCTACTCCTTCCACAACAGTATTGGCAGGAATTAATATGTTGGAATGAACAATTATCTTCGGAGATTGTGGGGCAACTGCGGGAAAAACCGAATGCTCCTTTTTTTCCTTGAAGTTTAATATCTTCAGTTTTTTTCTTCGGTCTTCCGGCTTTTTTTATCAAACCTTCACTTACACTAGGTCTAATATCTAGGATATTTACGTTATTTGCATTGTCATTTACTATTTGGGATACCGGAGTTACCTTATGAATAACAACAGGTGCAGTAATCGCAGTAACCTGTAGATCGAAGCGGATTCTGTGGATGTTGAATGGACTCCGAGGTATATTCTCGCCAACAAATGCTGCAGTTGAATGAACCAGAAGTTGGTAAGCCAAATGATCCAGATTCTCAGTGCTAAACAGGCGTGCCTTGTTGTTTTCCGGATAGTACACGTCATGAGAATCGAACAAATAGAATTTGCCGTTTCGCTCTCTCCAAAAGCTGACAGTTCTGTTTGGACGTGTTGATAAAGAACATTAATTTCCTTTTTAAAAATCTGTAATACAATTCACAATTGATTGTAAATTGTTAATATAGTCAGTAGAATATTGTATAGAGATATTTTTTTCGGAATTACTCAATACATTAAAAAATAAGGAACCCTATTCCTAAAATAAATTAAACTTACCTAAATTCTTCATGATTATGTAGGTATTCTGACATAGTATCACAACAATTGTTCAAAGTTTCCTCTATTTATTTAAATGCAAGCTTCTGTTCTTCTGCGTAAAGAACCTTGCACACTTGCTACCATTTGAGGATTCTGTCGAATTTCCTCCATGGCTGTAGTTATCCTTGCACGTAACTGATCCACATTGTTTATGGGCACACTCTACACCAATTGTTTCACATGACCCCACAAAAAAAGTCACAAGGGTTCATATCTGGTGATCGCGGTGGCCAATTTATGGGTCCATTTCTGCCAATCCATGTATTTGGAAAAATATTATCCAAACGTTGTCGGACATTTCTGTGGAAATGAGGAGTAGCTCCATCCATTAGGTACCACATTCGAACTCTTATGGCAACCAGAACTTCCTCCAAGAGTATCGGAAGTGTCTGTTGCAAAAACATTAAATATCCTGGTCCATTCAGCTGATTTGGAAGAAAATATGGTCCGATTAAATAGCTGTGAAAAAGTCCGTTGATGTCCTCGATTACGTGTGGCATGTAGATTTTCATCGCTCCAAATATGGGTATTGTGAACGTTAAATACTCCATCCCGACTAAATGCAGCTTCATCCGTGAACAAAATCGTACTGAGAAAGTCAGGTTCGATTTGGCATTGTCTCAGTAACCAACGGCTGAACACAACTCTTCGTTCTTCATCTCCAGGATACAAAACTTGAACTTTTTGAATGTGGTACGGATGAAGTCCTTGTTCCCTTAATGTACGCCACACAACAAACGGAGAAATGTCGACCTCTTGGGCAAGGTGTCGGCAACTTAACTCAGGGCGATTTTCTATTGATTGTAGAATTTGTTCTTCCGAGTTTACATTTCTTCGGTTACGTGGTCTTCCTGCATTTATATTAAATGGTTCCAAACTCCCGTGATCCCGTAAATGTTGTACAGTTGTAACAAATGTTCGCCGGTCCGGATTTCTGCGATTTGGAAATCTTTCCGCATAAAGATTTTGGGCTTCATAAGCTAACAAACACTAAAATTACTTGATAAAAATTCTCACTGAAAAAATTTGCTATGTACTTATTTTCAAATAAGCAAAGACAAATAAACGCACGGACTGACAAAACTGCAATGATAACTCAGTATTACTCACCCTTACCTAAAATCATAAAATAATAAAGGTCTCTTTATTCAACACATTTAACTACTCATTGCATCTCTCTCGTTTGTTACATTACGTCTATTTGCGTCTCTATCTTTGTGTAGTACCTATTAAAACCGTTAAATTCTTAGCCGGCTGAAATCCAGTCTACCAGTGTACATTTAAATAGAACTTTTCTAAAAATTCTTCTTTTAAAAATACAAATTTTTCTCGTTCATCGGTTGTAAATTGGGGTACATTTCATTTTAAGAACTTCATTTGAATAATTATTTCCTTCCATTTTAATTGTTTTTTTTTTTAATGCTTATGTAGAACAGACGTTTTATTTTCTTTAACTAATTGGCACTAAATGTCAAATTTGGATGACATTTCATGATTTCACAGCTACCTAATACAAATTTGCTAAATTAATCAGATTTTTATAGAAATTTGCTTTTATTTCGGAAACCTGATTATTTAGGTATAGAAACATGATATACCATTTGAAAGAGAATTTAAACAACTTTTTGAATATTTAAAAATATAACGGGTATCCCTTTTAAAAAAATGAACTTATTAGCATTTGTATATCTAGGGATAAAATGACAATTTTTGAACGACCCTGTATAACTCAAAAAAAAAATTCTTTTATAGCGAACAAATACCTAAGGCATCTGTAAGCTAATCCCAAAATTTAAGCTTTCTCCTAATCTAATTACCGCAGTAATCAACATTTAACTGGAGCTATGTTTTGAACAAAAAATTAAACAAAATAATGAATTTCTCAAAAAGCGCTAAAGATAGGTATAGGGAAGTATTATACAAAAATAATCAAAAAGCAATAGCGGAGCAAAAAATGTAAAAATATACAGGGTGTCTCATTTAAAATAACAAAGTTGCTGCTACTTTTTGATAGAAGCGGCAACGCCGCAGCGTTGAAAATATTTTAAATCGATAGAGCAGGACCAATTACTTAAATAACCAAATTTTCACGACAATCGTACGCTCCGTTTTCCCTAAACGCCTAACCTGCCATCGACCGTGGTATACCCTGTATGTGTATGTATTGTACAAAATACTTGACAATTTCGTACCTCTGGCAACTCTGTTTTAAAAGGTTCGAAGTTACTTCGAAATTACTAAATAACAAGTTACGTTCCATAATTTGATAGATATTCCATTAATTTTAATATCTTTTCATTGTATTAAAATTGAAATTTTATCCTTAAAGGTATAATCTCAAAAACAAATTGACACATGTATAAATTTCTTTTTATTTTCAGAAAAAAGTAACGATTCTAATGACGTCCCCCTCGATATATAAATTGACGTGTCTGAACGATTTTTCATTTTTTCTACCCAAAAACACGTCTGTTTCCTTCTTAAAAATGTGCCACCCTGTATACGTATAAATATCCCCTAAATTACTCCCACTCCCGTCGTCTTTCCTAATGATTTTTTTAGAGTTTTGAAACGTTATTTGAAACGAGTTATTAAAACTATAAATAAAAAGTAAAAAGGTTAAAAAAAAACTCAAAAACGTAAACTTAAACTATTTTATTTTACATAAAATTATACATAGAATGTATAATTAAATTGAATGGGGCGGCCGCCCCGCGTAGCTCCGATTCCTTCATTACGGCGGCGGCGGCGGCCGCCCCGCCCTCTTCTTCCACCCGACCACCCCGCCCTCTAGATGTCGACGTGGATACTGAAATTAAAATAAAAAAGTATTATTAAATAAGTTTCATTATTAATATGTAATTATTAATAATTAAAAGGAAATTGAAAGGTTTTTAATAATATATCACCGGAATATAGAGAACATATTTTTTGCGGCCGTTTATTATTAGTTATTATTAGATTCTGTACTTACTTGTAGAGGCGATCGACTCCAGTGGCGCTAGCGCCAGCGGGGGCCTCGTTGGGTGCTCCGGGTATGGCGCCATATATGGGCCTGCGGGTGCGCCGGGTACTGCGCTAGAGGGGGCGTCCTCGGTGGCGCCGGGTGTGGGGTCTGCTGGGGCGCCATATATGGCGCCGACGGCCAGGGCGCCGGGAGTGGCGCCGGGTAGGGCGCCAGCGGGGTCGTCGTCGGGTGCTCCGGGTATGGCGCCATATATGGCGCCGGCGGCGGCGCCGGTACTGCGCTAGCGGGAGCGTCTCGGGGGCCCCTGGTATGGCGCCAGCAGGTGCGCCATATATGACGCCGACGGCCAGAGCGCCCATTGGGGCGCCGGGTATGGCGCCATCGGCGGCGGCGACTGTGACGCCGGGTACGGCGTCAACCGGGGCGGGTCGTCTAACAAATTCGGGTCTGCAAAAAATATTCAAATTAAAATAAATGTATTAATGACTTGTTACCTTTGTGATCATTACAAGAAAATTCAGTATGTAAACAAAATTTTGATTTTTTATGATAAATTAAAAAAATAACCTTCTACTATAATTCGAAATTCAATTTACAAACATATTTCAATATAAAATTTACAAAGCTATTGAATACTAACACATTGTGTAATGAAATTATTTGTGGATTGATTTTACATGATGAAACATGCATACATATTTTTGTTGGATAACTTACCAATTCGATTCATGGTTTAAATACAAATGAACGATATTCGATACAAGGAATGTCAGGGTTGTTCTAATATCTACGGTGTTGCCACTTTTATATACACAATTCGAAAGATGAATAAAAGATTTTATCAATTATTTATATTAAGAAAACGAATTAATACAATTCAATAGATTGTTAAAACAATCAAAGAATTATAAAAGTATATTTTTATCATAGTTATACGATATTAGTTTAGATAATATTCGTAAAGATAACTTTGGCAACGTTTTATACTTGACTAAAAAACAAACGGTCAACTTAGACGTAACGTCAAAATTAGGAACTAGAAATATTGAAATATAGAGGGAAATTTAAAAACAATCATCCGTATTTGGGGCTTTTTTCAAGTTATATAAGTTAGTCATGGCAAAAAAATACCATGTAAGAGTAAACCTCGGCGTTTATTTTGTATTGCGCGGCGCAATTTATTAAATCGAATTTATCGATTTTCTCGAATTTTTCGTCGTGATTTGGAGTAACAGCCACCTATACGGGAAACTGCGGATAATAATTGAATTCCTAGACAACCTTCTGTGGAACTGCATAGAAAATCTTACGCTCTTAAATATGTTTGCAAAATTTCGGGACCGATATAGAAATGTAACTTAATAATAAAAGCTTCTGTACAATATTTTTTTTGTAATATCTATGCATGATTTTTTAAATTACCAAACGGAAGTTACTTTCTGAAACCAACAAATGTCTTTATTTCAGTCTATATTGCGTAGAAATCTGCACTTATCTGTACAAATAGTAATTAATAAAATGAATAAATCAAATTTATCAACCAATCAGGTTACGTTACGTGGGTAATAAAATAAAAAAAATCAATTTTCAATATTCACATTTATTGAGATTAATTCAAAAATATAACAATTTAAAGCTTACCTGTTAAAAACTAATACTATATTATACTAAAAAAAATATAAATTATAAAATATGTAAAGGACACAATTATCATAAAATCTTATCCTATCCATCATAAATTTTAACATACAATAACTATGTACGTACATGACTATTAAGTAATGAATAAGTAAATATCGGTATATTAACAAGGAGTACGACGTCTACGATACTACTATTATATGTTTAATAAACAATATTAATTTAGAAAAAATAATAAAGTCAAAAGATACAATTAGATCCTTTATATTCTTAACAATTGTAATGTCATTCAACGTAAGTAAGCTAAGGATAAACGACCGAGGAATTCCTTAAAATGGTTGAATGGAAAAAAGAGAGAAAAGTTATTCTACCTGCGCTTGTATAGGTTTAATCAAATGTGTTTTCAATATGGTCAAATATATGAGTTAAACACAGGAATATTATTAACATAACAGTGGTTAGAGTGAGAAAGTTGAAATCCCACAATAACACCCTTTTTAGCCTATATTGCCAACAAATTTGCATCTACGTGTATAAAATATGATTTATTAGTGTGTCGGGCGGGATCATAAAACCTTCTCTTTTCGGGCTACGTATAGGTTCCTATTACGATGCAATAAAATCTATTTGCAATATTATCTTGTTTCGTGCGTTTTACACTTTACAATTTTAGCTAATTTAGAATACCTACTTTTATCTTAAGGCGCGTCCAGACTAGTAAAAATTTGCGTTGTGTGTTGTATTTGACGAATATTTTTGTGTTGTGCGTAAATTTATAACAAATGTGGACGTATTCGCCGCACAAAATTAACGCAAAAATTTTCGTCACATTCAACGCACGCGAGCCGTCTCTTGTCGGTTTTCTTTCCGACATCAAAGAGATTTGCGCCGCAAGAACGTTTAAGTGTAGACTTGTTTAGTTGTGAAAACGGTTTGTGTCGAATTTCTGTCTTGAGGTTTTGAGGAATAATAATTTTACTAAAAAAACAATATGTCGGATTTGATTTTAATGAAAAGAAAGTGTGCTGCCTTTATTGTCATGCATCACCTTATTTCAAAAGAAAAAAACAAATCGAGTGAGAAAAGCAGGCGCTATTGGATAAAACATTTATACAAAAAACAATCAAGTGGTACGAGGTTATTGAATGTGCTATCCTTGGATGAAAGTACTGGTCATTTCCGAAATTTCTTGAGAATGTCTCCAAATGACTTTGAAGTTTTGCTCAATAAAATTGGACCAAAAATTGCAAAAATGGATACAAATATGAGGAAATCCATACCTATAAAGGAAAGATTGGCTGTGACATTACGCTTTCTGGCTACAGGGGATTCGTACACAAGCTTACAATATCTTTTCAAGATATCCAAGCAAAGCATATCTGTGATAATTCCAGAAGTCTGCAGTGCTTTAATTGAAGCTTTAAAGGAACACGTTAAGGTAAGTAAATAGATGGAATTGAGATTTTTATATTTTTGAAACAGAACTTAAAAAGCACTCTCGTAAGTAAAAAAAACATAAGAATATCAAAACAAAAAGTATTCTAAAAAACGAGTAGTTAGAAATATCCAAAATATAAAAAAAATGTAACAAAACTGAACAATCTGTAATTGGTTGATTAAACCCTACTATAACTTTAATTATCAGTCAAATAAACAAATTCGGTTAATTCTAAAGCTACTTTATCTGCCGAAACTTGACTGTCTGTTGACGATGAGTTTTCAAGCGCTTCATTAGTGAGCCTTAAAATCTCGCTTACTGGAGTAGTGGATGCAGGTGATGAAACAGGTGAAGGGCGGCCAGTTGATATAGCTGGTGAACCAAAGCCAGTTGATGTAGGACGAGAAGCAAAGGCAGGCGAATAAAAACTAGTCGGTTGAGACAGTATACTTGCAGTATAAGGATTTTCCACTCTTTGTGCATTATATTTCTCCATTTCAGCATCAAAAATTAATGCATTTATTTTATGCTTCAAAACAGCTTGGGTTACTGGACTAAACTTTTCAAGTTGATCGGCCAAATACTTTGCATAAATAGTTGAAGAATTTTCTTCTGGTATCGGCTGTTGCAATAATTGGAAAGCTTGTTCAATTCGAGGATCTTCTTTTTCTTTTCTTCTTTTTTTAGGAGTAGAAGGTTTCCGGAATGCCGATGTGCCTACTTTTTCCTGCCTACTGACAACCCGTTTTGTTGTTTTTGCAGCGCACTCTGGCGATTGAATGTTATCAGATTCACTGCTTTTGCTAATAGGTATATTGTCTTCGCCAGATTCTTCAATCAATTCAACTGCTTCAACTGTTTCGTCCTAGAATGTAAAACATAGATTAAATAGCAGTTGTTATAATACAGTATTTAAAGCCTTCATAAATAAAAAATTTGATTGCAGATGCCCAACACCCAAGAAGAATGGTTGATGATTGCGCAAGGTTTTGAGACAATGTGGAATTTTCCAAATTGTGTAGGTTCCATGGACGGAAAGCACATAATTCTTCAAGCACCAATAAACAGCGGAAGTGAATACTATAACTACAAAGGTTTTTTTAGTATAGTATTATTTGCACTTGTCGATGCAAATTACAACGTATTATTTTTTGATATCGGATGTCAGGGCAGAATTTCTGATGGTGGAGTTTTCCAAAATTGTGAACTTTATCGTAGAATCGCGGCTAATATACTAAACTTGCCGCCAGCAAAAGCTCTGCCCGGAAGGCAGAATGATACGCCTTATGTATTCATAGCTGATGACGCTTTTCCACTTACTGAACGAATCATGAAACCATATTCAGGAGCACATCCAAAAGGATCAGTTGAAAGAATATTCAATTATAGACTTAGTAGAGCGAGAAGAGTGGTTGAAAATGTTTTTGGTATTATTTCATCAGTTTTTAGAGTGTTTAGAAAACCTCTTCTCTTGGAGCCCAATAAAGCAAAAGTGGTAGTTATGGCAGCAATTTTTCTGCATAACTTTTTAAGAAACAGTAAGACTTCTCAAAATATTTATATTCCACCGGGTTCTGTAGATTGGGAAGAAAACGGATGCTTAACTCAAGGAAGCTGGAGGCAATCATACGGTGACAATTGCTTGACAAGCTTGAGAAATCTTCCACGCAGAGCGACTCTTAATGCAAAAGATGTTCGAAAGGAGATTGCTGAGTATTTTACTACTGCAGGTTCTGTTCCATGGCAAAATGAATATGCTTAAATTAGAAATAGGGTGCATTGTATTCGAATTTTTCTAATATTATTTTAATTTTGTGAGACAATGATAAAACAAAAATAAAAGAGATAACAAACTTAATTCTCTATGAATAAACCTTTTTACTCACTTCTTTCCAGTCTTCCGAACTAACGGTTTCCCTAGGATCATCTTTATCCATAAGAAATCCAAAGCTGTTAAAAGCAAACCAGTCGGATTTGTATATATCTTTTGCACCTAAAAATGCTGATTAATTACTTATTCTATTCATTGCAATTATATTTTCAAAATAACTTACCTTTGCCGGTTCCCAAAGTTTTCCTACCCTTCGCCTTTTCTCTTCTAAAAGAGCCTAGAAGGCTCGATATCTTTTTTTTTGCATCGTCAACACTTATATTTAGGCATTCCGCGATTTCGTTCCAACTATCGTTTTTTTTATTTTTATTAAAATGCCACTTATCTTTTGCATCCCACAAAACTCTACGCTTTTGATACTCCTGAATGAGAATAATTACATCTTCTTTATTCAAATTCATTTTATTAACGTATGTACGTACTTAATTTGGGCAAAACAACAAACTAAAATTCTTCTTTCAACGCACGTGTGGTTCCCTGACACACGACACACGACGTATAAAATTATGCCGAGTTATTCCTAAATTTGCGCCACAAAAATTTTCGCCGAACACTACACACAACACACAACACAAATTTTTACTAGTCTGGACGCGCCTTTAGATATTATGTCTCTTAGTCCATTCGTCGGTTAAGTCGTTTAAGTCTATCGGTGTGTTGAGAAATAACAACTAATATTCTTACTTACATATAGAAAAGATATTTTTTATTTCTTAAATGTTACATTCGCTTTTGCTCGAAAGAAGGAAAAAATTATAAATACAATGTAGGTAATTCAAAATAAGGGAATTTCTTAGAAGAATAAATTTAAAGCTTCTCTTCGAAGAAAGAAACACGAATAAATCTCGTCGTACCTATTAATAATAGTTGCAACTAATTCATCCAGTTCAGGCAAATGAATGGTAACTTGGTCTGCACGAGCTTGATGGCCAAGTACAGAGCCCATAGGAACATGTACATCTATAAATAAAAAATATAATATAATTAAAAAAAAATTATCTTTTACGTACCATCTCTCAGCAAAATGGTCCTAGTATCATTTTCCATCGACAGAGTAGCTACGAAAGGTATGTTCTTTTGAACATTTATTAATGCAGCTTTAATATTTAGGGGCCTTCCACCATCCAGTTTAGTTAATTGTTCATCCACAAAGGGATTTTTTATTTTTGGCTTCACCGGGTCCTTAGACCGAACAGTTTTTAAGGGATTAAAAAATCTGCTGTCACTTAATTGCTGTGCAGTAATTTTTCCCCCTCGGCTTGTTCCACACCATCGGTAAAGATGTTGGAGATTCGTTCTCAGGAATAACGTTTAATCCCATCATGATTAAATGTTGCATGTAATATGCCAGGGCAACAACATGATTGCAAGATTCGGAATCACTAAAAATATAGAACCATGAAATATCAATTTCGGAAATATAATATTAACAATTAAATCTTACCCTGCTTCACAAGTTCAACGTGCTTCACTTATTGCCTCCAAAGATGCTGCAAAAGTCAAATAAATAGAATGAGGTTTTTCATTTTTTTTTGACTTCTATTACATTTCCCTTTAAGCGTTGATCCCAGCTTATCAAACAACACATCGTGGACAAAACTGTAATAAGTTTGTTAGTAAAAGCAAAACCTATAATAATATATTACGTACCCTTCTGCAAAAAATTTATAACCACGACTAATGTCCCTCTGTGTCCACCCTTTTCTTTTGAAAAATGTTTCTTCAATTTCAAAAGAAAACTTCTGAAATTGGGAAATATCTTTTGACCAACAAGAATCTATTGTACTACAAAATAAAATATATACAAATATAAATAAAAAGTATAATAAAACAAAAAATTACTTACTACAAACAGCCTAAATAATTATTGAATTACAAAAATACGAAAAGCAAAAGCACAACAACCACGTTCGAAAAATGCAGGTATAATACAAAATCAAACTTTGCAATGAGCAATATTGTTGTTGTTGTTGTTTTTATGCGGGCGGTCTTTCCAGCCATGTGACCACCTAGATCTAATGATCCTCTGTAGTTTTCCGCTGTTTCCCAAGGTCATTGATTCTGCCAGAGGTCGCAAGTATTTGCAAACCTCAGCAGTTCGGATGCCCTTGTGTTTTTGAAATCGCTAGGAAATAATGAGGTCCTTCCCCAGGTATTATGCCTGCGCAAGGATAATGCTGGACAGTGACACAGTATGTGTATGCTGTCCTCATCAGCCTCCCCACATAGACGGCATGTTTTCTGCTCTACTATTTTGAGGCGGTATAGGTGCGCTCTGAGTGCTACGTGTCCTGTGAGTAGTCCAAGCGTTTTGCTCAGCCTGTCACGGTCCATAGCCCAGAGCTCGGTTGCCCTTTCTTTTGAGGGTGTTTCCATGAACTGTTTGGATACCCTACAGCCTGTCGAGTTCCTCCATTGAACGAGATGTTCCCTTTCTAGGAGTTTGTTTAGGAAATGCTTCTACCACGTCTCCTCCCACGTTTCCACCCACGTTTTACATTTGCAACAAACCAAAATTATTTACTAAATCAATAGTAACTCTTACAAGTACTATGAAAGGAAACAATTTGATCAATCCAGGAGGATATAAAATATGGGATTTAAACCGACAAGCATATTTTCAATTACCTTTTGATGCAATAATTTTAAATATTAGAATAATTCCTACCGATGCAAGCATTTTATTAAATGATCAGCAGATTCAAAACAATGATTTAATTAATAAAAAAATATATAAAAGCGATAAATTAACGTTATTTTCTACAAATGATTATGACGAGTACGCATCTATTCAGATTATTTTAAAAGTACTAGTGGAATATGAGTAAATTTGATGTTGTAGAAGAATTGCATAAGCCAGCTAGGGAAAAATATAGAAGAAGAAATGTTATTATCAAAGGTTCACACGATTTAATTCAGGGTGATTTAGCTATAATGTCTCTTTATAATAGAGAGAATCAAGGATATAATTACATATTAGTTGTAATTAATGCGTTTAGTAAATACGTATGGGCTGAACCTGTAAAACGAAAAACAGGTTACAAAAGCGATGAATAAAATATTATTGCAAATGCCACCTGTTAAAAATTTACAAACCGATTTTGGAAAAGAATTTTACAATAATGATTTTCAAGAATTAATGAAAAAATATAATATTAATCACTACAGCACATTTTCCAATTTAAAAGCGAGTATAGTTGAAAGAGTTTTTCGAACTCTAAAAACAATGCTTTGGAAACAATTTAGTTTGCAGGGTTCTTACAAATGGTTAAAAATTCTTCCTGAAATTGTAGCCAAATATAATAATACAAGACATACAACTACCGGTACTATACCTAGTAAAGTTACAGATAAAAACGCTGGTTATATTGTTACTTTTAACCAATTAAAAACTATTGACCCTAAAACACCGAAATTTAAAAACGGTGATTTTGTTCGTATAAGTAAGCATCGTCATACATTTACAAAAGGTTATACACCCAATTGGACAACCGAAGTTTTTAAAATTAAGAAAGTTAAATTAACCAACCCTAATGTTTTTATACAGAGAAATTACAAAAAGTAAAATATCCTGATGTTTATTTAATTGAAAAGGTGTTAAAAAAAAGGAAATAAACTTTATGTTAAGTGGTTGGTATTGAATTATAATTCTTGGATAAATAAAAAAGATGTAGTTTAATTTTTAATAAAAAGCTTATAAATCATAAACATGTTTTATTTTTTTAAATACATTATTTCTATGAACTAAATCTAATATAGAATTTAAAATAATTGAAGCTTTCTTAATTCGTGTTGAAAATCGAATACAATCTAGTGCTGTTGATTCCCAATCACTTCGTCGAGCAGCTCTGTATGCATAATTCCATATGATGGATTTGGTTTAAACTTTCGTTAAATGTCACTTTTTTCATAGCAGCTCAGGATGTAAATAAATCACCTCCATTATTATTCCATAAGTCACAGGATTTATATTTTTAATTGGTTCCATTATCATAAGAGAATTATTTATAACATCATTCCTTTTCCCTTCTTTCAATATTTGTAAAGTACTCAAAATATGTTGATTTTTAAAATTTTCTTGATGATATTTTATGTAATGGCAGTATTTTCCACATTTCTTCCAGTGATGAAACTCCCAACCAAATATAGAAATTGTTGGAACTTATTTTCAAGACTTTAGATTTTTCAAAATTTTTAAAATGTAACTCAAAACTTGTTGCTTCTATGGTGGAACAATAATTTGTTGAATACATAAAGTCGTTAATCACATCTTTGTATGATAAAAATTCATCCCATTCTTTTTCACTAAATTTCACATTGGTGTTTTTATTTCCAGAAATAACAACATATGGTGCCCAATTAAAATTAGGATATAAACATACAGATATAAATTTAGATTTTGATGGATTTAATCTAAATCGTTGTTTACATATAAATTTATTGTTACAATTCATGATTACAACTGAATACAAAACTAACTTAAGCGCATTTTATATTATTTCTTGACTGGTGGGTTCTCCCTCTTCTTCCTCTCCTTCCAGTCGATAATCAGGTTCTCGCAAAAATGATGGTAAATATTTTTGAATACAATTTAAGTATCTCTGCAGCTCAGCAGCTCGCATATTTAAAACAAAACATCCTAGACAAATTTTACCACTTTCAAATGCTGAACAAATTTCATACCCTTTTTGGTATTTCTTGGATAATAAAATTAACTCATCTTCTGTGTATGGTTGATATACTCGAAGACACCCTTAAATTTGTTCATGATCAGCATCAAACTCTAAGTTGCGAAATCTTTCTTGCAGATTGGTAATTCCACTGTATAAATCAACAATTTTTGTATAATTTGCGTAAGCCATCCACATTGTAACTGTTGCAACTAAATTTATTTCATTATTTGGTTTCTTAAATACAACACAAAATGTGGTGGGATGACTTTCTGATATTAGAATTTTTTAATTTACTGGTAATTTAGAATTTTTATTCTTAACACAGCGGTAAATTTTTAAATTATTCCTAAAGATTACCGGTTTAGTATAGGAAAAAATAACAGATCTGGTTTAATTATATACCCATAAGAAGAGTTTTTAATTGGATGAGATGTATTTTAAAATAAGTAATCCAAAATAGTCGTATTTAAATTTAATTATCGATGATTTTAGTTTTTGTTTTTTAAAAGCGGTTTATCGAGGTTGACTATTGATATAAATACCCCTGTGAGATCAGTTTATAAAAAGTAATCACAATGAAAACAATTGTGAGAGATTTTAAAAATCCAATGTTACCTAAAAAAAACATAAATATTATTTTTAATGAATTATTGCAAATAGCTCGTGAAAGTGATATAGAAATTATTAGCGGTTCTTTTGAAGCGGTAAAGCCAATTGGTTTTACAAACTACTCGGATGTTTCCGATGAAGAGAGTTTAATCGAAACCGAAAATCCGGGCATTGTGAAAAATATGAAGCAGGATACCGAGCAGACTACCGAGCAGGATATCGAGCAGGGTATTAAGGAAAATACCGAGCAGGATACTGAGCAGGATAACAAGCAGGATCAACTTGAGAATATGGATGAAATTGATAGTGATGATCAAATTGATCAAGAAACGGAAGAATCTGTAACGATTATGTATAATAGTATGCGTGTTTTTGAGCAAAAATTAAAACGGTATAATGAAAAACGTGATAAGTATAATAAAAAAAGTAAATTGTATACAAAACTTATTAAACGTTTTATAAGTGACTTTCAGAAAAGTTTGTAAAAATTTTAAACCAATAAAAAGTTTGTTATCAATTATTTTTTATTTTATTTATTTTTATTTATTTTCTTTATTTATTTTTTATTTATTTTCATAAGTAATTATAATATATTGTTGGAAGTAAATAATACTATGGATACATATGTTATTCTCAATAGCCGAAATTGCTCACTGCCCGAATTTTTTGTCCACAACGCGTTATGGTTACAGTAGTTTACCCACTATGCGGTCAGAATCGTTTTCTTCGATCGGTGAGTAAATTTAATTATCCAGAACGCGTTGTGAGTAAAGTGTGGTACCCACTACCTGAAATAATGGTTCATGCGTTTTTGTTTTGGATTGTGGAGCATTTCGTTTGCCCACGTTGTGTTCTGAGTATTCTGTTTTACTCAGAAAGCATTCCAAATCAATCAATACCTAAATATAAATGAAAAATAAAGAGTTTATTTAAAAGCACAATATAATATAAATTATATTTTACTAAATTTAAAAAACAACACACAAAGAAAATAAAGAAATTTTAAAAAAACAACACAAAAAATTAGAAATAGAGAGCGAAATAAAAAAACAACTTCACTTATTTTTACAAGAATTGCTTTTGTGGCATTTAGAATTGCATTTTATTTCTGATTTAACGCACATGCAAGCCTTTGTTTGGCATCCCTTCTGGCAATTACATTTAACAAATCCTTGTTTAGACCCAGAAGATAACTTGGCTTCTTCGCGTACGTTTGCAGAAGAACCTGAAGGGATCTCAGATAACGATAAAAATAGTGAAGGCGATAATTGAAACTCATTTCGGCTATATAAACGATTCAGTTTTCCATTTTTAGTGCCGAGAACATACAAACCTTGATCAGTCTTCTCCATAACGATTGCTAATACATTTCGAGGAGCTAGACGTCCACGGTCTACCTCTGGTATGTTTATCAAAACATTGGTGCCTATATTAACAGGTGGGAATTTGCGTTGCGATAGGGTAAGCATTTTATCAGCTTGTTTTTCGAGCCCTTGTTTGCAACCTTTCCTCTCAGTATTAACTGCTTTTTTACTTCCACAAAGTTTGCATAATGGCAAATCCATATCTGCGCCACATTCCAAATGAAATGGTTCATTACATTCAATGCACACATTTTTTTGGTCGTACGTACTATTGCAAACCAAACATTTACTCATACTGACATTTTCTGTTTCAGTATCCAGTTCAGTTTCAATTTCTAAGTTGGTTTCGATATCTAGTTCCGATTCACCAATTTCAGAATTATGTTTCTCGGTTACAGTATTAGCTTTTTCTAAAGAATCTTTTATCAATTGCAGTTGCTCTTCAAGTTGTTCTTCGGTCTCAATTCTATTTACAACAGAGGTGCCTAAGCATATATCCAAAAGTCCATTTCTTTGTGGAGTTCCAAACATGGCCTCACATGGTGTTCGCTTTATACAAGTATGGAAACTGCGATTCTTCGTACTCTGAATAATACGAAGTCCTTTTGCCCAGTTTTGACACTTGTTATCTGACATCCAGGCTACTAGGGTATCACGAACGTCTTGATTTGCTCGTTCAACGGAACCCTGGCTCTGGGAATGTCGAGGTTTACCGTGAACTAATTTGATAGCGGACCAACTAGCTGCTAACTTTTGCATGACCTGAAAGTTACTCAATGAAGCAGTGTCTTTGTACAAAACCATTATACTTACTTGGTTACAGAATTCTCTTCCATTATCACTATGCAAAATATTTGGTGCTCCAAACAAACAAAAGATGTCAAGAATAACATCTGCCACTTCATCTGCTGTTTTTGTTTTAAGTGGTCGTAGTACCACATATTTAGTTAGATGATCTTGATAATAGGTATGTTCACTATTTTTTAATTGTAAGTGTAATTGTAAGTGGTAGGTTTAAGGCCACAAAACACGTATTAATCGTTATAACGCCTCAAAACTCTCCGGTTTTTTTTTATAAAATAAAAATAAAAACTCCGAAATTAACGATGCTAGTAAACGGCTCCCTGTCGCGAGAGTAGCGCATGTGACGTCACTTTGCGGAACGTAACTTTTGTTTACATTGCTTTTATAGGTTCAAAATTTTGTTTTTATTTATTTCTGGTGATTAGTTCATTGTTATTGATTCATCGTTAGGTATAATTGATTATATGGGCGTAAATGCAATTAATGCTAAGTATCGTATGTATTTACTAATTTACTATAACTAGTAAGTTATGTCAAGAGCTGGAAATAGTGTGAGAAATAGGTACCTAAATAAATATCCGTTAGCACGTCATAATTTCGGGCTGGTTATTGAGTGAAACCGAAATGTAAAACGACGACTTGTTCTAAAAACCCATAACTTATTGAAAAAGGGGGTGTTCTGCGAAATATTAAGATAAGCAGTGTGGAACCAGTCGATCGGGGATCAAAATACAGAACCTCTGTTAGATGCATTCGTTAGAATAAGGTCGAAACTCACACTGTTGTCTTACATATTAATTTACTCTCATCTTTTAATAAAAAATCGTACTCATTATGGGAGACTCTAGCAATATTAAACCCAGTAGAAAAAAGTGGTGCTTTGTACCTAAATGTACAAATACTTCAATAAATAACCCAGAAAAGACTTTTATAAGTGTACCTAACAATTTACAAAAAAAAATCGGTGGTTTAGTGCAGTGAGACGATAACTTAAAGAAGTTTCAATAAAAACACATTTTTTATTGCTGTGAAGATCATTTTAAGGTAAGAATTGTTAAAGTTTGTGCCAAAGTTAAATAGAAAAATCGTGGAAAAATCGAAAGGTACTAAGGTATTTATTTTGATTTTTTTCAGCTTGAAGAAGACATGGAAAATTACTTAGAGTACAAATTAAGCAAAGTTAACATTCGCATGAAGCCGGAAGTATTACCACATATTTTTCCTTGCCAGCTGGATAAAAAAGTTAGTGTCCCTCGTCAAAGTAGTGAAAAAAGAGCAACAAAAAGGAAGATTTCTGAAATTTTACAAGAAGCTGCAATACCTGCTGTGCCCGAGGCTATGTCTGAAACGAGGCCTGAAAATATTTCAAATGATCCAGAACCTGAGCCAAGTACATCCTCTATGATAACAGAAAATATTCCTGGAAAAAGTGACTTCTGTTGCCAGGCCAAACCCCTTCGGTACAGGAGTAAGCATATACAGGTAAACCTCGACAAAGAGATAATTAAGGGAAAAATGTCTAAAAATATGGCCACGTCTCTTTGGCACATTTAATGAAAAAAATGATTTTTTGGGCCAGTGAACTTTCTATAAAGAAAAATCTTCCAATTCAGTTTAGAATAACATTTTCAAAAGTTCAATCTATAATAGATTGTTTAGAGATTGAAATTCAAAAACCAAGTTCAGCCCATCAACAAGCTTTAACCTGGTCAGATTACAAAAAATGCAACACCATAAAATATTTAATTTCTTCTACTCCAGATGGTCTTATTAATTTTGTCTCTAAAGGATATGGTGGTCGAACTAGTGATATTGTTATATTTGAAAATTGTGGTTTTTTTGTATATATACTGAGTGACAAAAGTAAAAGAACACCAAAAAATAGTTGTTGAAATTTAACCATTTATTCTAGTTACATGTATAAGAGAAAATTAAACAAATGATTAAAATTAATTCATCGAATTAACAACAAAACTACGATTGGGTAGCGCCACTGGTGGCACCCCGGTAAGGGTCAACCAACCGTCAAGTATTGGGTAGCGAAGCACGGATCTTCGTACGTGCTGCAGAAGCACGCATCGACCTTGCTCCACGGTAAAGCGGAAGCAAAGTCGACGCGGGCAACTGCTTTATAAGCGGTGGGTTGACCTGGCTCGGGGAGTCAGTTGAGCTCCAGCGGGGGGGTCAGTTGAGCTCCAGCGAGGGAGTCAGTTGAACTCCAGTAAGGGGACTCCGGTAGGGAAGTCCGGGGACTCCAGTGGAGGGTCCAAGGGACTCCCAAGAGTCGGGAGTACAAGTGGGGTAAAGTCCGTGACAGAGCCCCAACCGCTAAGGGACTATTGTAAGGACTGCTATAAGTAAGCCAGTTATCGTATGTGAATAAAGTTGTTATTGTTGTCTACTACGTCAAGTTATTCCCATCCCAGCACTGTGGGTTCGTAAACCTAGACCCCCTAGCTTGGCATGAAACAAAGGGTTGGACACCCAACACCTTTTAACGTGACAATACTTATAAAAATTTTGTTAATAATATTTGGCTTATATTTACTTACTCATGTACTAACAAATACAAACTACAATAAATAATTAGTTATATGTTTATTTATTTTAAATTTTTTTTTTAAGTACAGCTTTCCAGTAATAAGGGAAATACATTATTTTTCCAAAAAGAAATTGCATTTTCAATAATAGATTGAGTGAAGTCCCGATCTAATGAAACCTCTACTACTGTACATTCACTTGTTGTCTCAAAATCCGGATGAGCAACACAGAAATAACCTCTTTTTAAATTTGTTGCTAACATTTGTAAATTAATTTGTCCCAGGAACTATTTGTTTATTTCGTTTTTTTTTTATTTATATAGTTTTTGAAAGTTTTATTAGATAGAGGACACTTCACTTCAATAACAGCATCTTCTGTTAGGCCATCAGGCGAGGCACCGATTATACCAAAGTCTTTTAAAATAATAAAACCACAGCTTCTTATTTTGGCATTAATTTTTTTCTGAACCTCTAACAGAACTAACTTTTCCAAGTTTTTACCTCTATTTATTGCAAGACTACTAAATTTTTTTGATACTCCAATAATTTGGTTGACTAAACTGCCACTTGGTGTTTTACAAACTGCCATTTCATATATTTTTGAAGCTGTTATACGCCCATATCGAAGCTCAAACCATAGTGAGTCTTCGCTCTGCGTAAGGGTTAGCTTTGCCGCTTGTTTAACAGCCTCATTATTCATGCTTGAACTACAAAAATTTAT
This sequence comes from Phyllotreta striolata, assembly GCA_918026865.1. NCBI lineage: Eukaryota > Metazoa > Arthropoda > Insecta > Coleoptera > Chrysomelidae > Phyllotreta > Phyllotreta striolata. The sequence continues at coordinate 8,169,404 of OU900098.1, read as the reverse complement.
AAAACTGTCTGCCGTTTGTTCGTTTTTGCTATTTACAAAATCAATAAGTATTTGATGCAAAGATAATTTTTTGACATTGTCAAATTCACCGTAATGTAAATTAATGGGGCACTTATATTTTTCATTATTAATAGTGTCCGGAAGAGTTAAATCGGCTTGCCTTACTTTCTTTCCAATATTTTCTGCTTCGATGAATTTGTCAACTGAACCTACTTGAGATAATGCTGGCTTTTTCCAATAGCAAGTAACCTCTGTTCAGAGACAACCAAGAGACTTGAAACTCAGTGTGTTATATTTATTCGGTCGGCTGTAAACAAGGCTAAAGGTAAACGTAGATGGCGCTGATGTAAATCGCCAGAAATAACCGGGAAATTTGAATTTAAATTTTTGATTTTTTTCATTTTAAGAGTTAACCAAATCCTTAATTCTTAATTTTAGTTCCTAATTCTTAAAAATATATATATTTAAGTTTGTAGAAGTAAAAAATTAGGAACTAAAATTGAGAATTAAGGAAATTGACCGTTAACTATGCTTACAATTTTATTTAAAATAAACTAGCTTGACAAGTTTATAGGCAACAATTAAAATCAGACAAATAATGAAATTGTACCGATACTTACATAGTTGAAATGTATATTAAAACGATGAGCCTAAAGGGAATGTTATGATGAAAGTATTATTACAGTATTCCTTTTTGTATCTCATCCATTCCAAGAAGTTCATTTGTAAACCTGTAAAAAATTGAAATATAAAAAAAATACAGAGTTTATGTAATACTTATTCAATCTAATAGAGCAACATAGTTTATTTCCACACCACCTTGAATGTTATAATTTCGTAACGAATGTATAGGTAATAAAAAGTACCAATTTAAAAAATTCCTTATAAAATTAAACATTTTGAGGTAAAACTATGGCGCGTTGTGTTTATTTTATACATGTCTCTCGCCAAGAGCCCTACGACATGTTTCTAAACATTTGTTTGTAGTTTTAATGGAAACTACTCAATTTATAATTGAATAAAATAAAAAAACGTTCAACAATATAATCTACCCATATTTACTTGTAACGGCATAACGGCTAACTCTAAACAGTATAACGCCTAGCCCAGTAGAAATTTGACAGATATGTACAGTTGAATCGTTTAATATTTTTATATAATAAATTAATTAGATAACAAATGTATAGATAAATATTAATTATGTTTAAACTTCTTTATTTTTTTCTCTTGTGTGGTAGACGATTTAAAATCTTCATTCTTTCTTTTACACTGTAGCGTGGTTTTTGGGACATGAATCTCAAACGTTAGTTTGGCGGGAACAAAAAAAAATACGAATTCAAATATTAGAAGTAATATGACCCGTTAATAAGCTCGATGTTGGTGATGCCAGAATTCAACCCATAACTTTTACCACTAACATTCGCAATCCAATTAAAATACAAATAAAAGAAAACAAGCCTTAAATCATAAACAAAATGACGGTTTTATTCGTTTCTTCTTGTAAAAAAAAATAAATCCGGTAACGGTATAACAGTTTCAGCGAATCAAACAAAATGAAAATTCACAACTTCATATGAGGTGAATTAGCCATTTAAGCAACAACAAATGCATTAAATGTCACGATACATAAAATTAAATAACGTTAAAGTTAAACACCAGCAATTTAACAAATTAAATTAATAACTCAAGAAATGAACGGATGTGAATGAAATTACTATAAGAAAAATTAAGATGTGAGATACAAAAAAAATGAAATTTAAAGTTAACAATAAAAAAATAAATTAAATTGACAAAATCTGGGTTTTCTTTTCTCATATAAAACAGCAAATTTAAATTAAATACACTTTTTAAGCGGAGAACAAAGGCGGAAAGAAATCCCAAAACCACTAGGTAAAAGTGATAATTTAAAATTTTCGAAAGAAAATGTCGGCCATCATGGAGATGCCACGTGGAAAAGAATTGATATTACCTAATTTTGTCGACCCTGGGATAAACCATCGGGACGTTTAATACATCAAAGCCGCGCCTTACGGCTCTTCACGTTAAATTCAGCCAGCCATAATTTCGGAATCAAAAATTCAAAAATTAAAAATTAAAACAAATTTACACGTCTTTACCCGACGACGTCTTGAACCGGAATCCCTGTACGGTTCACAAAATTCTCGTTTCTCGAAGAATGACAGATGATGGACGTTCTTTCGGTTTTATGATCGACACTATTGACAATTTTGAGTTGGACGTCTGTCATCCACAATTGATTATTAAATTTTGACACATGACTTTTAATTGACAAGAACAAACTTGTTGTTATAAAATTCAGAATCCTACAATATTATTCAAAGGCAATTTTCCATGAAGTGCAACGTTTTCTTTCGATTACATTAACGGTTTTAAATAAAAATACAATCGGTAAATAATACATTAAATGTTGATATACAAAGAAATGAAATATTAAAGGTCAAAAGGTTACAATAACATAAACAACGGTTTTAGCCTTCTGTATCAGGTAAGTAAATGAAAAGTTTCTAAATTAACAAAAATTATTCATATTATAACTGAAGGAAAATGATTAGGCAATACAGAAATCTAAAAACTCGGTTTTTATAGGTTTAAAATATCACCCTTACAATAGTGGATAAATGAAAAAATAAATATTACGCTACAAATTACCCCCCCCAAAAAAAAAAACGAACGTAGTGAGTGACAATTTACATAAGCTCGCGCACTAATAAACACAACGCGAACACAAACGGATATTCTTGAATCGAACGGCGATCCAGGCGATTATACCACCGGCTTGAGATGAACAGACGGCCACCTTCCAACATCTTTACCGTTAAGAGTTTGTAGACCGAATTGAGTCGGAGAGAATACTTGGGATATAACGAACGGACCGATATATTTTGGCAAAAATTTTGAAGCGATACCGGAAGCACCTTGGCTTAAAGTAAAATTCTTTCTCCAAACTAAATCACCTTTAGAAAATTTAACAGTACTATGTCGTAGGTTATATTGATGAGACTGGTTGGTTTTAGCTTTGGTGATGTGCTAGCTCAGTCGTTGTAGTTTCGGATAAACCGACTTCTTGAAGATGTGTTAATTCACTCACAGTCTTCGCAATTGCACATTAAAAGAAAAATTACAGAACATCGAAAACTTTATTAAAATTACTCGTACCAGCTAACAAGCTAACAGCCACCGGCCGAGTGTCCCCTTCTTTCCCGCGGTCTCGCCCTTCCTCGCATTATTTCTCCCGCTGCTGTGCAGCTTCGGCTCGAGTTCAGGGCGGTACCACCACATTACCCCCCTAACTAAAATGTATTTTACATAACTTTTTAGTTACAATAATAATAATTCTAAGATTAAAGAACATAAGAACCATAAAAAAAAAAAAAAAACGTTAAACAGATTAGTAACAAGTGAACAGATAATAAAAAATCTTCGAACGATAATTAAAACAGGTAATAATATAACAAAAAAAAATATTATGGAGAGAATGGGGTTGCTAACTCCTTATAAGCTTTCATATTAATTACATTTTGTTTAGAGTGCTCCACCCCATCAGGCGTACCAATTATATAGCTGTTAGGACCAGCCTTTCGCAAAACATTGTAAGGTCCCTCATAGACCAAAAAGAACTTTTTAATGGTTTTATCTAGAGCAGACGACTGAGGATGAGTTTTCACAAGTACCTTATCCCCCACTTCAAATGCAACTGGTTTTACACCCTTATTTGCCCGACTTATTCTTTTTTCTGCTTTGGTACAGAGACTTTTAAACGCCAACTTCAAAACATCCCCCCGCGACATCGACTCGAGCTCACTTTCCGGAAAATTTACAAAATTCTTAATTGGGAAAACGGAGTGTATTCCCTTCTGTAAAAATTCAGGCGTAAAACCGGTACTAAGGTTGACAACACTATTTAAACAAGTCTCTATAAGTGAGAGTATATTCGGCCACCCTGTGTGTTTTTCATGACAGTATGCTCTTAGAATTCGAACAATTTCCTTGTTATATCTCTCAGTCATATTTCCTTGAGGATAATAAACAGATATCAATTTCACCTTAATCCCTGTATCTTCTAGTTCTCTCCTCCACACCTTACTCGTAAATTGAGTTCCATTATCCGAAAGAATTCTTCGAGGTTTTTGAACATTCGGTATATAACATTTAAAAATCCGATTTAATATAGTACGAGTGGTGGCTCTTTTCAACGGATATAGCGTTACAAACTTCGAGAAAGCGTCCACGAGCACCAACAGGAAGGACACTCCACCTCGTCCCACCGGCAATGGTCCTATAAGATCCAGGCAAACTAACTCACCCGGTGCCTCTACCAATACACTATGCATTACTCCCTTACACGCTGGTGCCACCTTCGTCTTTTGACATAAATCGCAGGATGCTATTATTTGTCGTACGTTTTTAGCCATTCTAGGCCAGTAGAATGTCAATCTCACATATTCATACGTCTTAGTTTTTCCTAAGTGCCCAATATATTCGTGATGAGCCAGAACAAGTTCCTTTCGTAGGCCGCTCGGAACATACAACTTGAAACCCGGGCATCGATCATCTCCCCTCTTAAACAATACTCCCTCGTGTAGCATAAACCATTTTGCCACTTTATTTTTCTCTACTTCGTTAGCTTCTACATTCTGTAATACTTCAATCTTCTGTCTAAGATCTCCATCCCTTCTTTGGTCCTCTCTTAAATTCTTTAGATTTGCTCGGAACCTCTTAAAATCGTCAGATATTTTCATCAACGCAACCCTTACGTCTCCACCATCATCATCCGGATAACCGACCCTCCGATCGTTCACAGGAAAACGCGACAGAGTATCCGCGATCTTGTTGTCCACCCCGCGACAATGCTCCACTGCAAAATCGTACTCCTGCATAAACATAATCCATCTAGACAATCTAGCTGATCGCCACGTACAAGTCATCAAAAATTCTAAAGACTTGTGATCCGTGATAACTACCAAATCTTGTCCCAAAACCAAGGTCCGCCACTGTTTTAAGCAGTGAATCAAAGCAAGAGCCTCCTTCTCAGTTGTTGTATATTTCAACTGGCTGCCCTTCAAAGTAACACTCGCAAATGCTATAATTTGTTTCTCATTCTCATCCGTAAACTGAAAAAGACTACCCCCCGTAGCAAAGTTTGAACTATCGCACTGAATATAAAACGTACGAGAAAAATCCGGATGGTATAGTAAAACCGTGTTTAAATAAGCTTGTTTAATTTCTCGAAATGCTCTCATTTCTTTCTCCGTCCATTCCCATCGAACATTCTTTCTCAACAAACGCAGCAGTGGTACAGTGAGGTGTGAATAATTCTCGCAGAATCTTTTTTCGTAATTGGCCAGTCCCAAAAATGCCCGCAAATCCCGGATATTACGTGGATTTGGAAAACTATTAATTGCCTCAACTCTAGTCGGATCCAGCTTTACTCCCTCACTTGTAATAATATGACCCAAAAATACTACTTCGGGATTCATGAAACGTGATTTCCTCAATTTAACCGTTAAACCCTCGGCTCTGAACTTTTCAAATATGTTCTGTAAATGCCGCAAATGGCCCCCCACAGTGTCAGAAAAAATAATTAAATCGTCCACGTACGTAAAACTATACGCTTGACACTCCTGCCCCAACACTTTATTTAAACACCGAATAAGACTCGCCATCGACGTCGCGAGACCGAACGGTAACCTGGCGAACGTGTAAGTTTCCCCATCATGAATGAAACCGAGATATTTCGTATGAGCCGGCAGAACAGGTACCTGCCAGTACGAACTAGTTAGATCGAGAGTACTATAAAATTGTTCCCTTTTAAAATTCTGCAATAGTTCATTAGGGTTAGGTGGATTCAAAAAATCTTTCCTGATTTTTGAGTTAATGCGCCGCGCATCCAAGCAAACCCGTATAGACCCATCCTTTTTCTTAACACATACTAATGGTGATATATAGTTAGTTTTTTCCTTTTTAATTATTCCCCATTCCAACATTTCATTTACCTGTCTATTAACTTCCTGCCTATAAATAAAAGGTACTGGGTACGACGCCGCGTTGAAAGGATCATAATTACTTAATTCGATTTCATGATAATAATTTTTAACGCACCCCGGGTCCTCAGAAAATATATCGCGAAAATCGCGCAACAGCGTCAAAAGTTCCTGTCGATGGAATTCGGTTCTAGCGTTTACCGTCGCCGCTACAATGTTTTCGTCGGCGTACTGGTGCCGACACGGTTCCATAGGCGTACCCGTATCGCTCGCCCGCTGTACCTCGTTCCGCATAATATTTATACTCAAATTGTTCGAATTATATTTTAATTGTGGAATTATTTTGACAGCCACAATCTTATCATTCACGGACAGATGTAATGATTTTTCCCTGAAGTCAATCACCACTTTATACTTCAAAAGCCAATCGGAACCGATAATCAAATCCGTATTTAACCTGGTCACAACCAGACAACCCATTTCCATGAATTCTCCACCGATATAAACGGGCAAAAGTATCTGTCTCTTAATTCTTTCCGATTTAGTTCCTACCGCTACCGAAATGGACATATTAGTTACAGGCAAGATAGGTATATTTATTTCGTTTTTTATGGTTTCAAAGAAATTTTCTGACATCGCACAAACTTCCGATCCGCTGTCGATTAGGGCTTCTATGGGTCGCGAGTCAATTTTCACCAAAATTGCCGGAGAGAACATAGTCTCTTCTTCCACTTCTTCCTCCGAATCTGTTAGCAGATCAGTAGGATCGTGACTGACGGCTGTTATTCGACGAATGTTGTTACTGGTACCACTGGTAGAGGGTTGCCCGGCATCCGTGTTCCTTGGAGAATTAAGACTGTTCCGCAAAGATGCTGGAGCCTGATCCCGTTGATTCTGTTGAAAATTGTTTCTGCGACGACCACTGTGGTTGGTGTTATTCTCCCGCGAATATGTTTCATCCAGCTTTGCTAAATATTCCTCAATTTCTTCAATTTCCGAATACCCATTATTAATAATCGCTCGTTGAATCTCGGGAGGGAAATGTTTTGAAATCAAACTAATCAATTTTTCGTTCGGTATCTTTTCGTCCAAAAAGCTTGCCTGACTTATCAAATTCAAAAAATATTCTGAACCCTTCCCAGTTTCAAACCTTCCATACTGTAATTCCAAATATAAATCCCTTTGTTTTTCCACCCCCCAATATCTAGCTCTAAACTGTTTTTCAAAATCAGGGTAGTTTTCTAAGTCACGTATTTTTAACTCACCCCAGTCGGCTGCACCTCCTCTTAAACAATTCAACGCTAAACTCACCTTACAATGATTCGGAACTCCGGCCTCAATAAACAAATTGTTTAATTTTCTTAAGAACGCCACTGGATGCATTCTTCCAGACGGCGAGAATATTAAGGCGCAACCCCCCAATTCCTTCCAATTGGATATATAATTACGCTCCTCGTGCTCGCATACTTTCGCAACTGGCGATGAGTCGGCTCGGTGCACTATGTGCTCAGTTAAATTTTTTACTAAATCCTGTAACCCAACCATCCCCAATGACAGCTGAGCTAAAACGTTACTTAAATCTAAATCACCTGCCGAATCATCCGCTGTTGCCTTCTTTTTACTACCAGTTACTGAAGACTTAGACATTTTAAAATTTTCAACAATTCAAATATATCCAAATATGTACGAGTATACAAGAAAAAAAAAACAGTACCTACTTATCTAACTAAACTAGAATAAATATGAAACAAAAATGTATTGTAGCATTTAACGTAATGATTTCTTTTTATTTATTTATTTTTTTTATCCGAGTCGCGGAATTTCGCGTCCGTGGAATTCGTGGAATTCGCCTCGTCTCCGCTAACTCCCTCTCCGCTTCTAGTAGAGTCGCGTGATACCGACAACTATACTTTTTCCCTCCAAATTTCGAAAAATGGCCGCTGTCCCTCCGGAACGTGGACGGCGTTTATCGTTGAATTGGATTTATTAAAATTGGAATGCTTACCAGACGTAACTGCAATTGCTAATTACCGGTAGAATATCCTTCCTTTTCGCCTTCCGTCTATTGCCTGACTGCTACTCGCTTCTCTTTCTACTCGTTTCTCCCGATGAACTCCTTCGGCAAAGCCTTTTACGTTGGGCGCCAAATGTGCTAGCTCAGTCGTTGTAGTTTCGGATAAACCGACTTCTTGAAGATGTGTTAATTCACTCACAGTCTTCGCAATTGCACATTAAAAGAAAAATTACAGAACATCGAAAACTTTATTAAAATTACTCGTACCAGCTAACAAGCTAACAGCCACCGGCCGAGTGTCCCCTTCTTTCCCGCGGTCTCGCCCTTCCTCGCATTATTTCTCCCGCTGCTGTGCAGCTTCGGCTCGAGTTCAGGGCGGTACCACCACAGTGATAGCGTTCAAAGCTTTCTCGAAAACTAAAGCGATATCGTGTTGTAAGGTATTAGCATAATCGTTCGCATCGAAAGGAGCTACTGAAGAAGAAGCGGTAGTGTTGTATAAGCTGAAACACTGACGTAATTCTCGACCAAACATTAATTGGCAAGGGGTAAAATTAGTCGTTTCGGAAACACTGGTGTTAATAGCAAATGTCATAAACTTAAGATGACGATCCCAATTTCTTTGATCATCGTGTACAAATATAGAAAGCGAAGTTTTGATTGTCCTATTTGTTCTTTCGACGAGATTTCCTCTAGGATAATACTTTGGTACATGATGAAGAGACATATTATACTCGATGCATAGATTTTTAAAGTCTTGACTAATAAAAGCTGGTCCATTATCACAGAGCAAAACTTCAGGTGGTCCGTGAATAAGAATAAGATCATTAATGAGAACTTTAGTAACAGCAGCAGTAGTAGCGGATCTCATAGGTGAAGCTATAACGAATTTCGTTGCGACATCGGTCATAACGAGAGCAAATTTATTTTGTTGTTTGGATCTAGGTAACGGTCCAATAATGTCTATTGAAACTAAAGACATGGGTTTCAAATTTGGACGTTCGGTTGACATACTACCGGGTGGTTAAGTGTTTGGGGCTTTAAACTGTTGGCAGATTTTACACCTAACGACGAAAGCTCTTATCATTACAAACATATTAGGCCAATAATATTCCTGACGAATCTTGTTGAAAGTTTTCTTCAGACCTAAATGAGCAGCGGTCGGAGGTTCATGAAATTTTGCAATTAGTGGACGACGAAGTTCAGTGGGAACCGCTAATAACCATTTACAACGATTGAGAATCTTATTATCAATTCGCTTGAATATTAAGTCATCTGCTACCTTAAACGAAGGATAAGCATTAGGAGATGAACGAATTTTCTGGAGTAATCCCAAATACCACGGATCTTTGGTATCTCGTACATCCGGTAAAGTTAGTGCAACAGATAAATAAATTTGATCATCACCAGGTATTGCGTTTTCTTCTGAGTTATATGGAGCTCGAGACAAACAGTCACTGACAGCTAGAGTAGAGCCTTTTTTATGTATGACTTCAAAGTCAAATTGGTCAAGTCTTAAGATCCAACGAGCGAATTTTCCAGTCGGCTTCTTGAGAGTTCTTAGCCATTGTAGAGCGCTATGATCAGTTATAACTTTAAAATGTGTACCATCTACATACGGTTGGAATTTTTCTACGGCAAATAAAATAGCAAGCAATTCCTTATGGGTAGTTGACAAATTACGTTCCGCTTGATTCAACGTACGGGAAGCATAAGCTATAACAGATGATTCACCACCAGATTCCTGTCGAAGTACTGCACCTAAACCAACATTACTCGCGTCGCATTCAATAGAGAAAGGTAAATTAAAATCAGGACACTTCAAGATCGGTGAAGTTGTTAGACAGCGTTTTAAAGTATCGAATGCTTTATCCTGATCGGTGCTCCAGTGCCATGGTTGCTTTTTATGTAACAGGCGAGTAAGAGGTTCAGCGGTATCGGAGAAATTCGGGATAAAACGTTTGAACCATGCGCAAGCTCCAAGAAAAGATCTTACTTGAGTAATTGTTCGAGGTTTCGGGAAGTCAAGAACAGCTGATATTTTATTCGGTGAAGCACGAATAGTTCCTTGTCCAATTATGTGACCCAAAAATTCCAATTCTGGTTGCAAGAATACGGATTTATTCCAGTTGATAACGAGATCGGCTTCTAGGAGTAAACGAAAAACTTCATCCAAAACTTCTAAATGATGAGTAAAGGTAGTTGTTGTGATTACAATATCATCCATATAGACTCTAACAACTTTTTAAACAATTAGAGGTTGGAGAACTATATCAACCAAATGCTGAAAGGTAGCAGGTGCATTGCAAAGACCAAAGGGCATCACTCGATATTGAAATAACCCTTTACCCGGAACATTAAATGCGGTAATCGGTTTACTAGCATCATCCAGAGGTATTTGTAGAAAACCACTCTTTAAATCAATCGTGCTTACTACTCGACTATCTTTTAGCGAATCTAAAACTTCTTGTAAGTAAGGTAACGGATAGGAATTTTTAATCGTATGAGAGTTTACAGCTCGAAAATCAACGCAGACACGACGTTCGCCATTTTTCTTCGGAACTACCACTAAAGGACTCGACCATGGGCTTGTCGAATGTTCAATAAGTCCTTTGCTGAGAAGATCGTCGACTTCTTTATTAATAGCTTCTTGTATAACCGGAGAAACGGGGTAATATCGTTGTTTTATCGGTGGAAGTTGATCTCTTTCTAAATAAATGGTGTGCTTTACAACATTGGTTATTCCTCGACTCATTTTAAATTTTTCTTTCCAATCATCTAGATATCTTCGAGAAAATTGATATTGCTCCTCGGATATTTCGGGATGAGTATTGATTAAAGATGTTTCTGTATTCTCGTCGGAGTTGACATCGGTTGAACAAAGATGAATTAAAGGAACTCCTTTTCCTTTGATTGAAACTGACGGAGTAGAAAAATCTATGACTAATTTCAAACCACGCATGCCTTCAACTCCAATAACGGCTTCATAGGGAAGTGACGACAAAAGAAAAAAATCTCCAGTCCAGGTTCTTTGGTTTAAATTAACCGGGATTACAGCTTTACCGTCGGTTTGAGTTTGAGTACCATCTGCTAAACGAATAAATCTGTGAATAGGTTGGATCGATATTCCCTTTTTTTCGAGAGCAGGTATTAATTTACTTGGAAGCAAACAATGAGAGGCTCCTGTATCCAAAAGTGCTTCAACTTTGATACCACCAACGGTTAACGGGATAAACAAACGTGCAGACGATTCAAATGACCAGACAGGTCGAATGATGTTAGGTACAATCCAAGAGGCTGCTACAGGAACGGTTTTTTCTGTATTCTGGGATCGATTCCACGATAGACAATCGTCGCTCGGTGCTAAATAAGCTTGACTTCGAAGACATTCGGATAAGCGTTCATTACTATTAGTTTTCAAATGCGTACCATCAGAACAATAATGTGCGGATTCAATAGAAGATGTAAGTTGCAAAAATTGACATCCTACGGTTATACTAACTTCATTAAATACAAGATTTATAGAATCTATAAAGTCTACGTCATAGTCGTGTCGATAGAGGATCGAATCTAAATAAATTTCTGCCATGGGAAAACTTTTCTTTGCTGCTGACAAGATACGTTGAGCTGGTGCGAAGAAATCAATAGGTGTGGAAGTTTTATCCAGATCATGAGTACCAAAATGTAGAAAAACAATGTTTGGAACAGCTCGAATACTTTCAATTAACTCTGCAGCTTGATTTATTTTACAGTTAGGCCAACTTATGACAGCACTTACATTATCGATACAAAAATGAGTACTTATATGACTAAAAATAGAATCTCCAATAGCTAAAATTTTAATACCATCTAAATCGCTTTCAGTCGGAATTTTCCATATTTCGGAGGGCTTAGCTACCGACAAAACTAACCCTCTGTCGCGTTTTCCGATAAATCTGCAGGGGTCTCATTAAATTCTACTACATTAGCTGCTACGGAATCACAATTTTTCGCAATATGACCAGGCTTCTTACAGCGGAAACAAACATTCGAGGAGGAAGACGAATTTTGGGCTACCGTATGCGACCGTTGAGGAAAGAACGATTGACCTTGGGAATAAGGAACAACAGGTCCAGTTCCAAATAAGGGATCTTTCAAAAGACGTTGCGGGGGCGGTTCGTATTGGCTCGAAAGTGAATGTGCCTCTTCTAATCGTCGACAGCATACAGCTAACTCTTCTAAAGTTTGAAATGTTTTACCAGACACAGTAACATGGTATGACGGATGCAAATTATGTGATGCAATACCGACTAATTCAGATTGTGGGAACGGCGTAGATAGTGAATTATTGACATTGCTAATAACACTTAAGAAATGATCGATTCGCTCACCCGGAGCTTGGGTTCTCAAAAATAGGTCACGACGAAGGAGATGTTCGTAGTCGAATGGAAGGTAAACTTCTCTTAAAGCTTTAGTACATTCTTGCCAAGTTTTAAAACGGTATTGGTTCGCTTCAAACCACGACGCGGAAGAACTATTAAGAAGTGTTGGAAACGCGGTTAACAATTCAGTGTCACCCAATACAGGTGGAAACAATGGTGAACTTACTGGTATTTGTCCTACGGATCGAAACTTATCTCTGTCGTTCTCGTCGATGAAGGGTAACTGTTCGTAATCAATGTTGTTCTCAGTAAGGTGGGAGGAAGCCGTCCGTCGAAGCTCGTCCAGTGTGTCCTCGGGTCCAAAGGAAACGTCAAGTCGTCTGAGGAACTCTTGAAGGTTTTCTTTGCGCAAAGAGCGCACATAGGCCGATTTTCCAGGCATTTTTACAAAAAAAAATGTAATGTTTAATACTTCGCAAAAAAAAATTAAATATAGACTACACAAACAGATAAAAGAAGAACGAATAATAAAATACTATATGAACTTTATATTTTAGCCAAGATAGATGAAACAAAGCAAAGTCAACGCCTGAGTTTCAATGTAGTCCCTGCTCGGGCGCCAAATTTTGTAGTGTGGTTTTTGGGACATGAATCTCAAACGTTAGTTTGGCGGGAACAAAAAAAAATACGAATTCAAATATTAGAAGTAATATGACCCGTTAATAAGCTCGATGTTGGTGATGCCAGAATTCAACCCATAACTTTTACCACTAACATTCGCAATCCAATTAAAATACAAATAAAAGAAAACAAGCCTTAAATCATAAACAAAATGACGGTTTTATTCGTTTCTTCTTGTAAAAAAAATAAATCCGGTAACGGTATAACAGTTTCAGCGAATCAAACAAAATGAAAATTCACAACTTCATATGAGGTGAATTAGCCATTTAAGCAACAACAAATGCATTAAATGTCACGATACATAAAATTAAATAACGTTAAAGTTAAACAACAGCAATTTAACAAATTAAATTAATAACTCAAGAAATGAACGGATGTGAATGAAATTACTATAAGAAAAATTAAGATGTGAGATACAAAAAAAATGAAATTTAAAGTTAACAATAAAAAAATAAATTAAATTGACAAAATCTGGGTTTTCTTTTCTCATATAAAACAGCAAATTTAAATTAAATACACTTTTTAAGCGGAGAACAAAGGCGGAAAGAAATCCCAAAACCACTAGGTAAAAGTGATAATTTAAAATTTTCGAAAGAAAATGTCGGCCATCATGGAGATGCCACGTGGAAAAGAATTGATATTACCTAATTTTGTCGACCCTGGGATAAACCATCGGGACGTTTAATACATCAAAGCCGCGCCTTACGGCTCTTCACGTTAAATTCAGCCAGCCATAATTTCGGAATCAAAAATTCAAAAATTAAAAATTAAAACAAATTTACACGTCTTTACCCGACGACGTCTTGAACCGGAATCCCTGTACGGTTCACAAAATTCTCGTTTCTCGAAGAATGACAGATGATGGACGTCCTTTCGGTTTTATGATCGACACTATTGACAATTTTGAGTTGGACGTCTGTCATCCACAATTGATTATTAAATTTTGACACATGACTTTTAATTGACAAGAACAAACTTGTTGTTATAAAATTCAGAATCCTACAATATTATTCAAAGGCAATTTTCCATGAAGTGCAACGTTTTCTTTCGATTACATTAACGGTTTTAAATAAAAATACAATCGGTAAATAATACATTAAATGTTGATATACAAAGAAATGAAATATTAAAGGTCAAAAGGTTACAATAACATAAACAACGGTTTTAGCCTTCTGTATCAGGTAAGTAAATGAAAAGTTTCTAAATTAACAAAAATTATTCATATTATAACTGAAGGAAAATGATTAGGCAATACAGAAATCTAAAAACTCGGTTTTTATAGGTTTAAAATATCACCCTTACAATAGTGGATAAATGAAAAAATAAATATTACGCTACAACACCACCATGGCAAACAAATATGAATACATGAATTAACAATTTTTTGTTTTATATTATATGAATGTATTCCGCATGTCAAAAAGTCTAAGAGATTATTAGCGCTCAAAAGATGTTCTTTTAGCACATGCGAAATTTTATTTCTCCCTGGCTGTTCATTTAGAAACTTCTCAATAACAGTTGCAGCATGGCCAACTGCAACTGTTAGCTTCATACTCGGATATACCAAATGATAGGATTTACCTGAATACTCCTTTTCCCCAATAAATACATTGTGAAGATCTTTAGGGCTCCCTAATAAATTTCATCTGCATGTGGTACAGCTTCCAACTTCCATTAATAAGTGTTTAATAATAAACCCACTCACATATGCGACGGAAAATGTTGAGGGCTGGCCAGCGATTACAGCTTCTGTGATCTCCTGGTCTAAATTCAGAAGCTGGGAGGGCAACTGCGAAGTAGTCGGAAGAGACACTGCTTCCATGTCTTCCTCAGTTCGAAGAAATGTTTGAAGATTGGATAACAGGGATGCCTCATCTTCTTCACAATTTCCTCCTATTTGTCGAGTCGACAGACCGTTTATTACTTGGGTTTTTAAGCTCCCCACAAATTGAACCACTGTGGGATTATCAGATCTTCCGCAGCCACCACGAATGGACCCGAAAAGGTTTTCCAAAGGATCTTGATTAAGGGCTCTGGTCCTCACACTGATAATGTCCTTCGAATGGAGAAATTGGCAAATCCCTATCATTGCCCTTAAAGATATAATCCATCCTTTCTGAGAAGGAGGCATAGCTTTCAAAACACCTGTTTTAGTCCTCCTTTGAAATTCCCAGCTTTTTATGATTTGTATTGATTTTTGCCAAAAATCAATATGCCCACTGTTGGTCGTGGCACAGCAACGAAGTAAATTTCCACCATCTGTTGGCTGAATAGTACGACTACCATTGACACTGTCAAATATGTCATTCACCTGTTGCACAAACACCGCTGTTGAAATAGATCTTGACTCCAAGACATCTGTAAGTTATAAGTTTATTAGAAACTGAAACATATAAATGAATACAAAAATAATACTTACTGGTACTTGCAAGGCTATATAAATAGGATGCTACTGAATGACTCATAACTTGAGCGGCAATGTTCACTTTCATGGAATATTTGATCTTTGGATCTAGATGTTCTGACCGAATTTTATACATAGCCCTTAAATTAAATGGAGAGCTAGTGTCTATTTGGTATGCTTTCCTAATGTCTTGGAACTGCGCCTCCATTCTTGTTTTGTTTCCTGCGATTTCTACCGGTAAAGAAACATTATAACTTCTAAAAAGTGAAACAGTTCTCTTTAACAAATGAGGTGGGTCAAACATACAAAAAATTTGCCTAGAATTAAATTTGAGGAAAGGTGTATCCATTGTAACACCCAGGTCTTTTACAGCTTTCACATTTGTGCTCCCCATATCGCAAATCGTTGTCACCACATGCAAGTTTGCCAAATTTTCGCAGGCTGTGATAACTTCCATCAGGGTCTTCTTGATAAGGGTACTGGAACATCCAGCTTTTGAAAAATAATAGGCTACCGGTTGTTTCCACTTTTTCTCCCCCAAACCGCATACCATAAATACCAGTGCCTTATTTGCTACTTTAGAAGTACCCTTCAATACTTGACCAAAATCTTCAAATCCAACAATTCTATCCATTTTTTTAATATATTGTAAGTTCTGCTTAATGTCTATTTCATCAAACAGTAGTGTGACATATCTATCTTTTTCAGTTCGGATGCACTCTTTAATATTGGTTAAAATGTGCTTGTTGATGCCACTACCAAAGGGTACTTTTTCTAGTAAACTTAATAAAGTCCTTTTTGAAGGAAAAGGCGCCAGCTTCCTTAAGAAATTGTATCCGCTTGGATTTCGCTTGAACAAGGCTAATGCATACGCCTTATCTTCTATTGTCCACCTGCGTCCTTTTGGTGCTCTCTTGGCGCTACGTAATTGGGATATTAAAAAATCGGTGGTGGTTCGACCCATCCCTTTAAATATATTGCGCACAACATTACTATTGGCAAAATCGCACAAAGCCTTCACGTCCTGTTTGCGAGTTTTACAACTCCTTTTTAACTGCCGAATCTGCGACTCCTTTGATTTTACCAAAGCCATCAGTTTTAATTTCCTGGGAGTATGTTCCATATTTGTGACACCTCGAAAAATAGATTTTGGGGTATCAACCTTGATGGGGCCAACTGCAAAATATATAAATTAATTAATGAAATAAATTAATAAATTAATGAATGATTTTATGTATATTGTTATAGTACCTTCCAGAATCTCTTCTTCAACTGGTTCGGTTACTTTTGAAATATTTAATACTTCGGCATCACTGCTTGTAGATGGCTGAGGAGAAATCAATGTTGCTTGTAACCGAGCAGAATGGAGTGTAGGAATTGCATCCCGACGAAGTCTCCATGTATTTTTGTTGAGATAAGAATCTTCTGTAAAATGCCGGTTGCAAATTCTGAAGTTCTGCCGGGTCTCACCAGTAAATACAAATCCCATATTTTCCTGCCACACTTGAGATCTGTGTGTTTATTATAGCAATGTTTTTAAATAAATAAATAAATAAATAAATAATAAATAAACTAAATGAAAAACAAACCTGCTTAAAGTAGAAGGAAAATAATGCATCTTGTCCACATCACTTTCTTCGTAACCACAAACCAAACAAAAGGATTTAGAGGCAATTGGTGGTGGCATATTTCTGACAAAATATATAAACACAAATAATTAATAAACACTTATAAAACCAAATAAAACGACAAAACTGACCCAAATTAATACTCCAAAATATTCAAAATATCCAAAATATTCAAAACACAATCCAAAACACAATCCAAAACACAATCCAAAACACAATCCAAACTTTCAAAACTCAAAAGTCAAAAGACAATACGCACGAGAAAATAAAAATGGAAGATTTTTCATAATTTTCACAGCGTTTCGTGTTTTGACCAATTGTAAATCCCACAATCTGTCAATTTACCCTATGCTGCGATCTATTGTGGATTCATGAAAATGCAGTAGATATAAAGCAGGTATCTAGAATGTGTTGCATCTTAGATCTCGATTACAGCTCCATCTGCACTTACCTTTAGCCATGATGATAGAGATAAAGCGCACGGAATCATTGTGTATTAGAATGAGATAGACTGAAGCGAATATATTTTATATTGGAGTTACCAGTCTCCTTGGTTGTCTCTGACCTCTGTTGGAGCAGGTTCTTCGGATCTACGATGCAACCACATTAAAAATGCAATAGCATGTTTGCATCCTCCAAAGACAGCTACTCAACTCAGACAAATCACTTCCTCTATATTCTCGACTTCCTCATCAATGGTAGCAGCAACGAAATATGGTTTGTCCCTAACTTTATGCACTGGACAAATTCTGGCTTTAACGATACACTTATTGTTTGCTCTCTTAACCTGGACATAACCGATAGCTGAGTCCCCATAACTGTCTCTTGCAGAACTAAAATATATTTTTTTAAGATTTTATTAATTATCTCAACAAAAAAAAATAAAGTATAATAAATAAAGAAAAAAAGAAATATTTCCGAAACTAAGAAGTTTTTGCTAAACATTTATATAATGAACTAACATTATTTTAACAAGTTAAATTTAAAAAATACTCACTGTTTTGCTTTAACACCTCTGGATTGAGGCTGATTTAAGTCTTGACACGTTATCAAAAAATCGGATACCATAGTAACATCCACAGTTGGCAGATTATGGGAGTCCGCCTTTTGAAAACCTTCTTTCATTTTAGCAAGCCTTAATGTACCTTACTAAATTTAAATTTCGATAAATCCCAACAAGACAGACAAGCGCCGAAACAATCACAATAAACGACACACGCAGAATGGCCGTAAGCTCCGAAATTATCGTTAAAACCTAACTTAAAACCGAACCACTTATGTTTTCGAGTGCCACCCGTTCCGCATTGTGACGTCATAGCAATCAGAGAGCGTTTCGTGCGTTTAAACGAATATTAATATTTCGTTTGCGTTTTTTCTATACTAAGGATTTTTTGATTTTTGTAAAACTTTGTAGATATACTTATAAGACTATTCTGAATAATTTGATGAGTTTTAAACAAGATTTATTTTTTTTTGTGAACATTCCTATTGAGAATAAATTTATATTCTCCATCAGGCTCACTTTGCATGTAGATAAGGTCAACCTATAAAAATATTATGAACTATAACAATATATAGATAGGTAAAGGAAAAATATTACCTGGCAACGTGAATTCATTTCACTCATTATTATAGGTTTCACAACTAATCCTTTACTTTTGTTTTTTTTTTCAAAGCACAAGATTGGCACAGATTTAAATATATGGCAATCACCTCTCTAGTAATATTGCAGTATTTCTTTTTTAATTCATTTTCCATTGCCTTTTCTTTTTTATGTCCTATTTGTAAATGTGCTGTGTGTATTATATCATACATTTCACTTGCTGAACAGTATAAAATTAAACTTGTTTGTTTACATGATTTTTTAATTAATTTATCCTTTTCGCCAACTGTTAATAAATCATATCGTTTTAATCTACGATACTGCTTTGATGATAATTCAAGTCCGTTCCGTTTTTTTTTGCAGAGCCTCTTTGGTTTCGTTTACAATTTCTAAATAACGTTCATCTGATAATAATAGCGATCTGTCCTTCTTCTCCAACATTAATTCTCCTAATCTTTGTTCACATTGAGCTTTCATCTTGAAAAATTTGCAAGAACAACAACACGTCAACACACGAAAATAGACCAGTAGCTACTGAGTAGCTACTGAGAAGCTACGTGACCTTCAATGCCTTCTGGGTAAATCGCAATAGATAAAACGCGACGTGGGCAAAAGAAATGATCTACAACGCGAAACAAAAACGAGGGAATCTTTATTTCCTGTCGTGGGTACCGTAGTTTACCCACAACGCGTTTTGGTTAATTAGTTTTACTCGCTCCACGGAAAAAAAAACTTTCTAATCGCTTCATGGGTAAACTACTGTAACCATAACGCGTTGTGGACAAAAAATTCGGGCAGTGAGTAATTTCGGCTATTGAGAATAACATATATACTGAAATATATACATTTTTACTTACTTGTTGACGCGGTAGGGGATATTGGGCGCTGCTCCACGTCCATTTCTCCATCCTCTACGGGATGGTGCGGGCCCCTTTTGCTTTTTTAATTTTTCTTCTGCAAAATAAATAATATAAGAATATTTACACATACAAAGATAGCATAATTTGCTAAAAACTTACTATTGACTTTTAAGGCTAAAATGAACCAGATATGGAATGCGAGGGTTAACCCTTATAACAATTGTTAAGATGTCGACAGTGTTGCAGCATTTACATAAAATTCGAATAGTTTATAAAAGATTTTATTTACTAATTATTTATATTAATAATACGTATAAATAAATCATGATAGATTGTTAATTGACTGAATAAAATTATACAAAAGATATATTTTTCATAGTTATAAGATACGCGAAAAAAGTTAAGACGCCAGCGCCTCTGCCGGCCACGTTATCGTTCTCCTTTGAGTACATTGGTATTGGTTTACATTTGTGTTTTATAAGATTTTTCCTAATTTTAAGTGTTGTTTAGTTCGTTTTTTAAGTTATTTTTAAGGATTTTATTAATTTTAGAGTGTTAGGTTAGGTTTTGTTATATGTATATCTTTATTGTTAGTGTTTTTTAAAGCAAGTAAGATATGTATAAAAAATCTCAATATCACCTATATTAGTGTAAATATACCAACTATTTGTTTACAGATTAGTGAAATTAGGCTCAGTATTATAGAGTACATGAAGTACATAGGAGGAACAATTAATTAAGTCCTACCCTTCGGACTCTCCAACGCACCCGCTACATTCCAGAACCTCGCTGACCGAGTGTTTGAAGGGATGAAGTGGAAAGAAGTCCTAATCTACTTAGACGACATAATAATTTTCTCAAGAACGCTAGTGGAACACCTCGAGAAATTGGAGAAGGTATTCCAACGACTTAGGGAGACTAACCTAACCCTAAAACCTAGCAAGTGCACGTTCGCACGAGAAGAAATAAATATCCTAGGGTACACCGTCAAGCTAGTAGCCATTAAGGAGTTTCCGACCCCCAAAACAGTGAAGCAAATCCCGAGCTTCATAGGAATGTGCAACTACTATCGAAAATTCATAGAGAATTTTTCGATAATTGCAAAGCCGTTGCACTTCCTAACGAAAAATGAAGAAAAATTCGTTTGAGGCAAACCACAACAGGTAGCCTTCGAGATCTTAAAGGAGAAGCTACTAACAGCGGCGGTCTTGCAACACTTCGACCCTGCTAAGCCTTGCGAGCTAAGGGTCGACGCAAGCAAAACCGGAATTGGGGCGATCCTACTTCAGGAGGGGGAGGACGGAAAATCCCACCCAGTTACGTTAGCAGGAGCCTGTAAAAGGCTGAACAAAATTACAGCATAACTGAACTGGAAGGATTGGGCGTAATTTGGGCTTTAGGATATTTACGCCACCTGATCTACGGGAAACCGGTGACAATCGTCACCGACCACCATAGTTTATGTTGGCTGAAATCCCTAAAGGACCTGACAGGACGACTGGAGAGGTGGAATATTAAGTTGTCAGAATACGACTACTTAATAAAACACAAAAGTGGTGGACTACACCAAGAGGTCGACTGATTATCCAGAAACCCCGTCCTGACGCCCACGACGAAAGACCTAGAAGAGGAAAACGACGTTCCCACGGATATAAAGCTCTTAAAAGAGGGATTACACACCCCCGGGGAGCAACAATCGGCACAGCGAAAAGGGCAAAAAGCTTCCGAATACGGGATGGTGTACTCTACAGGGTGACCGAATCCATCCAGGGCATAAAAAACCTGCTAGTTATCCCTAGACACCTGGTAGAGGAGATACTATTCTCCCACCACAGCGAACCAACAGGCGGACACCTGGGAGTCCCGAAAACTCCAAAAAATTCAATCTCGGTACTACTGGGCATCGCTGCAAAAAGATGTTAAAAGATTCATCAGGGGATACAGCGACTGTCCAGGCCAGAAAAGGAGAATTCCGAAAATCGGTCGGAAATCTCCAACCCATACAAGTGGGATTGGCGTTCGAGAGGGCATCGACATTTTGGGCCCCTTCAGGAAAAGTCGTAATGGGAAAACCGTGATCGTCGTGGCAACGGACTACGCGACGAGATGGGTCGAAACCATGGCATTACCAAATGCAGTCCCACCACGTAGCCCGATTTTTAATGTCGTCAATAATCTGCAGGCATGGCAGCCCTAGAATTCTCCTCAGCGACCAGGGAACCTATTTCCGGTCGGAGATGATAACGGAGCTGACTAAAATCATGGGCACCACCAGTACCTTTACGACAGCCTACCACCCCGAGACGAACGGCCTGACAGAAAGATTCAATAAAACACTCGCGAACATGCTAGCCATGTACACAAGTACCGATCAGACGGACTGGGACGAGTACTTGGGGCTGGTAACGTTCGCGTATAACACCTCCCAACAGGACACTACAGCACAGAACGAAAAAGTGACGTATATGTAATTAAAAAAGACATGTATTCAATGTATTTGGACATCAATTTTCAACCGATGCTCGAATTCATCATCCCAATGTGCAACTGTTGATTGCTTGATGCTAAAGTTATTGTGTTAACGTCTGGGAACATTGATTTCATCAAGTTATATCAATAACAAAAAACATTGTATTAATGTCAACGGCTTATTAGACAATAATCAAGATTCTTAATAAAATCAGCTTTCTATCATGGATTTAATGATTCAGATGATCAGAAACGTTATTTTTTAGTCATCCTTATAATGTTTTTGTACATTGTTCAATCAATCCAATACATTGGCTTAATGTTGAAAAACATTAATATAATTTATTTAAACATTATTTTTAGTTCATCCCCATAACGTTTTTGTGCATTGTTTAATCCATCAGGTGTATTGGAGTAATGTTCAATAGCAGTATTATAAAAACATCAGTATTATCTGGGGAAAACTTTTTGGAACACCTATTAAAAAAACTCATGGGTTAATTAGGAAGTATGTATATTTTAGTAGGTACTACAAACTTTTAAATGATCACATAAAATATGGATTATCGGAAATGTGTGTGACGTGTTAAATTTATAAAAATGTGTTTCGATGAAAGGCCAAAACATAATACTCTCCACAGGAAAATTTAAATTAAAAACATACATTATTTTAAAACAAATGTCTACCGCTCTAATTATATTAAAAAATTTATATTTGATTCCGTGCATCGAAATAAGTAAAAATTTCTTTAATACTTGTTATGTCGTCTCCTATTCCAAAAATAAAACTCTTCGATTTCTTGCAGTTTTTCCAAAGTAAAGGAAGGATTGCTGAGATAATGGTAAATTTTGTCGTTTGATTTTTCCCAGTTGTGTCCCTTTTTACCACTTTACTGGTGGGCACAAAGTAATCATGAAGGGCCCATAATACAACTCCATCTAAAATAAAATAAAATAAGTAATTTAAATATAAAATTTAGAACTGATATTGCATGAAAAAATTGAAACATACATTAATTATGAAATATACTCACTTTCCGACAAATTTTCAGTTTTCACCCTCAATAGCGATTTTATGCCTTTATCTTTGACAGCATTGCTCAGAAAAGTTATTACTTGTGATACTTGTTCTTCCCACATTTTCAATAAGCCATCACCATTTTTATATATACTATTGAAGTCCATGTCAATCTAAACAAAATCCGTCATATATAAAATAATATTTAAATAATATTGTATTATCCAAAACATTATTGAGTGTGTGTGTTAACTTGGGCTATACTTTCTAAGAATTATTTAAAACAACAAATAAAATTATATAGCTTACCTTATAAAACAACACTATTCCCAAATATTCACAAATTTACACCCACGAACGCTTCGGGCAGCCTCAAGATCAGGGACAGGGCCCTAGCCGTCAGGAACATGGCCGTACAGAGGATCCAGAACAGGCAAAACAAGGACAAGAATAGGTACGATTCGTCCCATCCTAGCCTAGAATTCCAGGTAAGGGACCAAGTGAAGGTTTTTACCCCCATTAGAGAAAAGTAGGGAGGAGCGAGAAGCTCCTACTCAGATGGTTCGGACCCTACTACGTGACGGAAAAAATCGGCGAGGTAAATTACTGAATAAAGAAGGGAAAGAAGAAAAATAGTCCCGAAGAAATCGTGCACGTAAGCAGAATGCTACGTTACCACGATCCCTGGAGTCCCGAGGAACTGGTAGAAGAACCCCGAGAGAAACGGAAGAGAACCCCGAAAAGATACCCTATCTAAAGGGTGATAATAAAGTAATATTTAAGTAATTATACAATATTCAAATATTTAAAAATGTAAGTAATATTTAAGGTTTATTCGAAGAGCACACAAGCAAGACAGGGGAGACCACTCCGCGTAATGCCGTACAAATATCGAGTAACATAACAGGTGCAACATTACATCTCGACTCCCGAATCCCGTCCGCTAAGTGTATATTATAGTATTTATGGTGTATTTGTAGGGATAACTTCCTTTCTCTAGGATAGAAACAATCCAGAGAAATTAAAAGTTGGGTTAAACATTTTTTTAAGATAAATTTGTCATACCACATTATTCTGGTGGGGGGTATGGCAAATTGGAAGAACTTATAAAATTGGGGTTGGAAATATGTACAATCCATCAAATTTTTGGATAATTCGCCACGAGGGAGAATTGAACCTTTTCCATAAATATATCACACATTTTTATAGTACCGAGGGTGATGATTATTTATAGCCCGAAAAGGATATCGAACGACAAAGTTGTTACGCAGTTGACATGGACGTTACTACAGAGCGGTTGTGGTAAACATGCCGAAAATTACTGGGAAGGAACCACAAGCTGTAGTATTTTCGCTAGATGTTGGCGTTACAACTGTCGTTAGTGTTGAAAATTTATGTTATCACTACGACTCTGTTTTATTTTTCTTTCGTTTTTTTATTAATAGTTTAATAATAGTTTAATAGAGTTTCATTTTTTTTTTCTTTTCCGTCACCTAATAGGGTCGAACTGCTAATTGTGACCTGCCTTCTCCAACTGGGGGGAAGCAATAGGGTGGAGGTGACTGCCGGAGCGTTCTGGAAGACTCTGCCAGATGTGATTGCCTACGAGGCAACAATCCCCTTAATTTACGACTCGAAGTGGTACGAACCGGGGGAGGAGGAAGTACCGAAGCGTGACCTCAGTTGCAGAAAGACTAGCGACAAACGATTTATAGTGCCATGCACGATACTAGAAAACCTAAATAGGCTACAAGACACCTACCAAAGGGAATTCAAACTCCTAAAAGAAAGCTGGAGCCCGACCTTTCTAAAAAGTGCTACCTTCGCGAAGTACCATTTGAGGACTAGAAGGGCCCTCAGCTTCGTCGGAGATGGTCTACAATGGTGTTGTGGAGTCGCGACCCAATACAAGCTAGACTCTCTGGCCATGGACGAGAATATACTGGCCGATCAGGTCCTAAAGTTGAAAGGCATGATGACGAAGACAATTAATACAATCACAGAAAACTCCAGGGAGTTCAAACAATACGAGATTAGAGTCGCAACGGCATTCAACCAAACACGAACACACATATCCAAATTACAGCAAGTATTCTACAATTTTGCGAACAACATGGAAAAGATAGAGGACGAACTCAAGTCTCTCCTAACGGACGCCTTACAAAATCAGTACGATTCACAGCGCCGGCTGATTGAACAAACAAGGCATAGATAATAGATTTATAAGGGGTTTAGAATGGAAACTCATGTACTACCAAATGAATTAACGTAAAAGCGCCATCTATTATTGTGGAAAGAAATAGGTGTAGTAAATATGACATAAACTGTAGAAGGAAACTGTTTTTTAGGTAGGAATGCAAGGTTGATGGCTTTTTTTGGCGCGAATTTCGAATTTAGCCATTTTTTAAATTACTCATTTTAAAGTTATTTAATAATGTGCAAGTGATGCTTCTGGCAGATCTATCTTAATAGTAGCGTTGAAATGTATTTTTTAAAGTTGTTATCACGATAAGGTCACCATAAGCTTACTAGCACAATATTAAACCAACCTTGAAGGAACAATGTATATTATTAGAAAAAAACACACAAAAATACGAATAAAATAATATATTACAATGCATAGACAAGACTAATAAATAATAAGGAACTAACTATAATAAAGTTAATAATACCCACTAATGCCCGGTTTCTCGACTCTGCGATAACTAAAAGTTAACCTTTCAATAGTTAACTTTTCAGTGTTGTTAAAACTACTTTGAATAACGTAGTTAACTACAATTACAACTACTTGTAAAAAAATGTAATTACTTAGTAATGTATGTAACTAAATACAAACATAACTATCGGAATTATAGTTAAAAGTATTTAAACTAAATTTGTAAGGAAAAAATTCCACGAATTGTGGCATTTATCTCCAATTTAAAATAAGCTCGTTTCCAATACGGGCAAGGGGATTTATATAAGCTTTGTAGATTAGATCGAAACAACAATTCAGGCATCTATTTAAATAATTAATATTTTTTGAGGATAAAATGATTTTGTTGATCTATAATTTCGCTCGTTGAATCAACACACATTAGGCACTTCGCTTTGACTTTTTCCCCGTTTATTTCCACGATTTTAAAAATATTGTGTTTAAAAATCGCTGGCACATTGTTATCGGCACTATTTTCCCTTTTTGTATAAAAAAACTTTACCAAAGCAGTACAAACAGAAACACACTTTAACTTCGCTCAGCGTTAAATAACTCGTATATTGTAACCCTTAAATAATTTAAAGTACCCCAAAAGCGAGTTGCCCGGTATCCTCTATAAGTCTATAGTAACGCTATTGGTCGGTATTGCAAATAAACCATCTCATAAAGTTATTTTCCCTAGTATTATTAGCGTTCGTAGCGACAAAATTCCAAGAATTTAACTCTAATTTAAAATAACTTTGTTTCCAATAAAGCAAAGGAATTTATATAAACTTTGATCGTAAATAACAATTCAGGTACCAAATAGAGAAACAATAAATGATATGAAAATGTATTTAAATAATGTTGTTAAATACCACATAAATGTATTTAAATGTATTTAAGAGTCGGGACTTACAAAAGTAGTTAGTTGGTTATTTAAATACATTAAAAGTAGTTGAACTACATTTTTAACTACTTGTAGTTAACTACTTAACACTGTAACTTTTCAATAAAGTCCAGTTAACCTTCGGAATCGGGTTTCTCGACTCGAAATCCAAGTTTAAGTATGCAACAACTATTACGTTAACCCCTCCCAGTTCAGTTAACTTCTCAATAGTAAACGATAGTTAAACGCGATATATACAAAATAGTAGAGCAGAAAACATGCCGTCTATATGTGGGGAAGCTGATGAGGACAGCATACACATACTGTGTCACTGTCCAGCATTATCCTTGCGCAGGTATAATACCTGGGGAAGGACCTCATTAGATCCTAGCGATATCAAAAACACAAGGGCATCCGAACTGCCGAGGTTTGCAAATACTTGCGACCTCTGGCAGAATCAATGACCTTGGGAAACAGCGGGAAACTACAGAGGATCATTAGATCTAGGTGGTCACGGGGCTGGAAAGACCGCCCGCATAAAAACAACAACAAACAACAACAATAAACGCGATATATCTCCCTACTCTAACATTAATCTATTTTTGTCTTGGGCCTTTCTTCTTTTAATAGTATTGACCTGCAATTGTTTGGCCATTTGAAAAATTTTGGGGGCAGTTTTGGGAACAGGCCTTTGATCCACGCCTTTTATAATTTTGTTTAATTGTCCACAATAATTGAACAAATTAACTTTGATGAAATACTTAAAAATATTTCTTTTTATAGTTTCATCATGAAAGCATGGAGTTAATGAAATTTTGTTACAAAGCACTGTTAATGTGCGATTAATAACATTTTTTTTATGCAAATCTCTATTAAAAATATGTTTGATGATAGAAAGAGCATATTTCATTTTTTCTAAAAATAATGAACTTACATACTTTAATGATATTTTTCGGGCCCTATACTCTTTAAACTTTACAAACTCTTCATGCTCAAAATCTTCAGATGTCGTTTGTTTAAGGAACAAGTCTTTACATTCACATGGCTGTTTGCCAATTTTCTTGATCAAGTATCCAGACACATATTTTAAAACCTTAATCTCTATTGTTTTAATAGAGCTGGACAGATTTTCAGGAATTTTCGAAAATTGTTCAGGGCACTGCTCTTCTTCATCTTCAGGTAAACCCTAAGACAAAAATTAGATCGATCATTTGTTGATTTTTTTGCGGAAAGTCCGACAAGTCCCTGCTATCAAAATTAAAAAAAAAATGGCTTAGGCACCTGAGAAACAAGTCTTTGAAGGGTCAGAAATATTTCTGATTTGTCATCTTCACAATTGGCACCAATGGACTGACTGGAAGTAAGTTGGTTTACTAGCAAACTTTTATAGAAATGATTGAAATCTGTTGGAGTTGGATTAATATTGCGTCCTCCTCTCTGTCTAATTTTGCCAAAAAAAATTTCCAGGGGGTTTTGGTTGAAAGTTCTTGGCATCAGAGATGTGAAGCCATGTTCCAACATAGTTCTCCAAAGGGCTTTGAAATTTTCTATCGTAGTAATCAGATTCTTCAGGCTTGGTGGAATAAACTGTGTTCCATTCCTAATGAATCGGAAATGCCGAAGCTTCTCCAGCGCCTGGTTCCAAAAAGTGTGGTGTGGTGAACCCTTAGTCACAGCAATCTTGAGTTCCTTTCCATGATATGGAGTATATGAACTACCATTCAAGCTATCAAATAGCTGATCCATAAAATCAATGAGAGTGGCAGTATCAGCAGCGGTTTTGTCCAATTTCAAGATCTTGTCTTCATATTCAACAGTGGTCCCTAAAAAATACGTATGAAGTTGAGTGATAGTTTTTTTAGGAAAAACATCCTACATTCCTTTTTACATACAGAATGAGGTAAATAGCAAAATAATGAGATCACAACCTACCTGAGAATGCAAAAACATTGATTGCTGCAGCAACAGAGTGGCTAAATACTTGCGGGCATTTGGAAACCTTCATTTTATTAATCTTCTCAGGATTCACATGTGAATCTGTAAGCTTCGGCATAAGCCTTAAGCTTCCAAGATAGGGGTCCATTTTGTAAGCTGTTAAAATGTCACTCCACTTTGCCCCTTTTTTTGTCCCATTATCCAAAAAATCGAGGTGATATTTCAATAAATTATTCCGTATTCCCTTAAAGAGGTGTGGGACGTCAAACAGGGGAATTATTTTTTGATCATCCACTTCAAAATGCTTCTCGAAGAATTCAACCCCAGCTCTTGCATATTTTTCTTTTGTTTGTTTTAACAAAGAATTGATGGCTGATTGATTATTAGCCCCTTGGTCACAGACAGTGGCTATTACAACCAGGCCAATACTGAGACATTTACGGGTCACATCCTTGATTATTCTAGCTATATCAGCATTTTTTGTCCCGCCATTTACAAAATTATAATAGACGGGTTGCTTCCATTTGCGCCTGATTCCCCGCAACATAAACACCTATAAAATAAATTACAAATAGCTATAGTTATTTATTATCAGCTTTTTTTCAAACAACATTTTAGCACCCTTGCTCCAGAGAGGTCATTCCTATACAAATTATTAGCTTCTCACCTGAGCATGATTAGCAATTTCTTCAGTTTTTCTGAAACCAAAGTCTTCAAAACCTTCAACAGTGCCCTCTGATAGGTTTGGTTGCAAATTTGGTTGAAGGCTTATTTCGTCAAACATTAGAAGACAATATTTGTCTAGGGGATTTTTAAAATTTTTTGTCTCCGCTTTCAGAACTGTAAAAATCTCGTAGTGCAGACCTGCTCTTATTGGGATTCTGTTAAGTAGTTTCATTACTGTTTTTCTTGATGGCAATGCAAATAATTTGGATAGAAATCGATATCCAACTCCACTTTGTTTGTACAGAGCCAATGCCAAAACCTTGTCTTCAAGAGAATATCGTCTTCCCTTTGGTTTCTTCTCTGCATTCTCTAATTGACTTTGGAAAAACCTTGACCTAATTCTATCCATGCTTGAAACAACTTTCTGAAACATTTGCAACGAAGAAAATTTTGCAGCATGCCTCAGCCTCTTTCTGTAATTGATGTTAGTTCGCGCAGAAGTGGCAGCTCGTTTCTTAAATTGGATTGCTCTGTTATAAAGGTGTCTGGCTTTTGGGCTCAAGTCTTTTACTTGGGCAACATTAACTTCAGACAAAAGCTCAGATCGTCCTAAAATAATTTTGTGAAATTTAGAATAAACATGACTTCGAATATCAAATTATCAATTTACAACACGACCACCCTACACCCCACAAAATTTATTATGTATGAAACCCCTTACGGTTTACCAAATAGTTAACAACAATAAAACAGGGTAGAACATTTTGTTCCATAAATTCACTATAACTTATGAAAAATAATTGACAATTTTTACTTTTTGGAGTAGCATGAATCTGCTTGCTAGTGCCAGCAATCACATCGTCTTCTTCATTCGCAGGTAATTCTATGTTTGTAACGTTCTCATCAGGAACATCTGAAAGGATTACATTCACATTCTGCAAACTGGTACTTGGAATGGCATCGTCTGGGGCTGTTATGATTGCTTCACAAGAAACATTAGTCATTTCTTTAGTCGTAGGTCTCAGCGGAACTATGAAAACACAAAAAGGGAATTTGCTTTAATACTATAATAAATACAGGGTGTTCCTAATTCGAGATCTTTTGCAAACCACCAGATAGCACACAAACGGACGGTAAGTTTTTGTAAAAAAATAAGAGTTTTTTTTACCTGGCAGTTGTACTGATGGAAACGCTTCTTTTTTAAGAATTCGATTGGGACCAAAATCCTCGGGCAAAAAATGTAGAGCACAAACTCTGCAGTTGTTATAGATCTTAGCAGGTGTCATTTCAGTTATCAAGCGCTTATTTCCACATAAGTTAACCCACTTATCAAAGAGTGATCTATTTTTTAATGGATTGGGAAAACGATGCTTGGACTCGCCACTTTTCCAGCAGTCATTGCAATATATTGACGGCATGTTTGATGGATCAGGACTGAGAAATGAGAAGCATTAAATAAATGTTATCTTATTTTTTATACAAATTACACCTAATTATTGAACTTACAAGTGAAAATGGGGTCTAGGAAAATTCGCCGAAAACAATTCACCGACGAAAAATTCCCCGACAACAATTTACCGACAAACAATTCCCCGACTGGAATATTCCTCGACTGAAAAATTTACCGACGAATAATTTACCGAATGGAAAATTCCCCGACAATAAACTTCCCTTCACACTTTATCTCGGCTTAGGACGAGCAGTTTAGTACTGGCGTGTTTAAAAGTTTTTTTGGTTTTTAATTTTCAATTTTTTTTTTTTGGTTTATTTTATTGACTAAGATAATGATTAATAATTTAGATTATGGGCTATGCCCCTCAAATAATCAGAAATTAATCTTCCGTTATAATTCCTAACAAGAGTTGCTATTCGTTCACTACAATCACGGTGCTTCTTGCGTGGAGTAGGGCCTATAGCACCCCCTATATATTGCTCTATTTGAAGTTCATGTAAACTTTGTTCTCGTTGAATGGAATTGATGAACTTCCATATATTAGGATGATCTGCTGCAACTTGAACTTCAAATGCTCGATGCCAACCTTCTATTGAGTTATTCGTTTTTGGTAATCCCTCTATAATTGTCTATAACTGTCATCTTTGCGGGAGTCCAATCCAGGTATCCTCGAAGTAGTCTACAACTGATTGGGCATCTTCTGGTATCATATGTTCTTCGCAAAGGATTTCAAATGCATTGACAATGTCAGCTGGAGGTACAAAAGCTAAGGCAGGTAGTAATTTTAGCTGAAATGCAAACTCCGCGTTTGATTCGGAAATAAACAATGTCAGAAGAAGGGCACTCTTTTATAAGGACATGAGTATCATTAGATTGTATTGATTCGTATTATTTAGTCATTATAATGTAATCAATATCTAGACAGGGTACGACAGCGCCGATATTACCTGATGTAATGGGGCTGCTTTAAAAAGGATTTAAATTCTAATACCCGATTCCGCCGATTAACTTAATCGCATCTGTTTTGCAAAGATTTCTGGAATGTTATAGGATCATCTTCGAACGAGACGTCTTCGAATAATATCGATCGAACTTCGCTCGTCTTCGGCGAGCTCGTTTGATCGGTTTATTCTAAATAAAGATTTTAAGTATTAAAATATTTTTTAATTTCTTGAGGAATTAAAATACCTGTAATATATTTTGTCGGGGAATTTTCCATTCGGTAAATTTTCCAGTCGGGAAATTTTCCAGTCGGGGAATTGTTGTCGAGGAATCTTCCGTCGGTGAATTGTTGTCGGGGAATTTTCCGGCTCCCGTGAAAATGAACTTACCGACAGAAAAATGATCAAAATCACTAGCACTATAGTTAATAAAAGTTAAAATATATGGGTCCACAGAGTAATTCAAATTGAAAATACACACAATAATAACAATAAATCACAACAATCACAAAAATATTCGAAATACTCAACGGCCGTTAACGACAATTTGATTTGAAAATTCAAACACGGAAACCGGAAATGTCAACGGCTGTGTCAACGTCAACGGTCAAAAGATATGAGCGCTAAGTGCGCCTCTACCGGCGTGGAAATAAGTAGACGTCGTTCAAAGGCCACAATATGAGTTCGCGTGGTATGAAACAAGGGCGGTCACACGGCTGACAGTCCTGTCATCCTGTAGGATACACCAGATACTTCTAATGGACGGTTACCGTGAAAGGCCCGGTATAACCTATGTTGCGATCAAAAATGGAGCAACCTATATAAGGAATCTACGCTTAGTTCGCGAAAAATGTTGCTATCCGATGAGAGGCAGCGTTAACGTTATGCCAAATTTTAGTAAAGGGTCGAAATCTCATCTTTCTTTCTCTATAGTACTCTTCTTTTTCTTGTCACTCCTATTACCGGCTGAATGACGCTTTCGGTAGAGGCCACACCTCCTTGGTATTGAATTGACACTATTGACAGTTGACTTCGTTGACAAGATGGCGTTGATAGTTGCTTGGTGTTGTTATTTTTTAAAGAATTGTGGATTTTAATAACAAATTTACACAAAATACGATAAATTCGTATTTGTGAACAGTGAAAAATGAAATAAATAAATGAGAAAAAGGTACGTACATCAAAATGCAAAGGCACTAGAATGATTCAAATATTGACAAAAGTAGGGTTATTAAAACGTAGATTTAATGCATTGAAAACTGTTTAAAACATTCGTTTACATTTTTTTTGCATTTCGGGAAACCAAAAACTCCTTCTAATATCTACCTTCTAGGTATTTTTTATGGTTTTTCACTTTATTAACATATTATTAGTAATTACTTGTATGTTGTAAACATATTCTTGTATATGAAGTTTCTTCAATCGAAGGAGGAGCTGTTTGATCGAAAGAGACAAATGGCAGAAAAAATCTAAAATATCGTAATAATGGTGGTTTATTTAACGCTTTTTGACATTATTTGCCTTCTAATTTTTAGTGCAAGTCGTACAAAAACGAAAATAATAAGTAAAAGAAAAATTCTAAGCCTGCTTTTCATTCTACGGGTAAAAAGCAAACAATCGTTACGTTGTTAATTTTTAAAGGATTTTGACGATGTTTTTTGTTAAAAAAACGTAATCGAGTTACTGTTTGCGTTATTAGCATAATATTAGCTAGCGCTTAAGTACGTTTAAAACATATTATTTACATATTGTACACGATGATATTGTATAAGATTCACTAATTGAAAAAGTCCAATTATCAACCTCTGTCAAGCTGGCAGGACCAAATCAGCAGAATCAATTTGGACCTATTGCATTATTTAGTGCTTATTTTGTGCTAATTTGTGCCACTAAAAAAAAAATTGTGCTACGTGCCGTTTTGGCAAAAATCGTGGCGCCGCTAGCTTAATATTAAGCTAGCAGGACCACATACAAAAATAAAATAAAAAAATAAAAAAGGGTATAAATACAACGGCCAGAATTTGTGCTAATTTGTGCCATCCAAAACAAGCAGCTAAATAGATTAATTCCCCTTGAAATAAGGGCGAATTATATTTACCTCGATTGGGCTCAAGAGTAAAGAACCCGTTTCGACGGGCAGAATTCAATTTGAACCTGTACATTCGAAGCGTACTAATTTGTGCTTCACAAATATACACTTACGGATTTTGTACCTCTCACCCCTTCTCTGAAAAACCACCCCCGATAGCAGTTTGCACGAGCAGAATTTAATTTGAACTGGTACATTCGAAGTATATTAATTTGTGCTTCACAAATATACACTTTCAGATTTTGTACCTCTCACCGTTTCTCTGAAAAACCACCCCCGATAGCAGTTGACACGAGCAGAATTTAATTTGAACTGGTACATTCGAAGTATATTAATTTGTGCTTCACAAATATACACTTTCAGATTTTGTACCTCTCACCGTTTCTCTGAAAAACCACCCCCGATAGCAGTTTGCACGAGCAGAATTTAATTTGAACTGGTACATTCGAAGTATACTAATTTGTGCTTCACAAATATACACTTTCAGATTTTGTACCTCTCACCGTTTCTCTGAAAAACCACCCCCGATAGCAGTTTGCACGAGCAGAATTTAATTTGAACTGGTACATTCGAAGTATATTAATTTGTGCTTCACAAATATACACTCACAGATTTTCGTACCTCCTTAACATTTCGTATTTTACTTGTTGCATTGAGAGTATATTAAAAAAAGGGAAAACAAATATACGAGAAAATATAGTTACATTTTAACAATTTTTATTTTTAATTTAAACTCATAATAGTTACGCTGCACTATGCAAAAAAATAAAAAAACTACTTATGTACTAATTATAATTGGAACATTGACTATTTAGTACTAACATACAGATTGTAACGTTTTACAAAATGACTTATTACAAAATGTACCGTAAAATAAATACAACAATAGTAAGTTTCATTTTAACAAATTATATTTTGAATTAAAGTTAATGATACAATATGCAGAAAAATAAAAAACAACTTACTGATTTTAATTTCAACATTGACTGTTTAGTACTAAACCTACCGTATTATAATATTTTACAAAATGAGTTATAACAAAATATATAATATATAACTGCAGTATAACAGTATACAGTATAACTACAATATATGTACAAAAAACCTCTTCAACATATGCTTATTTTTTGGACCGAGAGGTATAATATATGCCCCCATAGCAAGATTTACTTTTCCTTCGCGTAAATTATTAATGCTGGTATAATGCTTGTATTTTCTTTAACGCATTTTTCTTTTCTGTCTAGATCATTGTATTCTATCCACGTTCCAAATCTTAAGCATATTGCTGTATAATGTCCCATTATTTGTATGTTCCTAGTTGTAATAGGTCTCTTATATGAAACAACACCAAGTAATTTATACATGCTTTTGTTAAATGGATTTATACAAGATTTGCTAATATCAGTCAGTTTTACGCTACTGATTTCTGTACTTGTCGTGAAGATTTCATAATTATCGTGAAGATACAATAATATTTCCTAGAAGAAAACAGAAAATATACTTTAATGGAAGGAGATGGTCTAACGAAAAGTTTCCACCGAGCTTTTCTTTTCTCTATTATAAGGCGAAAATGCTCGGACAGTTCGATTTTTATTTCAAGGGTGATAACTTTTTGTCATATCCTCAAGTGTCATATATCAACCACCGCCCCTACATCATTAGCACCAGGAGAATCTAAATAGCGAAAGTACTAAAGTAGTAATACTTTTTGTATTACGAGAGGGCGCTAATTTAATGAGTTTCTTAAAAAAATATTTACATAGTTGTATTCCTTGTAAAAATATCTTTTCCATTGATGTACCGCACTTAGTACGAGCATTTTTGCGTTATATTTTATAGAGAAAAGAAAACCTGGGTGAAAACTTTTCGTTGGACCACTCATTTGCACAACTCATTTGGACGACTACATTTGCATTGACCGGTTAGTTAAAATAAGGAAATTACGCACCTGTTTCACATAACGTTGTTTCTTCGAACCCGATGCAGCCTTTTGTACAACACGAATGTTTTTCTTTCAGGATTACATTTTCGTGAACAACTTGGTCAAAATTTATGCTCTGTGCAATTTTATTTTCTTCAATTTGTATCACAGGCAACGCTTTGTGTCGTGGTGGACAACCGGAATTGCACTGTGATAGTTCCTTGAAGCTTGGAGTTTCTTTGAATAATATTCCGGCTAAATAACCGACGTTAGTTTCACAATTGACATATTTGACATCGCCGACGTTGCGTACCGGAAAAATGTCGGAAAGAATTTGCGCACGTAATTTATAAACGTTATGATTAATTCCATTTTTTATCACATGGACAACGAATGGAAAAAAGGAATTTGGTTTGGTACTTTCTTCCATGTACTGGTAGATATGTGGCCAGTCATGTCCTGCTGCAAATAATAGTTGTAAAACACTGTCAAACGCGCATGTATTCGCAACTGTATAACCGTCGTTTCGGATATTAATCACTTTTAAAGTTAAATCATTGCCATTTCTTATAATCGGTATTTTTGCACCTTTTTTGCATGTCAAAGCATCAATTATTTTGTGCGAATTTTTTGGTTTTATTTGTCCACGCCAATTTTCAACTTCGCGGCTTGCTAGAATTCCCTTTATATTTCTTGTATTTCTTGTGCACATAATGCATACACGTGATTGACCACAACCCTCTTCGCCATCAGTATATGGCAATGAGCATTGAGGCACTGTGTGCACATATTTTTTACATAATATACAAACATGCGCGCTTGACGGTTTATCATTATTTTTACATTCAGGACATGAATTGTCTACATCAGACATACACTTTGTACTAATACAAGTTTCTTTTACAGTTTCTTTTACAGGTGTTGAAGTTGATAGTGTATCCTGCATATCAGTAAATGATATTGTTACATTGTTGGTGGCATTTTGAGCGTCGGCAATTTTAATTACACCGCGCAAGTAATCCACATGTTTTTGAACGAAGGAATCAACGCGCATTAATGGACAATTTTTTAATAACAACGATTTTAATTTTCTGAATTCACTTTCCACTGATGCACTAGAGGCTGGTACGCGACCATAACCGAATTCATCTCGGTAGATATTTGTCCAGAGCGGTAACGTCCTAATATCAATTAGTAGACATTTGACAATTTCTTCAAAATAGTGTGGATTAATTCTATCACCCTTATGTGACTCGATAGAGGACTTTACATTATTCAATATATCCTTTCCCCATTTAGACCATGAATTTTCAAAAGTATTAAGATAATTTGTTTCACAGTTTGTTTCCTCAATTTCTGAGATAACGCTGTTATCATCGGTTTCCAGGTTCTCTAAATCAATAGTACTTCCCGTCATTAGATTTATTAATTTGATTCGTGCCTGATCGCATAGCGTTGGATTGCCGTTCGGCAAATTACCATCGGTTTCGGACAATGCAACAGTAAAAATGAATTGGACTATATCTTTTGCATGCGTAATACTTCTGCAAAGTACTAATTGCCCAATCGTGCCTAAATAGAAAGATTTTACTCTTTTATTTAAAGTTTTACACAGTCTGGAATATTTTTTTATGAAATGCGCGACATCAATTCTGACATAGCACGTGGGCAAAGTAGATTTTCTAAATACATCCGCATAATCATCAATACACTGATGCCCTGT
The DNA here is from genome assembly GCA_918026865.1 of Phyllotreta striolata. NCBI lineage: Eukaryota > Metazoa > Arthropoda > Insecta > Coleoptera > Chrysomelidae > Phyllotreta > Phyllotreta striolata. The sequence continues at coordinate 8,132,073 of OU900098.1, read as the reverse complement.
AAATGCACGAATAATTGCTATTAGAAGCGCTCTGGACGAGTCGCATACCACTTCTTTAGGTACCGATGCCCCTGAACGTAACCATTCAGCCAGCCAAAAATGAATGGAATTAGCATTGTGAGTTTCACTTATCATCTGACAAATTGGAAATTGTCCATTCCTGCAGTTAATAACGCAGTGGTACAAAAATATATGTTTTGAAAATGATCCATCCACTTTACATAATTTTTTTACGACACTACCTGTCGCATCGATAAATATGCATGCATCATTTTCAATACCATATCTATTAAAAACATGTAATTGGTGATTTGTCCAGTAGTGAATAAAAAATGGATCTAACGTTATGAATAACATTCTTTAAAGAACTAAATTTTAAAAGAACTAGTGCTTGAAGAGCATCCGAGTGAACATAATTTTTTGTAACAAGCTCTGTTTTTGCGGTACGCAGAACGCCCGAACTATATAGGTGAGGAGGCTCCGAATCACCCTCTGCCATTAATACATTTGCTTTTTCCGCACGAAATACGTGAACCGCTTTCTGTTGCAATTCCTTGCCGACAATTAATCTCGTTGGTTTCCTGAAGTAGCGTTTTCCGCATTTGTCCGTTCCTTTTATATATGTGCAAGTTAATTGTATGCAATTGCTAAATGTATCGGCATCCTGTATCCTACATTTTATTATACTACCGCATCTACAAAAACCTGAAGAAAAAATATGTTGCCTTTAAATTTGTATGTCCTTGTCTACGCGTGCATGTATATGAGTGTGTATGCACGTGCGTGCATGAGTGTAAGGTAGGTACAAACTTGCGCATGCATTTATTGTTCCTTGCACTATTGTTCCTAAATAAGTTGCCTTATAAATAAAATCTTTATCAATTCGGTGCAAATCGACCTTACTTGGGATCTTAGACTAATAGAAATGGCGTTTATAAATGATGATTAATATGATTGTAAAATGATTGTTAATAATATGAGATCCGTAAAGTATTATATTGTATTATTATTGGCATAAAAAATAAGAATGCAACGGACTTTACTGATAAATATGACAGTTGTACTTCGAAAAATTTGAATACGCTCTTCAAAAATGTAAATTCGAGATCCAATAATTTCAAAAATCAAAAAAAATAAGATATTCATTGCAAAAATTTGTATTTTTGAAAAACTGAAAATACAACGTGTGTCTGTGCGTGTGTCTGTATGTGTGTTACATAACGCCCATGTTTAACGTTAGAATCACGCTAAACTTGACAGTTTTTACATTGCTGTTATGGAGTAACTATGGATAATGTTTACGTCATTTTAACTTTAAACATGGGCACTGAATACGGGCCACAATATATTACCATTAATAACGCCACTTTTTTCATCTTCGGATATATAATGATTTTTAAATTGAAAACCACAATTTATATGCGTAGCTTCCCAAAATTTTTCCGTTATGACTTCTTACCATTTACCCGGCTGCAGCACTTTACGCAAACGATAATATGTTTTACCCTTTCCCTTCACTTGCCGTTTGTATACTTTGTCGATTAAAAGATTTTTAAATTCATCCTTTAGCAGAGAAAGCACAAAATGTTGAACTTCGCGCGTATTATGCATTGAAATATTGGTTGAATTTTCATTCCACATCGAATCCTCGCTTAATAAACTTACATCTACATTGTTTGTTTCATCATTGTTCGACGAAGAATCATTTAATATTTCCTTTTTTATCCCATATCGATTGCATATGGTGAACGTATATAAATTATTGCATGTCACTTTGTTGTCTAAATCTTTAGATATAACTTTCCAAATGTCATGTGTTTTTGAAACAATCTTATTATTACTAACAATAATATGTTTGTAAAAGTATACGGCAAATAAACTTTTCCGGCAACGACTCCTTCACCAACGGCCGTCTCATCTGCGTTTATCTCATTTTGTACTTCTTTTAATTCGGCTAACGTAGCCATTCGCATTCCATTGTTAACAGGCGTCCTCTTTTGACATCTCGTAATAAAACTTAAACGTTCCTCTTCAATTCGACAATACATGTCGACTAACCAGGTTTCGGATAATCTATTAAGCGCTGAAAATCTTTCGCATGATAATAAAAGGCATCTTATATATTTAAGTTGTGATAACTTTTCGCCTCGTTTATTTAGCATGCCCATATGCCAGCCTTTTTCGCCTCTCGGATACAATAAAGGGTATTGAAATGGTTCCATTAAAGGATGGAAGGCGTATAATTGTCTTGAATTTTCTCCATTTTTCCAGATGCATATTTTTCTAGGATCGTATGGTTCATCTGTTGTACTAATAACAGCTGCTACTTCCCTCGACTGAGGTTGTTCTCCTAATATGGGACCAGCTTGCCTTCTCGTTCTGCATTCAAATATTAGATGCGCTTTATCGCTAGGTTCTAATGCGAGGCGCTTAAAATAATTAATATATGGATTTACCCTATCCAAATAATACGTAATTTCTTTAATTATGTCATTTTTTAAATAATTATATTTGCTGGCTTCCATTAGTCGTGCCTGACCATCATCTATATACATATAACTTTGGTTCGGATACGATCTATTTTTCATATTTAAATCGTGCACTTTGTGATATGTGCGTCCTTGTATTTTCATAAAACTTAATCCTTGTGGGTGTTTCCATTTAGTAACTGTTGCACAAAAAGCGAATAAATCATTGTAATGTCTCGGATGTTCCAGAAACAACGATTTTTTATAAAAATTCGCATCTAGTGGTTCAAATTCCTGAACGTTGTTTACGTTTTGTCCGCAACACCATTTAGTTCTTTTTTTTTCTTCATCAAATAACGGTGCTTTACAATGCGGACATTTAGAACAATTATCGTCATCGAGTAAAGATGGATTTTTCAATGCGAACCTCTTAATTTTCGCATAGTCTTCGTTTGTCGAAAATTCGCCAATTAAAGGATTTTTACGAGAACGTAGTGGCGCTGGAAGATGTTTTCCAGGGTGCGTCTCTCTGTAACGTCTTGTCTTTTGTTTATTCACTTCAGGATTTTTTTCTTGGTAAGTTTGAACGGCCTTCTTGTTCACTTCAGGATTTTTTTCTTGGTAAGTTTGAACGGCCTTCTTGTTCACTTCAGGATTTTTTTCTTGATAAGTTTGAACGGCCTTCTTGTTCACTTCAGGGTGTGCTTGTTGATATTTTTGCGACGCTTTCCTGTGAACGTTGACATTACCTTCATTATATTTCTTCACCGCTTTTTTGTTAATCTCCGGATTATTTACACACAAAGAAAAAATAGCTTTACACAAATCAATTTGATTTGATTGGAGACTAGTTGTGATTTGTATATAACGAAGGAAATATTTTCTTCCCGAAAAAATCATATATGCTTGTATATGTTTTTTCGAAACAAAAAAATACCTGGCTTTATTAAAGAATATCCATTAGATTAAGAAAAAAACTACTTAGTCTTTGACGAAGAAAATTTATATAGGAAATAAATTCATTCAAGAATTTTAATTATTTATTTTAAGATAATATTTGTTTCAATCAAAACTGAAATACTATTAGCAAAAATAAATATACTTTATTGTAGGAGTTATGTTTCTTATATGAAGAGTTTTGTAAACTCGGTTCTTCCTTCAAGAATTTCTTTAATATTGGATTTTCTGTTCAAGCCAATATTTCACTTAATTTTGAATATTACTTGTCTTCTATTTAAACTTCAAATAATTTGTATTTTCTTCATTGTAGACCATTAGATGTCTTAAATTAAGATTTACAGGGTGGTCCCTATAAAGGTATGTTCACTTAATATTTAAAAATGTTATTCCTTGGTCGATTTGAAGACAAAAGGTTCATATTAACTTATGTCTACAGAAAAATAGGCCTATTTAGACAAAAGTTAATTTGAACTTTTGTCGATGGAATAACATTTTCAAATAATACAAGAACATATCTTTATGAGGCACTATGTAGAATAAACTTCAAAAATTTGTAACAGTAGGTTAGGTAGCGAAACATTCTTCGATTGCCAGTTATTGTGTTATTAATAGTGTTTTTCTTTGGCAAAAAAAGTGCGCACTTTTTTGGCCAAAGGAAAACACTATAAGATAAAGTTTGACAAATGATTATGCTAGGAAAACAAGAAGATATTAAAAAAATTTATTAAAAAAATATAACACAAAACATAACTAAAAATGTATTCTTACAATAACAAAAAACGACAGTAAACTATATAATCACAATTTAAGTACAAATTACTTTATTCCTGAAGTGCTATATATTCACTATTGCCAACTTGATGAATTATAGTAGGCGTTACAGAAAAAAAATCATCTAATTTTACTGTGAACTTTAATTGAGAATCATCGGTAATTTTAAAAGCCTTGAAATGTTCGCTATATCCAATAATGCTTAAAGCTGAATATTCAATAAACAATAATTTTACATCGTATTGGTTTACAAATATTTTCTTAATTTTACAGAAATGTGGTTCATCGTTTTCGTATTTAAGAACCAATACCATTCCATATTCGTACTTAACACCATTTATTTCGTACCAGGTGACAGAAAAAAAGTCTTCTGGTTTTACATGTATGTTTTTATCTATTTCATCTAAGCTAATTGGATTACTGTACGAAATAGTATCAATAAGTCCTTTTTTGGAAAGATACCGATAACAACTTTTTAGTTGACACCTAGCTAGAATTGAGTAAGGTAAATTTTTTCTGCTTCTAATTGATTGTGCAACAATTTTTAAATCTCTATGCTTTGCTTCACCTTTAAAAGAACTGATAAAAATAGGAGGTCCGATTTTTTCTATGATTTGAATATAATGCACCAAAATGTGGAATTTAGGTTTCAAACTTTTATTAAAAAGGGACAAAAACATTTGATGATGTTCCTCAATGAGAGTTTTTAGATGTTGTAAAAGTGAATGTGTAATTGACTGACCGGTTAAAATTTGCGTAATTTCTAACAAAATTAAGTAATATACCCATAATTCTTCATTATCCGGAATTAAATCACCTATAATAAATCTAAAGTTTCGAACTAGACACAGCATTTCGGATGCCGAAAAAACTATACATCCACTTAATAAGTGTTGTTTTTTAACCGCGGGAGGAACATTTTTTTCGAAATTCTGATAAGTGAAATATTTAATCCTAGCATTAAGGTTATCCAAATTAAAATACTTTTTTTTAATTAAATTATCAATTAAAAGAGCCATACTGTATCGGTGAATTCCCTCGCATAAGTCATGCATTACATCGCAAGTTGCATTTTTATACAAATGAAAATTAGGTAACAAGTGCCAGATGCATTGCTCTTTAATGCCTAGTTTGCGATTTAAATGATCAGCGTAGTCGGTCTCTTTTCGTAAATATTCATGTAATTCATGAGTTACCGTCGCTGTTTCTTCTTTAGGAATAGTACAAAATCGACAAAAATGTGTTGCTGAAAAACTTTCAAATAATCCGAGTATTCCATGTACTCCTAAATTATCTCCAGATATTGCGGACAAAGCAAACTTAACATTAACTAACGTACCATTTACAGTGATATTAATTCCTTCAGTTTCTAATAGAGTTAGCTCATTAATAATAACTTGAAATACGGAGTTACCAAATTTTATTTTGTCGATGGAGTGTAGCAAGAAAGTAACAAATATATTTTCTAATTTGCTTAGGTGATCAGGAGGTAACGTTGCAATGAAAAAATATATAGCACTAATTTTGTAATTTCCTGCATGGCTTCCAAGAGGATTTCCACTTTCAAAATCATCATAGTACAACACTAGCGGCAAAGTCTCATTTTGAAATTTTGAAGACCAAATACTTCCATGAATTATATTTCGAAGAACATTATTTTCCGAATATTCTTTTTTTAATTGTTGGTGATAATTTGTTACGGTTTGATAAACATCTGGAAGCTCTAAAAAATGTTTTAGAGATTCTTTTAGTGGAACATAATAAGCATATCTTTGCTTTAATACTAAAGAAACCTCATTTTTTTTTCGCATATGATCTTCTGAAACACCGAGAAAAATTTCTTGAGGCAAAAATAATTTTTCGGATTTTTGAAAATACTTGAAGCGTTTGTATTCGGTATCTAGTGACGCAAATGGATTTTCCATCAATTTTAGCATTGACTTTATATGTTCGAAGTTAGAAGAATTCATGTCAGTGCCAAGAAACTTAAGAGACTTTAAAATTATCTCAATTAACCCAGAAGACATAAAAGTTGAAAAAGATTCTATTAAAGTTTGAATGACTGACCTTGGCACACCTAAATTACAATAGATTTGAGAAATTAACGTTTCAACAGAGATTGTGTACAGTGATTTAAAATCTGCGAGGAGTTTTTGTAAACTATCTTCAGTAACATCAACAGATTCACCTAAAATGTTATCTTCAATATGAGTATCACTGATCGAATAACTTTCATTACTGATGTCTTTATCGTCAGTGTTTTTTGCGGAATTATCGTGGCAAAATTTATTTTGATGTATGGTATTCATGTGCTGTTTTAAAGAATTTTTTCGATGGTAACTCCTACTACAGCTTGGTATAGGGCAAACAAAATAATTTGTACTTGAATTGTGATAGCACTCTAAATGAATAATATATTGATTAAAACTAGAAAAATTTTTTGAACACTTTGAACAATCCATATTTGTCCCTCAAACATAAATTATGTAATTTATTCTAGTTCTTTGAATAAACCTACTAAAAAAGGCGGAATACAGTCAAACGGTGTACTTACTTTGTATACACATCTTTGAATTAGTAAATATATGTGTTCCCCTGGAAGAGGATACCTGACTTTAAATACGTGATACAGTTTAAATAAAGTATCGAATGCTTTTGTTGGACTTTCAAACTGATACCGTAATGTATCCACCACTACAAAAATTCTTCGAAAATTGGAAAGATCATTACCATCAATCAGTACATATGGCTGGACAGATTGTTTTCTTATAAGACATTTTTCTTTCTGTGCAGCAATCTTTTCCTCTATATCACCAGGGTTCTAAAAGTAAAAAACAAATTATATTCTATAAACAGCGTATTTCATAATGGCATACTAATATTTATATGTGCATTGCCTTTTTAATTTTTAGAAAGTATACGTATAATAATTATTAATAAAATTAAATACTTGATTAATTAACACCAATAATTAAACGTTTGTTACCGTTTTATTTTGATTAAAACATATCAGTTCCAAAAAATTTATTATAATATACTCTTATTACTTACTTTAACGAGCACCAGTAGACTTTCAACAGCTTCTTGTATTGAAAACTTCCAATGTTTTTTTGCAACTACTGTACGGCTTTTTGGGGGAATTAGGTGCGAAAGAAGCATAACTTGTGTTGTAATTTTGGAATCTGTAATGAAGGTAATTTAAAGAGAGTAAATTAAAATTAATAAGAAGTAAAATTACCATCTTCTCGAATGACATCTAATGAATCTAACAATGCCTGTGTATGTGGATCGTTGTAATTTGTTAAATCATTTTTTCGAAGTTCTAAAACTTTATTAAAGAAACTCTGCCACAAGTTATAAAAATTAAGGCCTTTACCAGGATACAATCGGTCGAAATCTAGATTAATCTGCATAAAAAGTAGAATACCTATTATAAAACTCAATATAAAAATGGGCTCAATCAAACTTACCAAAACGTCACTTCGTAAATCGTACAGTATTGGCCATTCTTTGAGGAAACCATGAACAGTTTCGTATTCATTGGCTTGCCTAACTTCATACGTACTTTCCCATTTATCTATAACGGTCTTCCATGGTTCCTGATTTACTTTCAACCATAAAATATTTTCTCGATGAGATTCTTAAAATACAATAAAAATGAATATGTTGTTATGCAAAAAAAATAAACAAATTACTCGTATTCATTACGACACGAGCCTTAGCGACGTGTCATAATGCATACTCGCATCTTAATAACTAAGATTAAATGTTCGTTTCATAATATACTATTATTTATACCTTCAAGTTTTTGTTTTTTGGTGTTTCTTTCTTCTTCCAAATTGTTCGTTTTATCACTTAAGGGTCTCTTATTATTAGTTCTTCGCCTTTCTCCAGATATATACAAAAGGTTTCGACATTTGTCGACCAGTTTCCCCTTTGCAAATATAGGTTTTCCTTTAATTGACTGTGATTTTTTTATGGGTGGTACAAAATAGGTTCCAATGTTTTCTTTAGGAAATAACGATACTATTTTTGCCGCAATTATCTTGTAGTCATCATACTTCAGCCTACTAAAAATTTAATACTTATATGGTTTTAATTGTTAATAGGTAATATTTAAATAGGCAGGTATTATGGGATGGATTAAAATTTTTTATATCGCAGAGAGTTTATGTTTTTAAGTTATGCTTTGTTTTTTTTTCAAATTTAAAACTAATTTAAGTTTTTTTATTATTACTTACTATTTGACTATATAATTAAATATGTGCTTTATTACAATATCCACAAGCCTTCGCCTTCTTTTTTGATCTAATGCACCATTTGTAAGGTAATAATTTAAAATCGAGTTTCCCAAAGGAGAAGTTTCTAACAGAGTTTTGAGATCAAACTCTGGTAATGGGGGCCTTGTTAAATTTAAAAGAGTATTCTCAATAGTGTCATCTAGAATGGGCAAATCTGAGATAGTAATATTATTTAATCCGCTTGAACCAGGCAAACTTTGCCCCTGATTTTCTTCATCAGTCAGGTTAAAATGAGCTCCTGAAGATGAATTCTCTGTCGAAACCGTTATAGTATCTGCCTATGACAAACAAGGATAAAGATGATACTTATTTCGCTATGATGGGTCAAAAATGATAAAATATTTTCAAAAAAATATTCAATTAATTAGTGGTCACATATTATTTATAATATTTTGTTTATTTACCTGAGCATCTTGAGTAGTTATGTACTCCAAAATGTTATTTTTTAAATCGATTCTGGTCCCAATCGGAGGGCACAACTCTTTCAACAAACCGTCTCCAAGAGAACAAAAATGGTCTAAAGTTATATTATTGTCTGAAATAATTAAAAAATTGAAACTATAGACACTTAGCAACGTTAGAAGGCTGGCGGTTGCCGGTACTGTATGCCTATTTATACCATTTATATAATATTATGCAATGTATCTACTTAATAATAAATAAATAATTTAATTTGCTTACCTGAAAAGTTCTTTATTATGTGTTCGGGAACGTTCCATGACTGAAGAAGTTCCACAACTTCCTCCGCCATGTCTCCAAACAATTATTAAAAATTATATTAATCACTAAAAACACCAACCAAAATCCACAGAAAGAAACCCACACAAAGAAACTCGTCGCTCTACTACGAATCTTCCCGCTTTGCCTGCATGATTTTAGCGGCCAGTCAATTACAAGTCAGGACTTGTTTTGGTTTAAGAATATTTTGAAATATTGTCTTGAATGAAATAATTTTCCGCTTTCTGTCTTTACTGAAGTAAAACGAAAATAAATTGATTTATTTTAAGAATAAGTACTTATTAGAATATGAAGCCGTTAGTTGTATGTCACTATTCTTTATTTAAACATTGTCGTGTCTTAACTTAAAAGTAATTTGCTTCAATCAAAAATACAATTTAAAAATATTCATGTCTACCCTAAAATCATTGTCAAGTTTTCAAGTAAGAAAAATATCTTAAAGTAAGAAATTCTGTATTTATTTAAAGAAAATATCTTTAAGAAAATACATATTTTTTCTGCAAGAAATTCATTCTTTCTGTGTACTTGATAAATTTTAGCAGCTTTCATTCGGGCTGTTGCATTTTTTTCACGATACCTCTGATCGTATATCTTACAACGTTTTTCTAGAGGAATATCAGAAGGTTTTCGCCCCCTTTTTCTTTTTTCTTGTGCAATTTCTGTGTCACAACTGTCGTTTTTTGACGCCACTAACATAACTTGATCTAATACATCTGGGTCTTCACCATCTTTTATATTTGCTTCCACAACAGTATTGGCAGGAATTAATATGTTCGAATGAACAATTATTTTTGGAGATTGCGGGACAACTGCGAGAGGAATAACCGGATGCTCCTTTTTCCCCTTTAAGTTCAATAGCTTCAGTTTTTTCTTCGGTCTACCGGCTTTTTTTGTCGAACCTACATTTACACTAATAGGTCTAATGGACTCCGAGGCCTATTCTCGCCAACAAATGCTGCAGTTGAATGAACCAGCAGTTGGTGAGCCATATGATCTAGATGCTCTGTGCTAAATAGGCGTGCCTTGTTGTTTTCCGGATAGTACACGTCATATATCCCCTGTTGGTTGACTCCATGAGAATCGAACAAATAGAATTCGTCGTTTTGCTCTCTCCAAAAGCTGACAGTTCTGTTTTGACCTGTTGTAAAATAAAAAGAACAATAATTTCCATTTTAAAAATCATTAATACAATTCAGAATTGTATATAGATATTTTTTTCTCTAATTATGAATATAAACAATGTAATAAAATATAAAATATTTTTTGTTGTTGTAACATTGTAAAAAACAATTACATTTTAGTATAATTAACAAAAATATATAAATATTGTAGTTATAATAATAATAATTATTAAAATATATGTACAGGGTGTCCGAAAAGCAAACGCATTCGGCCGCGCCATATTACAGCGACTTTTCGGCTAACCTATATTTTAAATAATTTTAAATATTCACCCGTAAATAAATATCCGTCGGTTAAACGATCTTCTCTAAATCGTCTTTGAAGGATTTCAACTAAATTGTTCACCATCTGTGGTAATTCTTTTACACAGCGTGGAAAGAAATTGCTTTCCACTGGATCCAATTCTCTAATTACCAGGGTTTGCCCCATAATTTGAAATTCTTCTGGTAACTCTTCAGGCTCAATGTATGGTGGACTTTCCTATAAAAAAAATCAAAAGATGATTAAGAATATTTTTAAATTTCCTGGTATTTCTAAGAATTTTAATTAATAAGGAAAGAATATGTACGAAATAAGGGCCATAGGTCACTAGCGCGCGGCGGTCAGTTGAACCCTTAGCAAATCCTAATTATACAGGACACTTGCGCGCCGTGTATTTAATAGGTAATGGGACATTAGCGCGCTAATTACTGAAAATACACAATTATTGTTGTATCGGCTTACGCTCACTTCAGCGCGTTGTCATTTCAAAGCGCCTAAATTTTTCAATAATTACTATTCAATACCGCTTTCCTAAATTCTCCTAATTAATCAAATTAATTTCTTCGACGATTATTTTGTAGACCAATGGAGAGAAAATGAAAACATCCCTTTGGACATTTGGAATTGTCATAAACAGCGCCATAGAACCACTAACCCTGTGGAATCGTGGCATTCAAAATTGAATAGACTAATTTGCAAAAAACCTAATTTATTTGAATTAATTACTCATTTGAAAACATCTTCTCTTGATGCAGAATTCGTTTTAAACAAATTTGAAGTGCATTTTCCAAAGCGTAGAATTAATATAGAAACATTGAATCTAGCATCAGTAGCATTGTTCACGATTTTGAATCGGGCAGAATTAATTTAAGCCAATGTTTAATAAGACTGAGCTACATACAAAAATTTGATTAAAACTAACCTGATGAATTGTAAATATCATTTAACCAAGTTGTTTTAAATATTGTGTATCTAATAATACAAAAATTTGTAAATAAAATTGTATTCATATTATTTTAATTATATTTCTACTTATTTAGTAGACGACAAATCCGTGCGGAAGTGAAAATTAAACTCCTTGCTTAAAGTGACTGTGGGCCGTTGGTTCCAAAAATTTGGAATCTTAATTTTAAAATACAAAAATATATTTTATTGCAGAATTGTAACAAAGCACGATGTTATAAAATCATATTTTTGTTTTTACGCGTTACCTATATTTAACATAAAACAAAAAATACCTCTATTTTATATCACATTTATTATAAAGGGTGTCCGGAAATAAAAATTTGGTCCATTGTGATGCCGCGTTATTAATTTTACCCAAAAAAATAATAACTACCGAAAAATTGAACATTAAAGTGAAATCTGCAACATCAATTGTTCGATTGTCTTGTCTAAATTCGATTGTCTTTAAACGGCGAGGTTTTGATACAGAAAACCTTTATGAAACTTACGTTTAGATTCATCGTACAAACTAAAAATGAAATAATAAATAGGGCATTCCATTTAAAAAAAAATGTAAGTTTTAGTTGTATATCATTCTTGGGACATCCTGTATAAACACTCACAACCGTTTCTGACCCGGTTTTTTAACTAAATATCGACGTTTCCGAGCTTTTTTCCCCAATAGACAAATCATGCATTTACCGAATTTGTTCCAACCTTTACATTCTCACTGTATAATAAAAATGAAAGATAACCAAAATATAAAATTCCAAGTAGATATTATGTAATTAAGAGTTAAGGCTAATCTTTTGCCCGCGTGCAAGAGTCCTGTACGGATTAAAGCATCCTTCTATTAGGGCAGGTAAAAATATTATCCGAGCACGCTAGTGACCGATCACCGAAATAAGATGAAATAAGAATGTTTAACACAAACACAAAAATTTAACATAATTTATAACCCTATAACCCTATATAGTGGAAGTTTACTCCACTTACCTTCAGGTTCGGTGTTGAAGGGCCTAGGTAACTACAGATGGAGATAGTACTTCCAGGGGTCGAAATATCAGAGACTACACTTAAGCGGTTATCAAGAAATAGGCTTTAATTATTTCAAGACAAGAGTACGGAAGCAACTATAGTAGTTTGGTTATTTACTCATGCAAAGTACAGTTGGTAATATTGAAGCAGTAAAATAGACCATATAGGATTTCACGATTAAATATATTACAAAATAAATATACAGGTTTTAATGCGGAAAGGAAAAGTAACGGTTATTGTCAAGAAAAGTAAATAAAGTTCAAAATGCAAAGCGAAAAATCAGACTAAGCGGTAGTAGGATATCGGATTTGTTCTACGAAACCTTTTTCGAAGAAATGAATTTTTCAAATATCAATGGTTGTTTAAAATCGTTTCGTATTACAAATAAATCAGGCGTAGTCGTACAGATTTTGCTCTATTTCTATTTTAATAGTAAAATCGGAAAAGTCGAGAGTCGGGGAAATTTGGAAAGGAAGTCTTCGGTCTATGTATTATTATCACGCTTCTCAGCAGAGAAATAAAACACAACCGCAAGATGCTTCAGTACGTCGAATTTATGGAACGCTTCTCAGCAGGACAATAAATATTGAGTATGCCGAAGGATTAGAAATTCGGGAAAATCTAGTCTATACTTTACAATAACGCTTCTCAGCAGGGTGTAAAGCACAATAGCTAGACGGTACGTTGTCGAGTTCACCGAACGCTTCTCAGCAGAACAGTAAAAATCGAACTAGGCGGGATTTGGAAAAGTCCAGTCTATACGTTATAATAACGCTTCTCAGCAGGAATGTAACATACAGCGGCTAGACGGTTCGATATATCGAATTCACCGAGCGCTTCTCAGCAGAACAATGAAAATCGAGTATGCCGAAGGATCGGGTCTATAGAACGCTTCTCAGCAGGACGGTAGTTAGGTTCAAGTGGAACCCGACTTGTTAAACAAAATCGAAAAGCAAAGCAAAATCTAGTTGACTACACTCACCAGTCTTTCTCCTACCTTGTGGTTGGTTTGGATGTTCCGGAAAGTCACTTCACATAGAACTGTCCTATTTCCATCGAGGTTCCCATTTTTATATTCTATTTTTAGAATAAAAACTGGCCCTTGTCCTTCCACTGGCATTAGAAACCCAGTAGGAGAATTCGGCAGTGGAAAGGACTCGAGCGGTCGACAACGGATGGAAGACTCGATCGGAATCAAGGTCACGCGCAATAAACAAAATTTGCCAAATTAATTACAATATTTACGGTAGAAAATGACTTCATTACATTGGTTTCGGCAATAAGTGAACCCATCAAGAAAAATTTTTTTTCGAAAATATGATTTTTTAAAATTCATCATTTTACATGGCCGTTAAATTTTATTCGAGATAATAACAATAACCCATAAGAGAAAATTTGGAATATCTCGAATAAAATTTAACGGCATTGTAAAAATGTTTTAGCCTAGTAATATCAGAATCAGAATCTTTTAATGACTGATGTGACAGAAATGCATGTTTGGAAGACTTTTGTGCACAATTGTTATTGCAATTTGTTTTACTATTTATTTTGGGCCCTATGGGATGAATTTTGAAGTTTAATTTAAAATCATTTAACATCGTTTACCATGGTTATGTTGCTTTGATTGCTACGGTAACTTGATTTAACTTGATTCAAGTAGTCGAATTTTTAACATTTATTCGTATATCTTGAGAATTGATCGGGATATTGCGATGCGGTTTTGGCTAAAATTGAATAAATGTTATGACGGTTTAAAGCCTCTAAAGAAAGTAGCATTGTCCTATTTAACTTCGTTTCAAAAATCACGAAAAAGTGAAAATCTTTCAGATAAAGCCCTTTAGTTGGTTTGTTTTAAACTAAACGGTATAAAAAAATGTGTTTGGAAAAACCACCAAATTCTCTTTAAAACGAGACCAATTAAATTCAATTTGGTTCATTCGTTCAAGAGTTATTAAAATGTAAAGTTTTAAAAATGCATTCGCCTCCCCCTCTCTTATTATGACAGATACGAGAAAAATGTCTAAAGACAAAATTATACAGTATTATCCAAGCTCTCATATGATGTTTTCAAAGTTATAGCTCATCGCCATACATTTCGAGATCACGTAATTTTTATGTCTCATCATAGCAGTTATATCCCCTAGCGGTCAAGTTACAAAGTTGAAAATAATTTCCATCTTGCAAATAGAACATTTATTGTCTGTCAAAGGTAATTCATCTCAATTTGGAGCTGTTACTGAGATTTTAAAAGAAAATAGCCCATGCAAATTTATTGCTCATAGAAATAATTTCGTATAATACAAGGAGAGTTTGTATTATTTTTTGAAACATTGTATATGTCTTACCAACCTGATGGCATTCTCGTATATCCACATGTAATTGTAAATGTAAATCCAATTTTTTTTTTCTTTTTCAAATACCTTAAAATGCATAATAATGATAAATGCTTATCGTAATTAATTACTATTAATCGGAATTAATATCATTAATAGCCATAAATTTCCTGAATTACATTCATAATCCGTTAGAATAAATCTTTCCCCTTTCTTCCACCTCGTTACGCGATCCTTGCAATAATTCACGATATACACAACTATCGTATAATTCGTGTCGGATTCCAAAAGAGGATTCATCAATTCGTGCCATGTCACATTTTCATCGCGTATCTCGAACATAATGGAATAATTTAAATTGTTTTTCTCGTACACAACCCAAAAAGACTACCAAAGACTAAACAGAACAATCAGAATTAACATCAACCAATAAATTCCAAAAATTACTTTCATCTGACTCTTGCGTTAGAATAACTATACTCTTTCTTCCACCTCATTACGTTAAAAATTTGAAAATTTAATTTTCTGAAAATTCAACTTTTTAAAGCTACTCACTAACCCAACCTCAGGGGATGGTGTAGAGGGTAGTTATTATCGTCGATAATAGCTTTTATGAAATTATTGATTCATAAATCAATATCTTCAATCTTGATTTCTTTATACCGTATGGTAAATTTACGACCATTTGAGAGAATAATGCCCGTATTCGCCGTTTTCTGCCTTAAGAGCGTACCTCCAATTTTTTGGGTATAGGACTTTCAATGTAAAAGCATTTCCCAAATCCTGGGAAAACTACTGAATATTTTTGAAAAATTCAAAAACCCTCTTAAAGATTAGGTCGAAATCTAAGCAGGAAAGTATCTGTCAAAAAATAAATAAATTCCCAGTCAATTTGGGGAGCGACTGAAAATAGTAAATTAGACGACATATTTTAATTCAAAAAAATTGGCAATTTAGGGCTTCTTTTCGTTGATCTAAATAACTTTCCTCTCTAGTTCATGAATTAAATTAATTAAAGAAAAAAACCGATTTTAAAAATATCAATTAGTTTCGATAGAAAATTGGAAATACGAAAGCGCTTTTAAATATGGTTTAAAAATATCAGACGTTACGTTGTCTCTCTTGCATACTACACTCTTCTAAAATGATAACTGTGGACGGACTCAGTTTTATTTTTCTCGCGAACATTTTAATGGTTTAGAATAGTTTTTAATATTTTTGTTGCTATGGAATTAATTTATACTTATATTTTTTTCTAAATTTGCTCTCCTAAAAATATTTACTTATTAGACTTATTGTAGACAGCTATTTTTATTTTAATATTGCTTTAAAAAGTTTATTAAAAGGTAATAATAAAAAGTTCATTGTAAGAAATGAATCTACTTTTAGCAGAGAATAGCGAACACAGAGAAGCGACACTAGCTGTCGGTCCCTTTGATATCGTACGACCACTTTTCAGACAACTTAATACACTGAGAAAACATTCGTTTTCTACACTGAGCGAACTAGAATTTCGAAATAAATGTTATAGTCCACGTGCAAATTTTACAATGTGATGGAATTTTACAATGTTAGATTGCGGAACCAAAATATAATTCCTTATAATTAGTTATGTTTATACAAATATAAGTATAAAAGTAAAAGATTTGTTTATTATTTTATAATTTATTTATTTATAAGATTTACGAAAATTTTCAAAATCTTTCCAAATCCCGTATGATTTATTCATTAACTGTAAATATGAATAGGGAACATTTTTATCATTTTGATCAACCTTAAAGGTTCTTTCTCCTTTCTAATGGAAAGTCGAGAATTAATTACATTTATTATGTGTTTATTATGTCAAAATAAAGTAATCTTCATTCGTATAAACAATTTTTTTTTATATATACAGTTGAAAAGTTTTTGCAAGGATGCTCAAAAGAAATACTAGCCAACACCCAAAAATATCTCTTAACGCGTAACATTAAACGTTAAGCTCACGGACTAAACACAGCTGATCGCTGACCGCGTGGTTTTGAGTTAAAAACAACTTACTTCGCACATGCGTCCTCCAAAACCATACCACCGAAAAACCCAAGCTGTCGCTTCTCTGTGTTCGCTATTCTCTGCTTTTAGAATAGGGTATTAGTGTAATATTGATAAAAAATAGTAGATACATAATAAAATTAAAACAAAAAAACAAAAATAACAAGAATAAAAAAATAAACAACAATAAAATATACATAAACTAAACATCGTTCCCATCAGTTACTATTTCTTCTAATAATATTGGCAAGTAATGCTCAAAATAAAATTCCCTTAATTTTACTAACATTTCTTTCCAAAGGTTCCAATCTCTACCAATTCTTTGGTAAAGAATTCCCTTTGGTGTCCAAATAGTAAAATAGCAGAATTTTCTGCCACTTACAAACAATTGTCCCTGAACTTGGTAATAGTATGGGTGTGTTTTTTTTAATCTATATTTACCATTAATTTGTTCCATATATTTTAAGATCTTCTTATCTATTGCTTCTTCGGGTGTGTAGTTTTTCGCAGAAGAAGGACATTTTATTTCAATTAAAATATTTCCTCCTATTAGCCCGTCTGGAGTTGCAGCTAGGAACGAATCTTCTGGATGAATAAAAATTCCCGACTTAGCAATTTCACTTTCTAAAGATATACTTAGTTGCTCTTTCGCTAAATCTTCATTTTCTATTCCATATTTGGTACATGTGTTGCCTAAAAAAGTGTTTTTTAAAATATCTGTTGCAACTTTATTTTTATTTGTCGATTCCCTAAGTCTACAGATTCTCCCGAAATTTGAAGCAGTGAGCCTTTTTCTTCTTTCTTCAAACCATATATCCGAATTTCTTTGATTTGTAGTTTTTTCAAAAATTATGCTCGCTTCTTCTTCGGATTTCTTTAGATCTAAAAGGAATTTCTCTTTTATCTCCTTCAATTCATTTGGGTCAACTTCCAAAATTTTATTTGCACTCGGGCCATAATGTTCATCTGTGGGGTGTGATTGCTTCCGTTCTTGTGGTCTAAATTTTATCCTCTTCTTCACTTTACATAGCCTTGTTTTTGAAACATTTGTAACTTTTGAAACGAATTTTTTAGTGTAATAGCCTGGACTCCGTCCAGTAATATGTTTATGAAAAACGGAATAATATGATCCTTTCGAATTATATGACAAGGCAGCAGCATTACATCGCAATTCGTAACTGCCTCTAGAGGTGTAATTAACCCGTTTACCACCTAAAAATTTTGCTACGACATTGTTATATTGCTCTGCATAATTATTATTTAAATTTTTTATCAAACTTTCTGCATGAAATTTTAATCTGGCGGTGCACGACAATATATCTTTCATTATTCCACACTCTGTTAGCTCATGTGTAAAATCCATATTTTCTTCTTTCCCTAATTTTTGACAAAAATAATTCGCGCAGTTTTCATGATTGCCGAAGATATGATATGGGCTATTAGATATACAGTGCTTTCATTTCAAAACTAGCCACCCAAGATAACTTTTAAAATATCTTTAAAACAAAAGAACAAAAAAACACGTCAATTTTTATTTACTAGGGGACAAATTTTACAGGTATCTGTCACCCTGCAGTTTCAACCCCTAAGCGGGGGTGAATATCACTTCTAAAAGTTTAAATAGGAAGGGGTATTATGTGATAGCTCTTTTTAAAGGTCTCTTTTTTTCCAATCTTTTGACACATTATTTTTTTAAATCGGATAATTTTTTAACGAGTTATGAGCTAGGAACCGTTAAAAATTTGAAATTTTGAATTGGAATTAAAAAAAGTACATGAGTGTAAATACCAAGATAAGCAAGTGAGAAAAAAACCTAAAATGTTTTTACAAAAGATATTTTTGACTATAAATTTAAACAATTTACTATTAGTATTTTGGTTTCGTTGTGTACTGACCAACAATTTTTGACAATGGTTTATTCTTTACAAGAAAGAATTGAAATAATCTTTATTTATGGAGAAGAACAACACTGTGCACGCAGAACTGCTCATGTTTTTAATCAAAGACATCCCGATAAAAATGTTGGACATCAGTATGTGTTGGATTTAGTTCATAAATTTCAAGAAACTGGAAGTGTGTGCAATAAAAGTGTCAAGAATCGTAGAGTTTTAACTGAAGCTGCACAAGTTGAGATTTTAGGTCATTTTGCCATAGATCCTCAAACATCAATACAAAAAGTCTCCAGGTTAACAAATATTTCCGTCGGCTCGGTGCCTAAAACGTTACGGCTAAATAATTTTTTTCCCTACAAAATACAGCTTTTACAACAGCTTGCTGAGGATGATTATGACAGAAGATTAGAATTCTGCGAATTAATGAGTCAAAGAGCAAATGAAGACCCTAATTTAATTAAAAATATTTGTTCTGACGTTTCTTGTTGTTTCTGACGAGGCAGGATTCTTTTTAAATGGATTTGTCAATAAACATAATTGTAGATACTGGGACAATACCAATCCACATGTTTTTCGGGAAGAACACAATCAATATCCTCAGAAAATTAACGTATGGGCCGGAATTCTCGGAAATAAAATTATTGGTCCTTTATTCATGGAAGAAAATTTAACTGGGGAATTGTATTTGGACTTATTAGAAAATTTCATAAATCCCCTTATAACCGAATCTTTAGAAAACCAAATAGATGAAGATGGAAATTTGTTGCTAGACGAAGAAAACCTATTTTTTCAACAAGACGGAGCACCTCCACATTATGCCTTGCCTGTACGAAATTGGCTTAATGAGACATTTCCAAATAAATGGATCGGAAGAAGGGGCGCTATAGAATGGCCAGCTAGATCACCCGACCTAACGCCCCTTGACTTTTTTTATGGGGACAAATTCTAATACTAATAAAATATTAATAATGCAAATACGATCTAAATAATAATTATTTTAATTTGAAACTTTAAAATGGCATAACTCTGTAAAAAATAATCTGATTTAAAAAAATAATGTGTCAAAAGATTGGAAAAAAAGAGACCTTTAAATAGAGCTATCACATGATACCCCTTCCTATTTAAACTTTTAGAAGTGATATTCACCCCCGCTTAGGGGTTGAAACTGCAGGGTGACAGATACCTGTAAAATTTGTCCCCCCGTAAATAAAAATTGACGTGTTTTTTTGTTCTTTTGTTTTAAAGATATTTTAAAAGTTTCCTTGGGTGGCTAGTTTTGAAATGAAAGCACTGTATATATACAGGGTGTTTCGGGAGGAAGTGGCAATATTTTAAAGACATGTCGAGGAAGCCAAAATAAGCAAAATAAGCTCATATGTTTAAGTCCCATATTCATTTGTTTCGGAGATATTTTGATTAATTGTAATTTAAAAAGCAAACAAATATTTATTGCAAAATACATTACAAAAATAAACAAATAACATTAATTTACAACAAATTTTCGAAAACACCACCGCCCACTTCGATACACTTATTTGCGCGTTTATAAACTGCACTAGTAGCGAGTTTCAATGAACGATTGTTCGCTCTAATGATAGCTGCTGCATTAAGAATGCGATCTAGTAACGCTTCCCTCGTTTCCACTTTAGTAGCATAAACTAACGACTTCATCCATCCCCAAAGGCAAAAATCGAGGGGAGTGAGATCCGGTGATCTCGGTGGCCAAGGATGCGGACCGCCTCTGCCAATCCAACGATCGCCGAAAGTGGTATTCAGAAAATTTCGTACATTATTTGAATAGTGAGGAGGCGCTCCATCATGTTGGAAGATAATTCGTTGTCGAATATTTAAAGGTGCTTCGTCCAATATTTCTTCTAAATGGTCTTCTAAAAAACGTAAATATCCTTGTCCAGTAAGTCGCGCATCTAATACGAAAGGACCGAATAGTTGATCATTTAGAATACCGCACCAAACGTTAATGCTAAATCGATGTTGGAAATTGTGTTCTATCGTAGCGTGGGGATTTTCGTCCGACCATCGATGATTGTTGTGGCAATTGTTAATTCCATCTCGCGTAAATTGAGCTTCATCCGACCACAAAATGTCTCTAAGCAATCTTCTGTTTTCCCGAATCCAATGACAAAATTGTAGCCTTAAAGGATAATCGCCTTCGTGGAGATTTTGTACTTTTTGCAAATGGTAAGCGTTCAAACCTTGTTGCTTAAGTGTTTTCCAAGCCATTGTTAGTGGTATTTCAAATTGGATTGAGATGCGCCTTGTACTTATCTCTGGATTTTCGTCTACCACATCCAGAATATCTTCTTCAAGTCCAACAGCGATTCCGTGTTCTCTTTCAGAAACAATACTTGCACTTGGAAATGTCCCAGTTTCGCCGGCATGTGTAAAAACAGTTTGAAATACTCGCTTGTTAGGAACTCTTCGATTCGGAAAACGACGTCGATACTCCTCCACTGCACGAACATTACTACCATTACAGAACCCATAAACAAATATCATATCGGCATATTCTTTATGACTAAATTTGTGGGGCATTTTTACAACTTCATAAAACTAATGTTGAACAACTGTCACTTTGTCACAAGTAACTGTCAGTTTTCATTTTAGTTGCCTACTTTGACCTTATTACACATAAGTTCTGGTTGCGTAATCCTCAAAGTCAACTCTTACAAATTAATACCCTGTTACGTATGTCGTAATAGGCAAAAAAATGATAAGATTTGACATTTTAAGAAAAAGTCAATTATTCCTGAAACAAATGAAAATCGGACTTAAACATATGAGCTTATTTTGCTTATTTTGGCTTCCTCGACATGTCTTTAAAATATTGCCACTTCCTCCCGAAACACCCTGTATATATATATATATATATACAGGGTGTTTGTAAATTACATGTACATATTAAAACTGGTTAGACTATATGCTTAATATAACCGATTGTATAAATTATTTTTTCAAAATAGCGTATAATTACCGAGTAATTAATTTTTGAAAATTGTTGCTAAATAAGATACACGCCTCTGAAATGTTGAGAGGGTCAGTTACAAATTTAAAGCGATCAGCTGTGGATCGGCGGATTTCTTTCAACGTTGCCATGTTTTATTTGTTAATTTGAAAAATAAGACATTTTTAAAGAATGTATTTCATTTGATTTAAAGGATTAGAATTCCTTTAGATACTAATAATCATACTAGTAATCGGTTAATATTTAAAAATTGAAGTATTTTTCATTTAATTCAGATGCAATAATCAATAATTCAATAATTGTTGTAATTTTAAACAAATCGACTCGTGCGATACGATCCGTAAAGTTCACCGTAAAGTTGTAATATCGACAAAATAATAATTGATAAATGAAAAATCATGTCCCATAAGAATTTATTTATTACTTACTACTTATTAGAAGCACATCAATTAATTAATTCATTTTGATCAAACGCGTCTGCCATTGCATTGCTCCAAGAATCAGAACACTAAACTAAGAACAAACTAAACTTGAAGAATAATAAGAAGTTAAACACTATCAAACAAATCACTAAAAAGAATTATCTATTTGACCACGAGGTTAACAACCCTACAAAACAATACGCACTAGAAAACATTCGGCTAGATTTTTCGAAGGCCGGCAGGCGGAGGGAGAAATTTGCACGTCACATCGCATAAATTATCTTTTACAAGGGTAATAAAGCGATTTCTTTAGTTACTACACAAAGATACAGACGCAACCAGTTCGTGCGTTGATTTGCCTTTGCCGATTTGAAAAATACATAAAAATTTGTAATTTGTTAAGTGTGAACTTTTATCAAGTTTGAGTTTTTGTGTTTGTTAGTTTTTGGTTATTTACGCAGAAGAGCAGAAGCTTGTATTGAAATTAATGGTGGACACTTTGAACAATAATTGTTCAACAATTAATCACAACAATTATTGTTGTGATACTTTGTAAGGATACCTAGATAATCATGAAGATTTTGGGTAAATTTAATTTATTTAAGGAATAGGGTTCCTTTTTAATGTATTCAATGTTTCCGAAATTCATGAGCTATTTTCGAATATTTTGCAAAACATTATTTGACGAAACTCAACCATTTTTAAAATGATTAATTTTAGTATACCTAGTTGGTTTGACGATATTACGGAAAATTTATCACATTATTTCGTTTTAAAAACATTTTACAACACTGTTCGTTCAACGCGCTCCCAGCCGCTTATGCAGAATACGCGTAGACAATACGACGTAGAGTTTGGGGCGGATAAATGTTAAATTGCCCCAAATTTAAACTTTTGAATTAAAAAAAAATAATAACGCCAAATCACTTTTAGAGGTATTCCTGACATGTGGTTGAAATATGTACATGTAATTTACAAACACCCTGTATATATATATATATATATATATATATATATACATATTTATCAACCTCTCCATTCTCTCTCGCTAATGTAGCTTCCTCTTGTCCAGCTTCTAACATCGCGGTCCAAGCAGCTTCATTATAAAAATCAAAAAGATCATTTTGAAGCTCACGGTACATCCGATCAGATATTGGAGGTATATCCATACTACTTAATAATTCCGCTAATTGGCTCGACCCAATTCCTATACCAATGGCTCCATTAACACTTGATGTATTGATACGAAATGTTTTTTTCTGAGGATTTTCACTATTAATACACGATGTTACCTTACACATATTACAATGTAGGAAGAATTTGGATTGAAGACCTTTTTTAACTTCTTTCGTTATATCTACATTGGCACCGCTGCAATTAAATAATCCGTGATGAGGAAAGTTTAACACTTGTTGAATAAAATATTGAGCATCTACAATTCTTCGACCTTCCAGAGTGAATTTTGTTGTTTCAAATCTAAAATAAAGAACATAACAAATTGTAATATCTACCTATAGATTTGTAGTTATTTTAATAATATTACATAACATATTACTGGTATACAAAAATAAATAGGTAGGTACTAACTTTTTCTCTTTCTGGTCAATATCATCTTCATTTAAAGTTAATTCTGTGGGTAAATTAATGCTGTTTCCAACGTCTGAAGTTTTTTTATTAATTTGAAGAGTACTTGTACTGGCTACGGGACTTTCAGGACTTCTAAAAACGTTTGTTTTTTAAAAATATGAACTATTTACGTATTATGGAAACATAATCATATTGATTTAATTTATTTAAAAATACTTACAAATTTCTTGCATTATTATCATCCAAAATCTCAGTGTGAGTATCATCCAGTGGATTATTTTTAGTAAGGCGCTTTCTTACGACCCTACATAATAAATGAAATAATTAGATTGTCTGTTGAATATTTATGTAAGTATCCCAATCCCAGATAATATTTCTCAAAAATATTTTAAAATACTTATATAGTTTCAAAAAAATTTCAAATTAAATTTGTACTTACTTTTGCTGAGCCAATCGCCTATTTTTCTTTTTGTACGACGACTTCGATCTTCCCATTTTTAAACTATAAAGTTTATTTAGCAATACACTTATAAAAACACAATGCGATTAAACAATAGAAACACCGGCTTAGTCACAGGAAAGCTACGAAATAAATGTGAGAGGGTGCTACAGGGGTTTTTGTAACACACTTTTGCGAAATTTTGACCTGTTGCCACTTCATAGTCGCCCTATTGACTGTTCATGAGATAATTAACGCACTCTAATACATATTTTCCAATATGTATCCAAATTCCAATACATTTGTTCCAATAGAACGGCTACGCCGAGATTAGAAAAAAATCGCCAGATTGCAAGTGTTGACATATAAGGGATGTCGAATGCGACGGTTAACACTGCAACACCATAAAATTAGCTATATTTTGCTTTTATATTTTGGGTATTTTAAACGTTAAATATAGGGTTATATATAAGTTAGTCTCCGTTTTAAAAATATAAGAAATTTGACTATTTTTTCAACGACAATCATATATTTTTATATCTTGTAGGTATAATTTGAAGTTTATAAAATCTAAGAATACATAGTATACGATTAAATGAAATTTGAAAAAATAAACAATGTAAACAAATATATTGAAACAATCCAATAAATTTCGCACATATTAATGCGTTAGCACAAATTAAAATCGCTGTTTAGAAATTAAGAATGCGACCCTGCGTCTGTTTGTCGAAATCTATTTCGCCGACTCGATTGCGGAATACGTGTATCGCGGACGCGTTGGAAAAAATATTCGGTCTAGAGTGGCAAATTTGGAAGTCGATAGCAAAAATTTTGTAGGTATGCTCTTAAGCGAAGCTTGCTTAAGCCCGCTTAAAAATAAAGCCAAGCTTAAATGTTTGCGTTATGTACCGCAAAATAATAAGCGGGAGTAGTGAAACAAGGCTGGTTCTAGCATGGTCATAGGGAAAATAATGTGTTAGAGAGAGATAGGTATACCAATGTGTTAGAGAGAGACAGAGACATCTGTCAACGTCACATCTGTCAACGTCACATCTGTCAACGTCACATCTGTCAACGTCACATCTGTCAACGTCCCATCTGTCAACGTCACATCTGTCAACTTCACATCTGTCAACGTCACACACACTCTATGACATTATAGGCAACTCTCATGACACATGAAACATTAAATTTTAATAAAAAGTAGACAAACCTGGGATTTGAACCTCGGTAGCTCGTGGTGGAGAGGCGAGTCCCTAATAGCTGGCCTAAGGAGATGTCTTAGTAAAAGTGTAAAAAGTTGAGTATATAAAGTGGTATGTCGCGGAGGGCGCGCGCGGTTTACGGTGTGGTCTTCGATGTTTGGGGGGTGGGGGGGTGGGGGGTTGGTAGTATGTCGCGGCGCGGTTCACGGGGTGGTGGTCTTCGATGGTTGGGGGTGGGGGGTTGGTAGTATTTACTTTTTCCTTAAAAATACCTATTACAAATATAGCGAATATACACGGAAAGTAGTCGATGCGGGACAATTCAATTGGAATCTTTTCGGAATACCCTGCCCAGAAGACAGTCTATTGAAACAATTACAAACTTTACTAACCAAAATTATATCTATATACAAGTGAACGTAGGAGTTTTTGTAATTCATACAAATTTCCTATAAAATTTTTTTCAACAACAGCACATGCGTGTAAAGTTTTTTAATAATAATAATAAAGTTTTTTTTTTACAATATTTAACCTTTTATTTTATAACAGCTGCCACTGAACATAAGAGATGTCAATGAATATGCTATATATAGAATGATTTATGGACGTAGTAAATAAAAATAATTTAATATATTTCGTTTATTATAATAATAATACTACATTTATTAGCCATTGATGAAGTTGTAAGATATTTTTTAATGCACACATTCCATCTCCTTGATGATTTAAACAGGATACAAGTCCTCGAGAGAAATTACCAGTGTCTTGAGGAGTTCCATCAAATTTAGCTACATCAACAATTTTGGGAAACACTCCGAAAACATGACATTTTTTCAATAAAAACTCTGCTTTTTGTTCACCTCTTACATAAATTACATCGACAGAGTGTAAAAGATGAATCTTTAAAATATTATTAATTTCAGTGTACTCAATATCTCCACATGAGTACTTTATTCCATGAAAATTCTTCTCTAAATACACAGCAGTTTTTTTATCTTTTGCACTTAGATTATGAAACGGTTTAGGTGATTTGAATAAACTATAATGTACTTTGAATCCAATTTGAATGGCCATCTCCTTCGGACAGAAGATGCCGTCAACGTAGAAACCTTGAATATCAACCACGGCCACTCTCATGATGAAGACTAAAGGCATCCTTCCTAAATTATGTTTTTTATAACTTCACTAAGCGGGTGATATTCGAAGAGGGCGTCGTGCACTATAATACAATAGGCATGCGTATTGGCAGGAAATCCAACATCTGCTTCTATTTCTAATTTAACGTCAACAGTGGAAGATTTCATGGTCTCTTCTTGTTTCGAACAATCGATAACAAATAACGATTGTTTTTTGAATTCATCATAATTCAGAAGAGGGTGTTTTTCATTGCTGTTTGAGTAACTGGGATAGAATTGTGAGTAGTTGTAATGAGCCGTTGTATAATCATCTTTTCCAAAGTCTAATTGCATTCTTTCGTTCGGCCAATATTCACCGTTCAAAGTCACTCTGATGCTGGAAATGTCAATAGGATCGAAAAGCGTAGGATCGCCAGTTAGTTTATTTCGACGATCGACTTGGAAGCAAACTATAATAAATCGTGGGCGTTCCACTGATGCACTAGTCTTTACCGCCCAAATTTCTCGTTTCGATAATGTCGTTAACGACGGTAATTCGTTTAGTTCCCATTTTCTGAATGGAACGAGTATAGGTGTATCGTTATTGATCGGTTTCATCAGTTTAATTTTAATTTCATCATTCGGAAATATATGTTTAATCTTTAATTCCATATTGTCTATTTTTAAGCTTGCTGTAGTATGTGTTCCCGGCTTTTCTTTAATTATTATGCAGTCATTGTCATTTCGTGATCGAACAAAACGAAAAGTTTGTCTTCCATAAACGATTGTTGTGTAATCATTGAAAATATTGAATATATGCTTCAATGGTATCAATAAACTGAACATTCTTTCCTTTGCATATAGAATAGGTTTAGAAGGGAAATTCCATCCTCCGATACTCATGAATCTACTATTTTCGGGCGCATAGCAAGTTAACGCGCGAACGGTGCTTACAATACCAGGATCTCGAACCACTTCTACTTCCTTCGAGCAAAGACTGTAAATGCAAGTGTCAAATAGAAAAGCGCCATAATTTGGAGCCAACTGTATATCGCCATCACCCTGTACAATCAATTTTCCTTTTATTTCCAATAAGGTTTCGTTTAAAGCGAAAAACCCATCAGCTTGATTAATAATAAATTCTACAATGTCACTATTATTGAACGATTTTACGTACGGAGTGTACGATCGGTACTCCTCTCTGCGTACGCTTTCGTCGAATCTCGGTTTTTTGTACAAATCGAAATCGATATTCATGTTTTCTTAAGTTTCAGGCCGATAGATCTAAGGAACGATTTGTTTGCCTTGGTGAGCTGCAGGCTTCGTTGTCTTAATGGAACTGATGATATCTCTTTTGTTAAGGGACTTTTATTTATAATAAGTAACCCCATTTAGCGTTCTTGTAATTCCAAATGTAAAGTACTTCGCTCTCCACGAAAATTAACCGGTTTTCTATTTTGATCGAGTATCGAAACGGTGATGTTGGTTATTTCTCTGGTGTTGCTTACGGGTAAATATAGAGGGTTTGTAGGACGTTCGATAATTGCGTATCCAGGGTCTACACTAATAGGAAACTCGTGTATGGTGTGGACAGGTCTATCTCCAAAGAAAGCTCCTTCGGTAATGTTACAATCAAAATGTAAACTCGTAACTTTTATAATATTTACGGGTAGATCTGATGTATGTAAGTGTCCTCGATTTAGTATGCGCGTGGAAAACCCTAAAATATTACCGAGACTATCTTCTTTTAGGAAACTAACGTCAATCGTGTTGCTGAATATTTCACATTTCAGAGTATTGTTGTTGGGTTTCAATGAAAAATCTATTATTGTATTGGTTATAAGACCCAATTCTTTTTTTATGTATTCTTCGATGTCGGTAATTTCATAACAACCAGTTGGTATCTGGAAGCTCATTAATTTTTGACCATTTTTATCATCATAATAGTAAAATTTTTCTCCATCTATATTAGGTATAGAATTGTAAGAATGAAACCCTAATACACTTAAATAATAGGATTTATTAGGGTCTAATACGATAGGAGTTTGAGGCGTAAATGAAAATTCAGAGGTAGTAGTCGACAAGTTCAATAGCCGAGACATGACTGATGTAATTAAAGATGTACAATTAGTTTTAATGAATTTTATTAGAAACATTTTTTAAATAATAATTACATGCATGACAATCTGCTTGAGCGCTAGCGGGACCATCTAAGTGAGTTCGTTCGTCCGGTCTATTGTGATGGACGAAACACGGCAATCGAATTTGTAAATTAAAATTGCGTTGATACTCCTTAGGTAATCTATGCCATACATCCAAGAGCTCCCATGGTCTGACGTGATCGATGAGATAGTTGATGGGAAATACTTTCAGTTCTTCTTTGGAAAAACTTTCCAACGTTTTCTTACCATCTCTATATGCCAAAATTGCCTCCATCATATAAAAATTTTAAACATAAATGCCCACAATTTATTTGATTATATCGCTGAAATTGATCGTTATTGTAGTAAATTTTTACTTTATCTCCTAAATATCGAACTAGTTCTCGCGGCGGTTTCAGATTACCGAATGAATCAAAATATTCGACATTATCGTTTATCTTTCTGTACGCCACCCAATGAGTACCGGGATTTTTAGCAATGTCTAAATTTAAAATTGCCGTTTCGTTTTTCCTACACTTGGATGATGGTAAAGTATCCCGCATAAAAACTCCACGAAAATTTGGTATTTTCAACATTTTAACATATTTCGATAAATCGATATTTGTTAACGGTCTATTGGGTAGCTTTATTGAAATTTTTTTTGTTTTTTTAAATATAGTCCTAATTCACCTTTCGCATTGCGTCTCAAATAAAGACCTTTTCCGATTTGTTCCATTTTTTTGTTGTGACGTTGATCTTCTTCGAGTTTCTTTTGAGCATTTTTGCTATCGATGACAGTTTTAGCGATTGCGCTTGCACCGCCCGCTAAAGATCCAAGAGCACTTAAACCAGCAAATAATGGTATCAAAGGTAGAAATCCTCCAGATTTTTCTATAGGTATAATACGTGGAATTTTAATTTTCTTCTTACCGCCTGCCTGCTTAACGGCCATTCTTGCCGCTTTTAACGCTGTAGCTATCGTTTGTTTCATGTTCGACGAGGGATTTTTTTTCAATGATTTCTGTACCTTTCCGACTACATGACGTTTAAATGAGCATCCCATGCCTAGCTTACGTTTCGTTTTCATGCCTGTAGTTACGAGTAAAGCGGCAGCCCTTTCACCAAATTTAGCGTCTTTCGATTTAACTCGATCCCAAGCGACGTTTTCCAACTCTAAATCTGCTTTATGTCTTTCTTCTAATGTTTTGTGTTGAGCGTAAGCGATATCGTGACGTTTACAGGCGGCGTCCAATTGATTAATACCTTTATCTCCACGTTGCAAACGTTTTTGTAGTTTAGTTCCCGGCCCGCAGAATTGATAACCGGGTAGGTGCAATTCAAACGGTAATTTATCAATTAGCGTATTCAAAACACCCTCACCTTGAGCAATTAACATTGTAAATGAATATATTAGCGTTTCTGTATATACTATATATATATATATATATATATATATAAAGGCGAAACATAAAAGATCTACGTTACATAATGAAAGTAATTCGGCAAGAGCAAAGATTAGACGTCGATAATTATGATTTTTTATCTGAGACGTCAAAATCTAGTAAACATGGTAAACTATTACCGCATTCTTTTCGCGCCATAATATGTGGTCCCAGTGGGTGTGGTAAGACAAATGCAATGATGGCTCTTCTTTACAACCCGAACGGAGCTAAATTTAAAAATGTATATGTATACTCAAAGTCCTTATACCAACCAAAATATCAACTATTAAAGGAGGTTTTGAACGGCATTAAAGGAATAGGGTACTTTCCGTTTAAAGAAAACGAAGAAATTATCAGCCCCGGTGAAGCAAAACCGAATTCTATATTTATATTCGATGATGTATCGTGTGATAGTCAGCAAAAAATACGAGAATATTTTTCAATGTGTCGACATAAGGATATAGACGCTGTGTATCTATGTCAAACGTATTCGAAAATTCCCAAACAATTAATTCGAGATAATTGTAATATGATTGTGTTGTTTAGGCAGGATGAAGTAAATCTAAAACACGCATTCGACGAACATGTGTCTCCAGATATAAATTTTGAAACTTTTAAATTGATGTGTTCCGAGTGTTGGAATAGTAGCAAATTTGGAATGTTAGTAATCGTAAAGGATTTTGATTTAAACAATGGAAGATATCGTCGTGGATTTGACGAGTATATAAAAGTTTAACTATCTATTATTTATGCGTACTTCAACTTGCGATGGACGATGAAAAAGACGTGTTCGCTGCTCGAAAGCGAAAAATTGCAACGCTTAAACGATCGATTCGTAAAAAATATTTAGCATTAAAACTGGGTAGAAGTGAAGAAGATGAATCTTTAAATAAATTGTTTAAACCGCTAATAGAACCTCTACGTAAAATTAAAAAAACAAATAGTGATCTAGTCAATAAGGAGGAATTTAAAGAAGAACCTCCATTGCAATTAAACCCACCTAAACTATCGACATCGCCGCCACCACCACCACCACTACCACCACAACCAAAATTTCAACAGCTTTTAGATATTGCAGGAAGCAATGAGAATGATGATGAACCTCGGTCTGAAGATGATGATGATGATTATGGTGATACTAGTAATGAAAGCGTTTCTGAAGAAGCATTAAACGAATATTTAGAGCAATATCCTATTATGGCTCATCGATATATTTTAGATTATTGGAAGAAACATAGAGATATTGACGATATCTACGGTCCCGTTTATGATGCTGGCTCTTCAAAATGGATACTGGGGGATAAATATATTGATTTTGATCAAAAATTTAATTACATTAAGACAGAAGGATATCAATTTAGAGGTACACCAGGACTGTATGAACTCATATTTTACTCTGAACCTGAAAACTACAATTCCGATGATTTGAAAAATTATCAGAATATATTGAAATTAACAAATGCTCATAAGGATGCGATAGGTCGTATGAAGGGAACGCAAAGAATAAAATATAGGCGTATTATAAGACCATTGTTTCCTAAGCAGCCGCATACCGGTAAGGGTATGGAATTACCCTACAATAATGCTCCTATGGAATCCGGTAAGGGTATGGAACTAACCTACAATAATGCTCCAATGGAATATATTTATTGGGATGATCCGAATGAGTTATGCGAACGTCTTAAACTTTTAATTGCTTCCAAGGACGCTGGAAATACTTCCAATGATAATGAAATTATAGCAATCATAAATGAACTTCGAGAAGCTAATATCATATACTAGGAATAATTTTTTTTTTCATTTACATAATGTCCCTCGATAAGTTTGGACGTCACTCGAGTGCTCTTAGTGATAATAAGAACAATACGTTCGACCAATTAAGTAAAGTTGAAAATAAATTAAGAAATACATTTGAAAATAAATTGGAACAAGTGAAAACAGACATTACTAATATTACCAATTATTTGGAACAACTGAAAACAGACATTACTAGTATTACCAATTATTTGAGTGAAATTGATGAAATTATAGTAGGTCTGCCTATTGATGATAATCATTTAACAAACAAGAATTATGTAGATAGTTGTATAACAACCACAAAAACACAGTTCACCGTTGACTTGAAAATAATGAAAAGTAATTTGGAAAATCAAATCCATGACAAAACCTCATTGTTAAATAAGAAGTTTGCACATTTGTTGGATGAAGTTGCACATTTATCGAGCAGCGTAAATAAAATCGATCAAGATTTAAACGTTATAAATAAAACAAGAAATGCAGTCATCTAAGGAAAAGATTCAATTGATTAATGAACTCCACAAACCTGCGAGAAAGAACTATCCACGTCGTCGTACTATTATTAAAGGGATAGATGATCTATGGCAAATGGATCTTGCTGAAATGGGTCTTTACAGTCGCGAAAACAAAGGATTTAAATATATTATGGTTGTTATAGATTGTTTTTCAAAATTTCTTTGGACTCGTGCTCTAAAAACGAAAACTGGTGATGAAATAACGAAAAATTTTGCAAATATTTTATCATCTACAAAAAGACATCCAAAAAATCTTCAAACCGATCAAGGAAAGGAATTTTACAATGCAAAATTTCAAAATTTAATTAAAAAATATAAAATTACTCATTATAGTACTTTTACTATAAAAAAGCTGCTATCGCCGAGAGAGTTATAAGAACTTTGAAAACGAAATTGTACAAATACTTTAGTTTAGTAGGTAAATATAAATGGATTGATGAGTTGTCAGAAATTACCAAGGAATATAATAATACGAAACATCGGACCACCGGATACAAACCTGCTAAAGTCGATAAAACCAATGAAAAAATGATTTTAAATCATGCATATAATCATTTGAAAATTGCAGGAACTAGCAAACTTAAAGTTGGCGATATTGTACGCATATCAAAAGCGAAACATGTTTTTGAAAAAGGATATACACCAAACTGGACGACGGAACTCTTTAAAATTACAAAAGTTAAAATTACAAATCCCGTAACGTATCTATTAGAAGATATGACTAAAAATCCTATAAGTGGAGCGTTTTACGAAGAAGAACTACAAAAAACTTCAAATCCTGACATTTACTTAGTGGAAAAAGTATTAAGACGAAAAGGGAAAAAAATGTATGTTAAATGGCTTGGACTTGATAAAAAACATAACAGTTGGGTAGAAAACGTTGATATTGTATAAATTCTATGAACCAATGAGAAAACAGTTTATTTCTACCAATCACAGCATATAGAAGCACATATAAATTACGGATAATTAAGTAGAGGGTTAGTAATGAAATGAAAATGAATTGTGAAGACGATAGTGGGCACTGCAGTAGTGATGATAGTGTAGAAGTTGAAGTGATTTTCGACAACGATAATCAGTCAAATCATTACGTTGATCTCGACAGCTATAACGCTCAAATTGACAGAAATTTGGATAAATGTGAAAAAGCTGCAGTAGATGAACGGTTTTATTTACTCGAAACTGTATATCAATTGGAAAACGGTTATGAAGTATGCTGCGGTCTAAGTCCAGCTCGAATGTTCGATCCTGCAGTCATTTTTAAGAATCGTGATTTCCAAAGAGTTTCTTTTAATATGCTTGAATGGAATGACTTCATCGATTTGCTTCGACATCAGCTCACCACCTTCTTCTTCTCCAATGAATCTTCTACAACACACTATGAAAGTAACGACAGACTTACATTTCAATGCAGTGATTATACCACGATCACTCAAATATTAAGTTTTTAAAAATTGAAAAATTTTTAACCACTTTTTATATACACGAGTATGATGTTAGACAGATACTAGAACTTAACGAAAATTTAATTTGCTTTAAATTATCTACGTTAAAAAATGTTAACTTTAATTTCTTTTATAGAAACGTTATAAATTATTTTAAGGCAAATAATACTTTTGGTATGATAAATGCTATATCTGAATTTTGTAATATATCCAATGATAATTTATTAAATACTGCTCTTAGAGAGTTTATTTATTATTATAAACATACTGTTACTCAGGATTTGTATTTGTAAAATAAAACATAATAAAACCATAAAAAAATTTTTTTTATTAAATAAAATCATTATCATCATCACTATCACTATCATTAATAAACCTTTGCATTCCTTCATTATTATGTAACCTTTCAATGCATCGTTTATAACTATATAAACTAAAAAGTATTTCATTAAATCTATTTTGACACCACATAGTATTTTTAATATAAAAAACTGTTAAATCGTCAGTTTCACAAACATTATGATGATGATCTCTAACAACATCAAGTTTACAATTTATATTGATTTTTTTAAAAAATCGTTCAAATTCTCGAAAACAATCTTGACAAAAAGTTAAATTAAAGTTTTTTACATAATATTTATGAACCCAAACGCAATATCTTCGTAAATTATATTCAGTACTCCAATTTTCTTTTGTAATCATAACATCGCGCAAATAATTAGGTATATATTTCGGAAAGCAAAAACTAAAATGATTTAAATTTTCAAGACACAAAAGATTTTTATCCTCATCATAATTTTCATAGGCATTTTTTACCAAAAAATTCCATCTAAACTTACTATATTTCATCAAGACTTTTTCCATTAACGGAAGAGGTAATAAATTTTCATTAAGAAAATCATTAATACAATTGATATTTTTACAAACTTTTTTTATACATATATCTTGAAGTGTTAGAATCATTATCTAAAACAAAAAAAAAAAAATTATACAATTTTATAATGACCCCAAGGTAAAGTATCAAATGATGAAGATAGTAATTTTCGTTTGTCATCATCATGACTTAATCCGATTTTTTGTTGTTCTATAGAATAAATATTATGGGCATAAGAACGAATCGAACGTTGAGTTACCACCTTTTTAGTATGTTCTTTTAAACAATTTACATAATCATCAAAAGTTAATTTATTTTTTACCACAGAAGTTTTTACTCCTTTTGACTTTTTGGTAACTCCAAGTTCTTCATAGTTAGTTAATTTTTCATACATTTGTTTTTGGTCTAAAGGAACGTGAAATTTATATGCATACATTTTAGATCTTAATCCCACAAAATGAGTAAGAAGTTGTCCTTTTCCTTCATCTTTCATTAAACCTGGAACTTTTTTATTGACTAAAGGAATTCCGTAAGGATTATTTTTAGGATAATCGGATGTATCAAATTTTGTAATATGGGGTTTTATAATATCCTTATAAACATCTTGATCAGTTATTTCATAAATAAAACTGTCAGTATCTGTGTACATAATTTTACACTTTTCGACTCCTACATTCGGTAACATGAAATCATAATGAAATTCATACATACATGTTTTGGAAATATCTAGTATAGCCATACCTATGTATAACGGTTTATTAAAAATGATTTCAGTTTTTCGTAATTCAATAGCCATTAAATTATCATCAAAAATAGTTCGACTTTGAAAACGTGGACTAGAAATTAAATTTTTTGCTCCGTACCTCCCTTCATAATTAGTTACAAGTGTTACCACACGATGACGTCTAATATCTTCAAGCGTTTTACCATATATTGCATTATTTGCTAGTTTTAATTGATTTCGCTTGAAATCATTAGTTGCAGCAATTCTTAAATTAGAATTTAAATCGATATACGGCTTCAACCATCTAGATTGATTAAATTGGAGTATTTTATGAACTTTTTTCAAAATCAATCCACGTTTTAAAGCTTGTTTTAAATTTCTGTAATGTAATGTATATTCTTTTTTATCGAATAATGTTGTCATTAATTTAGGTAGTTTAGATCCTGGAGGTATACGATGTTCAGGACAAAATGGATAATCTTTGTGAAGGTCATGTAAAATTTTTGGATATTCTAAATCTACTTGTAATATGTAACCTATTGGAGAATCGTCAGGAATAGATGAGACATTAAAATCGTCAAATGACTCTAACCATTGAAATCCATCGTAAGGTAGAGGTTCAGTCATTGCGAAGCCGTAAAGATTGTTAATATCTAAATATAGCAGACTTTTTGTAGGTTTTGAAGGATTGTAATTAGGCAAATATTTATTATTCGCTTCTGAATATCGATTACAGCACATCGAAACCCCTCCACGAATTGCTTTTTCAATAAAAAGAATCATATCTACATCTTTTAAAAGTTGAAGGTTGCATTTTGTGTATTTCAACATACAATCCCATGTGTACGAAGGCATCGTAATGTACCAAATTGGTTCCAACCCGTAAATTTCAAAAGCTGTATGTCTAAAATTTTCCATAACTTCAGCTAAAAGGATAATGTCGGTTTTCATATATAAATCACTGTATTCTCCCAAAGACTTTATATTAAACATTTCCCAAACATTTAAGGCATGTTGATACTTTTCTTCGCTAATTTCCTCATCGTTTAATCTGTTATAAAAACATTCAATAGATGGTAATTTAGTTTCATTTAATTTCTCGAAGCTATCAATATAATCATATGGAAATACGCCTTTTTTAGTCAGCAATTTAATTTGTTCTTGATCTAAATGTTTAAATTCTTTATTTAAAATATTGAAATTATCTTTACACAATAGTGAAACTAACTCATCAAGACTTGCACTCATAAATTTATATGAATCTATAAATCTAAATTTAAATCTAGTATTATTCTCTTTCAATGTGAAGGAAATATATTTCTCTTTATTAACTGGAAGTACATGTATTCTTCCTTTTCGACATATTTCTTTAATTATAAGATGACCATCATAATTGGAGAAATTATGAAACAAAACGGGACAAACAAAAAGCTTTTTGAACTGAAGGTTGCATTTTGAGTGACTGAATCCTCTAAATTCAGAAGTAAAGTGATCATGATCGAGGACAATGGTATCCGAGGGACTAAACGGTTCTTCGCAAATGTGACAATTCGTTGCCTCTGCTTTACTTTTAGGGAACCCTGTCATAGACTTGACATCTTTTATTTTTAATTCCATAAATTTAGCAATTGTAGAAATTTCATTGGAAAACCATTGTAAGCAATCTTCCCCTCGATAACTTCTATAATATGAAAGAGTATCATCGTATGTGCATTTAAAATAATAACCTGCGCTAAAAGCTATATGTTTTTGATATTTTAAGGTTTTTTGTGACACTTGATTGCATTTTTCTAGTACTGATTCAAAATCAGCGTAAATCACAAAAGGACATTTTTGTTTATATACGTAATTTCTAAAATGAACAAAATCGTAATTTGGAAAAGATATTTTGTATTCATTAATTTCCGTACACAACACTGAATGTTTCTGTAATTTCTCATCGCTTGAAAAATAATTTAGACATCTGTCACAAATAAATTTTTTACGATTGTGCTTAGAAAGTTGTCTTGAAACAAGTCTAGACAGGTTTTTTATCCATACATAATGATATTTTATTTCATCATCTCCATCACTCTCAATATTGATAGCATCATCATCATCATCATCATCATCATCATCATGCTCTTTACTTGGGAAATATTTATTTTGTATAATAAGTAAATTAACGTGACGTTGCAATTTATTGTTTGTTAATCTTACAGGAGATACATTGAAAAATGTTTGTTTTTTACTTTTGTTTTGTTTTAATTCTAAAGCATATAAATTAATCGAAATATTATTGATTTTTTCAAATTTTGAAATTTGATTAATTCTCATTGGAAGTTCAAAATTTTCTGTATTTAAAACATTCCTATAATATGGATATGAATAAGTGAATTCTTGATTATTTCTGGGAGGATAAAGAGCGCTTATTACACTCCAAAAGAAACACGCTTCATCGTTATTTTTAACATTGACACAAGCGTGTTTCTTTCGAATTTGATCGGGCAATTTGATGTATGACGAACCTCCATTACCACTCTCAAACTTATTAATTGCAATTTCTAACAAAATAATTTCCCGTAAAGCCCATCCACTATCCTTTTCCTGAAATTCCGACAATTTATTTAAAATATGATCAATCACGTTTTCCTTAAACCAATGAAATAAATTTGTTCCCAAATCAATAATAGCATTTGGAGTACTAAAATATTTTCTGTCAATTAATTCTTCATCATTTAATCTTTTTACAAAATCACCGCAAAAAATTGTGTTAACTTTTAACATTGACATGGTACTTAAAATTTTAGTTATTTTATTTTTGAATAAATAAAATGAATCATTTAAAAAAGCTGAAATATCTTTATGTTTTATATTGATAATAACTCCAGTTCTTATTCTTTTATTAAAAATTGCATTAACATCTTCCCATTTAACCTTTCTAAAGCTAAAGCGTCGTTTAAGTCCCAAACCTATGCATTTTGTTTTTAGTAAACATCTCAGCCGTTTTAATTGACTCATTTTATTAAATATATTACGTTTTTGTCCTACATTAATTTTAAACTTTTTTATCATAAGATTACATTTTCTTAAATGTTTATTAATTAATTTAATGCATAGTGTTGGGTCGATATTATTATTATTATTTTTAATAAAACTATTAACTACACTCAAATAACGCTTTAAATTTTTCATTTCTAAAATCAGACTCACCGAAAATTTAACGTTGATGATGTTGGGATGTTAATCAGATTCTCTGAAAATTTAACGTCTATAACATATTTTATGTTTTTCATTTAAATTTAAAGTAATACATACCTAGTTCTCAATAAGTTCGAATGAAGAAAGTTTGTATGGTTTTCCTATATCTACTTCTCCTCGAAATATAATAGAATATTTTTCTTCTACTAAGTGGTCCACGTGTTTTTCATAAACGTTGGTTACTCTGTTCGGTAGATATACCTTAATATCGGATAGTTCTAATAATATTGCTTTGCCAAA
This sequence comes from Phyllotreta striolata, assembly GCA_918026865.1. Classification (NCBI taxonomy): domain Eukaryota; kingdom Metazoa; phylum Arthropoda; class Insecta; order Coleoptera; family Chrysomelidae; genus Phyllotreta; species Phyllotreta striolata. The sequence goes on along the minus strand of OU900098.1, from coordinate 8,092,987 downwards.
TTTTGAAGTTATAACTTGAGCCTTCTGGATTGGATATGGTTTGTTTTTTGATAATTCTGATACTTTTTTGGTGGGCTTATCCTCTATAAGAGAAACGTTGTTTATTTCTTTTAAATCCATCTACAAGAGTTGTAATTTAGAATATTTTTTAATACATATTATTATTATTATTATTATTATTATTAATAATAATTTTTAATAATTTACTTACTTTTCTTTCACAAAACTACACACAATCACAGAGTACTGCAATTTTTCGGAGAGCTGTTCAATCAATGTGGATAAACGTCTGAAGCGTCCCTTAAATAAGAACTGTTAACAAAGAAGAATATGTTTTTTTTTTTTATGTTAATTTAAATTGTAAATTCTGATAAAAAAAAAAATAAAAATCAACATGTTGTTGTTGAAATTTGCATAAATTGCATGGATTGCAAAAACTCACTTATACAGGTCGTACTAATTAATCCGCTGCATCAAGCATACAATGAGAATAATGAGATAGTTCAAAAGTTCAAAGAACACTATATTTTTGATAACAGTTCCTATTTAAGGGGACGCTTCAGACGTTTATTCATATTATTTGAAAAATTTCAATAATGGAACCACAAAACGCTCGTTTAGCTATGATGGCCACGGCAATGGTAAGAAGGGCGGTATATAATACCGAATTTGCTGTAAGTAAATAACTTTTTATTTTATTTATAAATTATTCATATTTATAATTTATTGCAGAATTATGATATTATTGTATTGAAAATTAGAATTGAAGAGAGACCGCCTACATTAATTGCCCTAGGAGAGATCCTAGGGCATACTGTAGGTTACACCGTGGAGGTGGACACCGAATTTATTACTTGTTGGATATTGAGGTTGGTTTATAATTTTCTTTTATTTAATTATTTTAATTTTTTTTATTTTTCGTTACAGTTAAATTCAATATTCAATTAGTAATTAGTAATATTAATAAAATTGATTGATATTTGTCTTAGTTAGAGTGTTTTATTTGACACCATTATTTTTTCCTCTATGGATATGCAGGATAATCAATATGTGTATAGCAATTTTCATTTATTTTTGCTAAAATTGCTTAGCACTAAAACGGTTAAAATATTTATTTTTAAAAATAAGGGTTTTTGAAATTTTATGTATTTTTCTTGAAATGTTGTAAACATTTTTTCGCATATTCCTCATCGCTAATAGTTATCATCGCTGTCGATGCAGAGATGATAACCAACAACACTCTGAACATTTTCGATACTATTTGAAAATTAAACTTTATACAGGATGTCCCAAAATTCACGTTCATCTGTATTTATGTAATTTATGTAAGAGGTGAACAAAAAGCAGAGTTTTTATTGAAAAAATGTTATGTTTTCGGAGTGTTTCCCAAAATTGTTGATGTAGCTAAATTTGATGGAACTCCTCAAGACACTGGTAATTTCTCACGAGGACTTGTATCCTGTTTAAATCATCAAGGAGATGGAATGTGTGCATTCATCAATGGCTAATAAATGTAGTATTATTATTATAATAAACGAAGTATAATTAATTATTTTTATTTACTACGTCCATAAATCATTCTATTTATAGCATATTCATTGACATCTCTTATGTTCAGTGGCAGCTGTTATAAAATAAAAGGTCAAAAATTGTAAAAAACTTTATTATTATTGGAAAAGATTCCAATTGAATTGTCCCGCATCGACTACTTTCCGTGTATATTCGCTATATTTGTAATAGGTATTTTTAAGGAAAAAGTAAATATATCCATCCGTATAGCGAAATGCCGACCTAACACCCTTAGGTATACCAGGAAAAAGGTCACTAATCGCTCCACGAGTTATAATATTTCCATTCTCTTCGTTAAATTCAACAAATTTGTCATCATCATACCAGAGATAGGTTTGACCGCTATTCGTTTGAAACAAAGCATTTACTTTAGTAGGATTGAAAGTAAATGAAAAACTATTTAGAATATTTAAATTTGGAAACGATGCTTCGTAATACATTGAGGAAAAAAATGTAGCCAAATTCCCTTTAGAATTTTGATAAACGTGAGTAATGTTCTTCGCTTTTAATTTTTGCGGAAGGTAATCGTCGATTAATTCGAGTGTTTTCGGAATAGTCATATCATTTAAATCGAATTTCCATAAAAATGAGTCAAATCCAACATACATTCGATAATTCACACACACACACACACACACACACACACACACACACACACACACACACACACACACACACACACACACACACACACACACACACACACACACACACACACACACACACACACACACACACACACACACACACACACACACACACACACACACACACACACACACACACACACACACACACACACACACACACACACACACACACACACACACACACACACACACACACACACACACACACACACACACACACACACACACACACACACACACACACACACACACACACACACACACACACACACACACACACACACACACACACACACACACACACACACACACACACACACACACACACACACACACACACACACACACACACACACACACACACACACACACACACACACACACACACACACACACACACACACACACACACACACACACACACACACACACACACACACACACACACACACACACACACACACACACACACACACACACACACACACACACACACACACACACACACACACACACACACACACACACACACACACACACACACACACACACACACACACACACACACACACACACACACACACACACACACACACACACACACACACACACACACACACACACACACACACACACACACACACACACACACACACACACACACACACACACACACACACACACACACACACACACACACACACACACACACACACACACACACACACACACACACACACTATTTTTGTTATATAAGACTAATCCACCCCCCACCCCCAACCATCGAAGACCACCACCCCGTGAACCGCGCCGCGACATACTACCAACCCCCCACCCCCCCACCCCCCAAACATCGAAGACCACACCGTAAACCGCGCGCGCCCTCCGCGACATACCACTTTATATACTCAACTTTTTACACTTTTACTAAGACATCTCCTTAGGCCAGCTATTAGGGACTCGCCTCTCCACCACGAGCTACCGAGGTTCAAATCCCAGGTTTGTCTACTTTTTATTAAAATTTAATGTTTCATGTGTCATGAGAGTTGCCTATAATGTCATAGAGTGTGTGTGACGTTGACAGATGTGAAGTTGACAGATGTGACGTTGACAGATGGGACGTTGACAGATGTGACGTTGACAGATGTCTCTGTCTCTCTCTAACACATTGGTATACCTATCTCTCTCTAACACATTATTTTCCCTATGACCATGCTAGAACCAGCCTTGTTTCACTACTAGCGGGGCTTAGCCAAGCGTTAAATTAACTTGTCAACGTTGTATTTTTTAGGGAAATTATATATTTTGTGTGGCCAGTGAAAAGTGTCAATGTTTTGAATTTGAAATTTGAAAGTAGTTATTACATTATTGTGAAATTTTCAGATGGGTGCCATAAACGCAGCCAATTACACGCGGAAAGCCAGCTACTCGATTAAAATTAGTTTCTGAAGATATGTTTTCAATATGTGTTGCCGGCATTTTAATGAATATATTTCTTTTACTAGCAATGGCTTCTGAAACGTTTTTGATGACCCTAAATGACACCTATGTTGATTTGATGACCATCACTGGCATAGAATATAAGGGCGGAGAGCAATTGATTTATAGGTGTTATGCTATTATTTCTAAAAAAAGGTTATTTTATTCTGAAACCTTCTATAGAAGCCTATATCGTCCATTTCCTCAAAATAGTTGGGTCTCCTAAAAATTCTTCGAGGAAATCCAAAATCGATAATTTCTAATATATCATTATCGTCTTCCAGCATAATTTCGTCTTCGATTTCCATCATTATTCGACAAATTTACAAATATAGACAAAAAACAAAACAAAGAATAAAATGTGAGGTATTGGCCGCTTAAAGTTAAGCGAGCTTAAAAACATTTGTGGATACGGTGCATACGAAACACAAGCGTTAAGCGAGCTTAACCCTTAAGCTTCGCTTATTTGTATACGGCGAATACGGGCATTAAATTTTCGAAATTTTAGCATGTTTTTGTAATAATTATGAAAAATGTTTTAGACAAAACTTACCGATATAATTTAAATAAATAAATAACTAAATAAAATAAATAAATCAACATATGAACAAATTAACAAAGAAGAAACACAAAATACCTAAATTACTCAAAAATTAAATACAAATATCTCGTAAATGTTCCATCATTTTCAATGCATTTATTCAACCTTATTAGAATGAACCGCTGCTTCAAATTCAGCCTGGGACAAGCTTCTAATGGCATTTTGTATTTTTAATATATTTTTCCTAGTTGTTGGTTTCTCTTAAAAACAGTTCTTTTTAGTCTACCCCATAGGTAAAAATGTAAACAAGGTAGATCCGGCGAACGTGTTGGCCAGGGAAAAAGACTTCCTCTGACAATAACGAGATTCGGATATTGCTCGTCTAAATGCGCCGGACAACCTGCCACGTTCTTTTGATACAGTAGACTATAATTAAAATTATCAGAAGTCTAAATAAATCAAAAGTTCGATCAAAATTCGGTTAATGATCAGTCTACGTTCAAATTATGCCCAGCTCAGCCGTAGAGGAAGGTTGTAAATAAAAATTTAGTGAGTCGCGCCACCGGCTTAGACAATACAAGCCGGAAACCCCTAGGTGTAACAGGCACTAACCAAACTCAATCAACCAAATCAATGTTAAATTCTTAACCGGTTGAAATCCAGTCTACCAGTACACATTTCAATAGAACGTCGCGATCAATTCTAATAAATTTAATTGTTCTTCTGGACCGCACGCCGCGATTTGTAGAGGTACAAAGTTATTTGTGTTAAGTATGAGGTACAAAATTATTTAGAAACTAATTTTTTTTTGGATATTTCAAAAAAATAGGTGTATCGGTAGGTACTCTTTTGAAAGAGCAACAAATTTTGTTGAAACAAGGGAAAAAATAATACAATTTTCTGCTAGAATTATACCTTAGCTCAGTAATATGAGATGACATCTGTATGACAGATTTGGCGGTGGACTATTTTTTAGAGTTCTTTTATTTTCTGTTTTAAAATTATTTTTAAGTTTATTTTTGGAGTTTCAAATCTATTTCTACTTCTAATTCTTTTAATGTTTCGTAGCCTATTAGACTGTCAAAAAATTATGAAATTTAAACAGGTAGAATTTTATGGGTTATTGCAATGAAATTCTGGAAAGGCCGGTATTTTTATACAGTAATCTTTTGTCGTGTTTTAAAAAACAGAACTGATTGTGATAGGTTCTTTGAAAATACTATCTGAGAAATATTTTTCAGCAATTTCAGGGTTAATGAAGGATTTTGAAGCGCCCGTGTCGATTAATAACTTTAGTGGAGGATTAGCGATTGTTATATAGGGTAGATCTTTTTTATCGTAAATGGAAAAAATTTCTATGATTGGTTTGGGCTCTCGGTAGTTTCGTGAAAATTTTCGGGTATTTCTGGTTCAAAGATTTCATTAGAATCTGGGTATTCTAATTCTTGGGTATTTAGATTGTTGTCGTTACAACCTTCGGGATCAAAATTTTGAGCTTGGTCTACGTTGTGTAGTTCTTCAAAACTATATTTAGGTTGGGTCTGTTGATTAAATTGAGGTTGGGCGAAAGGTTGCGATTGACGCGGAAAGCGATTTTGTGAGAAATTAGTATTCTTTTTAAAAGTATTAAATGTATTATGAGATATACCACTCATAGGAGTTGGTTTTGGTCTATTGGGATTTGGATTGGTGTTCCATACGTTAGTGGGTGCTCGGAAATGATTTTGTTGAGCGTTGGGAGCTTGAGCATTGAATGAAAATTGTCGAGGATAAAATTGTCTGGGTTGGTTAAATTGATTCGTGTAATTGGGTCGTTGCTGTTGTGAGAAACGTTGAAAATTTGGTTTCGGTTTAAATGTGTCATTCGGTTTTTGTAAGTGTAAAATGTTATTTTCAGAAATGATATTTTGTCTAGATTCCGCGAGTGTTAAAGGTTTCATGGCTCTTATAGTAGAGCCAAGAGGTTCTTTAAGACCCGCTAGAAAAATTCTTAAAGCATGATTATTGTAAAATTCCTTTTTCACCAACTTAGTATTTTCCTGAACTTCGTGACAATCAATATAATTATGAAGAGCACTTAAATTTGACATTACTTTTGTATAAAATTGAAGAGCGGGCTCATTATGAGCTTGTCTAAGCTGATCCAAGTCAAAAAGCAGTCCGTTCTCATCACGTTGATCTCCAAAATGAGCGATCAAAGCATTCTTTACCGTATCCCAATCTTTACTAGTACAAATGCTATATACTTGCCTCGCACTACCAATTAATTTGGAATAAATTCCATATATCAGCGTAACGTTTTGAACGCTACCCGCATTGGTTCTATCCCAATAGTTAGCGATCAAAGTGTTAGAAGTTTCTAAAAATGACGACAATTCTAACGAATTACCGTCGAATTTTGGGATTATATCTAATAATTTGGAGTCAAAATTTGGTTTAGCCATTTCAAAAACTAGATTTTCCACAGGAATTTTATATAAATATAAACTAATATCTATACTTTCGCAAGCGTTTTCTTCGTTTTGTATATTAAAATCAAAATTAGTATTTAGTTCACCGTCGGTTTCACAGAAGGAGTTTTCCGGTGATGAGAATGACATAAAATATAGGAAAATAAATGGAAGCAACTTACAGTATTATCGCAATGATATTCATGAAGATTCTTCCGGTACCGGCTGTTTCGGGAACTTTCTTCGTAGAGGTTCGCTCCGAATTAACAGTTGAAACTGAGGAGATTATTCGCGACGAATTTCTCTTCGGAATCCTACTGACTGCGCCACTTTATGATTTGCGTTTCGCAAATAGTTTTTAAAAAATTTAATTTGAAGTTAAAACACAATATTTAGAATACAACAAGAAAACGTTTATTTAAATTTTTTATTTTAACAATTAGAAAGCCAATATCATTCTGACGAGTCGTATGAATAATGGCAAATTGAACGATTTGGCAATTTCTGCAATTCGGCGATTTTGTGGTCGTTGACTATTCTCGAAGGTTCCAATATGTTGAAGTAGGTATTATTTTATTTAATCGTCGGCACATTCCATTTACATAACTATGTTTAAGCGTAAGACTGTCTGAACAGAATGAGTGCGGAGCGTAATTTAGGGACGAATCTACGGCGCATCTAGGGGGTGGAGCATCTCAGGTGCCATGGTAAATTCGTAGATCTGTATGTATACTAATAATGGTTTTCTCTGATTTTGTGAGGCTAACTCTAATGCGTTATTACAATTTGTTACGAACTCGTTATAATCACACCTGAATTTGTGAAGTTATCGTTTGTAGTCATGATTATTTAAGAAATATAATTGATTTGTTAATATTCACAAATTTAGTAATTGAATATAGTATTTATGATTTTATGTATAACTAGAGTTTGCGATTTCATGAATTTGAATTTGTAAATTAAAGTTTGGTAAGAGGATTTGGTTTGAATTGCAAATTGATCTTGTAAATTATTGTACGATTAAAAATCACCAAAGTCGAAATAAAGAATGTCACCTACCTTGACCGGAAGACGTTTAAGTAAAGTGTTTACTATTCTCTTAGGGGGTTCTTTGGCACTCGAAGGATGAAAATCCACCAATCTCCAGAAGAACCTCGAAGGCTATAATCCTCAGGAGTTGTGACACTTCTGACACCAATTTTGGTTTTGGAGTCTGTTTGAATGACTTCTGGCACCAGGTATTATTTTGTACGTGTATACCGACACGAGTTTTATCAGGAACGGATAAGCAGGAGAATAGCCAACGCACTTTAGTAGTTATAGCTATACCAGTTCTAGACCACTTTCGAGAGAATGGCCTAGAATCGGTATAGAGTTTGAGGTGGTCTAGAAATGGTACTGCATTTCGAGGTGGTCTAGAAATGGTATAGCATTTCGAGGGTAGATGGAAAAAATATCTATCTATCCTAAGTGCCCTCATCACGTATCCAATGGAAAATTTATGTGTACAAAAAATAATGTTAATCACTTGTACTATTGGTTTTTAAATGTATTACCTAAATAAACAAAATGTTTTAAATTTATATCGTCTAGTTTTATTTACTTGTAGTTTATCTCGACAACAAGACAACAATAACAACTGGGGATATAGTAACCCAATTCCGCTTAGAGATTATAAATAAGAGATTAATTAACGTTTGTATATTTAAAATAATTATCTTCAAAAATTATTTTTAATAAGTGAATATATTCAGTGAATATTTTGAATTAAATTTAACTAATTTTTATATTAACTAGTTAAATAAGTAAACATCTTTTATTTTAAATTAAAAATTTTTATTAAACTTTTATTAAATATTAAAAAAATGTTATTATTATTAACCAAAAAAATTATTATTTTTAACTATTTAAGGAGTAATAAAACAACAAATATTTGATTATCACCATTACTTTATTCATTAATCAAACACTATGTAAAACTTGAAAATATATTAAATAAAAATTATAAAAACAACAATACAATAATACAAAAAGCAAAACAAAATAATTATTACAAAACCATTAATTTAATACAAACTATGAATATAAATACAAACAAAACTGTGAAAAATTTAGAAATCAGGTTTTAAACTATAATAATAATGCAATAAATTAAATGCTAAAAATATTAAAAAGCGAAAACTAATACTATTAAGCAAAATTTCCAAAAAAACTGAAAATAAAAATAAGATTACTTATTTAAATTTGTTTTAGTATTCAAAAACAAACTTACATAATCACATTCCAGAATTAGTTCCAGAATTATTCTAGATTTCAAACTCCACGCACTTCTAATTCGGAAAACTGTAACGGAAGAAAATTAATGAAACTTATTTATATTAAATCATTTTAAACTTACATTATCCTGGTGTTTCCAGGATCCAATCCATGTATTAACACCGTATCCGGGTCAAAACATTGCGGAATATAGGCAGTCACGCCGTTTCTTGAAAATATGAGGATATCCCCATCCACAAATGAATAATCCTCCGTAAAAATCATGTATAGTGGCTACAAATAAAATCACTAATTTAATTAAACCTTTTAATGATAATAATTTATAAATAGTAGAGTACTTACCCAGGAAAATCCCCCAAATGTCAAATTTATATAATTTGTAAAATCATTTTGTATCATAGTAATTACGTGCTCCATTATCTTGATCTAGAATAGAATTATGATTTTGTAAATATTCGATTACATTAAACCATCGAAAATATTAAAAATTAATCAAGCTTCTTGATTCCTTTTTTTTCAAAATTTTTTTTAATTTTTCGAATTCTTACTCAAGAGCTTAATTAGAAGTTTTAATTATTTTTGAAGTTAATGTAACCAAAATAAAAGAATACCTGGTTTAAAGAAATTGACGAAATTATATTTTTCAATGAGCTCGAATGGATGTGAAAAACTCGACTGAGCTCCAAATAGTTCGTTCATTCGTTTAGAATACACAAACTGCTTATTTCTATTAAGTGCAATAAATTTTATAAAAGTGCATATTGTATTTATTCTTTGTAATTCTTTGATAAAAATATATGAGTGGGTCTTTGATTTTCATAGAGGTGTATAATAACTCTTCTACTTCAGCATCATTCAAGGTGATTTATAAAACAACAAAATTTAACACGTCGATCAAGGTTGTGCAGTTATTAAAAACGTCTTATCTACAGAAACGTGGAAGTCGTATAAAAATAAAACCTTGGAGGATAAAATGATAAACAAATTATTTAACGAAATTACAACCCTTCGATTCAATTTTTTTTAAATTAAACCCTAAAACAGCCCGCAGAAAAATAAAACAAGTAAAAATTAAAAATAAAAATTACGGACCGCGGCTGGACTCGAACTGCAATCCATCGTGTCACAATTCCAATCGTTAAAAAGCATCGCTACGTCGAGCTTTGAGCCAAGCAAACGAGCGCGGTTTAAATGCTATTAATCGTATTCATATACGTAATAATGACGTATTGTTGTAATGATGGTTGCGTACAAATCATCAAACCCCGTATATACCGATTTACAGGGTGTCGAAAGGGTTGGAGGGACGCATTTACTCATGTATCGCCACACACCCTTTACAGTTCTTGCAAAATTCCACCAAATGACCTTCTACTGTACCAAAATGATCATCGACGTTTCATAACGATACCTACGGGTAGGCAACAATAATTACACATTTTTAATCGTTCTTTTTCCGGAGTGTTTAAGGGTTGGGGGTAAGTTACTTCTTCACATCGCCGAAGAATGTTTTTGTTCTTGCAAATTTCACCAGAAGGTCTTCCTAAGCCCACCACCTCGATGGCCATCCACCATTGAGCCAGAACTCTCATGATTTGAGTGAGCCAGAACTCTCATCATATATCTACTACGCGCACCCAAGAGCCCAAACGCGCGGTAGCGCCCGGTATCTAAACGCCCGGAAGCCCTCGTGACGTCATCATGAACCCTGTGCGCCAAAAGGCCCAAACGCGCCCCCGGTATCTAAGCTGCGGCGATCGGCGGAAAGGTATCAACGTTTTGAACGTTTACCGTCGGGTAGGTGCGTAGCCGAGTTGGTAAAGCGCTTAACGTTCCGGTCCGGATGACCCGGGTTCGAATCCCAGCGTTTTTTGGATATTTTTTCCATCTACCCTCGAAATGCTATACCCAGGGTATGGGAACTCGTGGCTACTGGCTCCACCTGTTTCGAGCGTCCATGAAACAACACTGCGCATGTTTTGCTATAGATGGCAGTGTATGAAAATGGCCTAGTAAAGTCCCCGTCAAGTTAGTATGTTATCTATGTAAAGTCCATAGGTCCTATTGGTCCGTTCCGCCCTTTAAGGCCGGATTCGCGTTTTTATCTGTATGAACACCCGTATGAAACAGACTTAACGACTTCCTTCTTATTTTCTGTCGTTTTTGAGTTTTTGGTTATTTTATGCCATTTATGGTTTAACTTCGGACATTTGTGTCTTTATTGTATTTTTACGTGCGTGTTGTGAGTTGAATAATGCTATCGAAATTCGTTACAGTTAGTTATCCTTATTATTGTTTATTAATAGGTACCGTTCTAATAGGTAGTAATGAATTATTTAAAAGGGCCCATGACGAATATCAAAGAAGAATACCTAAATTTCAAAAAAAATATACCTTGTGAATTAGACCATTGTAGAATATACCTATTTAGCTGTAGAAGGTTGTTGTTTCTTTTATTTTTTCTACTTCAAATCTACAATTTCATAATAAATTTAGAGGAATTATTTTTAACTGACCTACTCATTTTACACTAACTACATTTATAAAGTAAAATGTTTATTTCAGTTAAAAAGGTTTCCCTCTAAATTTATTATGAAATTCTTATTTAAAAAGTAATAATTGTGTACGCAAGATTTTTAAATTTTGGCGCCAATTGCAGAACACTGTAAGTATAATTAGTATTCTGCATTTAATGTATAGACGCGCGTCACAGGTTTCGTTAGTAAAAAAAAATGAGTTTCCCATCTATAGTGTAGGTTATCTGTGGCTATACCATTTCTAGACCACCTCGAAATGCAGTACCATTTCTAGACCACGTCAAACTCTATACCGATTCTAGGCCTTTCTCTTGAAAGTGGTCTAGAACTGGTATAGCTATAACAACTCACTTTATCACTTAACTAATTATCTTTATTCAAATACTTGGTCTATAATTAAACTACCAGAAAGGTAACCGCGGAACGCGTTACAATATTTGTTACAAGTTTAAAGCCAAAAATACAACTGAACTTAAAATGAGAGTGTGTGTCCCTTTTACCCCGAGTGTTATCGAGTTAGAGGTAGGAGGAATGGATATGGACCACCAGGATGTGTTTATTATCGATACATGTAGAATTGATTCCATTTTTTAGAGAGGTTGTGAATGTCTGTTTAGTAGACTTCGCGATGATTAGTTTAATATGCGTTTGTTTATCTGAATGTCCCCTTAATGTTTCTAGATTTTATAAATAGTGAAAAGGTTTCTCCGGGACTGAATTATATTATCGAATAAAAGAAATAAACGTCGTTTCCGTCCTCAACGATTTAAGTAAACTCGGAAATCATTTGTAAAATAAACACCGGTTTTCCTTGGGGTTGAACGCGAATTTAAATAAGCAAAGAATTATGTCGTATGGGTATCTAATAAATGTTATCCATCACTCGTTGGAAAGTTGCGGAACTATTCTTCAATCCCATGGGCATTCTTATGTATTTATATCGTCTATTTTCAACCGTAATTGCCGTTTTTGGGATATCCATTGGATTCCCCTCGATCTGGTGAAATCCACTAGCCAGATCCAGTGTACTGGGGACAATCCAAATATTAGAATACCATAGACTTTTACTAGGTCTGATAATTACTTGTTGTAACATCGTTTTAATTTGCTTTTGAATTTCTTCTTTCAATACAAAAAAGTAGCGAAATGATTTTGAATATACAGTGTGTCTACTTAAGTTGGAACCATATGGAAAACTTTTTTATTATTAGTTTTGTGAAAAAATTTATTTTTCATAAAAAGTTGTGCATGGTCCAAAACTTAAAATGCAACCATCAGATATCAAATTTTTTAAGCCGTATACGAGGTATGTCAAAAAATGTGAATTTTGCTCAAGAGTAAAGTACCTTCATATTTTACAATATCGAAAATTGTTATAAAGAAAAGTTGATAAGAACTAAAAATTACGTTCAAATATGCAATTACAGCCATTTCGCATAAAAATTAAGGTTCGGTGATTATTTACGTTTTACATTATAAATTATTTGTAGTTATAAATTTCAATACTGAATTTATCTCTCTGATCTGTTAAAATATGATAACCTTTCCATTTGTTAATGTTTTTGAACAATCTTGCAATTTATATACGTAATCAATGCATAATAATTATTTATTTTAGAAATAAGAAAATCCATACAAAGAACAAAAGACAAACATAATTAACTTTTAATTTAATTTACTAAAGCTTCGACATATCCACCTTATCTTTGTAAACATTTATTTGTTCTTTTCTCAAACTCTTTTACTACGGCCAGTATCACATTTGGAGTAATTTTTTGGCATTCTTCAGAAATAATCCTTTCCAAATGATCTACATCATTATATGGTCCTCACTGATAAACCTGCTGTTTTAAGTAACCCCATAAAAAAAAGTCCAGGTGAGTTAAATCAGGAGACCTGGGAGGCCAAAAAATGTCTGAATACCTGTGAATCACCTTTCCATTAAACATATTTTCAAGGAGTATTCTAACGTTATGGATGGAGGCACCGTCTTGTTGGAACCAAATTTTCATCCGTTCTTGTAACGGAAGTTCGTGCAAAAAATCACTTACTTGATTTTCTAATAATTGTAAGTAACATGTGGAATTTAAGGAATGTCGGAAAAAAATGGTCCAATTAATTTATTTTTATAAACACCACACCATACGTTCGTTTTAAACGAATATTGGTTACGACTTTTTATTACAAAGTTTGGATTACTGTTGGACCACCAGCGACAATTTTGAGATGAGACGGTTCCGTTGGATGAAAATGTCGACTCATCGGAAAAAAATAGACTTTTTGTAAAATACGGGTCTTCTTCCAACTTTCCTTGGATCAAAGCGCAGAATTCAAATCGAATATCGTAATCCCTTGGTAGTAATGTGTGTACGAATTGCGGTTTGTATGCATAATATTTATGACGTTTTAAAATTGTTGCCACTGTATCTTTATTTACCAAAGTATTTGTGATTAGAGAAGCCCTTTTGCGTAAAGACATGTTTGGTTCTTCTACGACAGAAAGCATCACTTCAAATTCAGTCTCTTCATTGGCAACCCGTTTTCTGCGTTTATTCTTAAAATTATTTTCAATACTTCCACTGGTCTTGAATTTATTTATTAGTTTTGTAACTGTTGAATGCCCAATGTTTCTATCCGGATGTCTCATATTAAAAATATTTGCTGCCTCTCTATGCGTTTTGTAATTTTCTCCAACAATTAGCACAATTCTATTTTTTCTTCACGATTTAGTAAATTTGCCATTTTTACTGTAATTTTATAAATACCAACTCACTCTGACATTCACTGTCAAATGTTTCATGTCAGTGCATCCTAGATTACGTTAAATTTATAAATACCAACTAATTCTGTTAAATATTTTATGTCAGTTCATCCTAGTGAAATGCCCAAAATTTGCGAAAACGGGTTTCTTATACGGCGATAGGAAATCTCGAATAGATGAGTCAGTGTGACCGGCGAATGCGGCTTAGGCGAGTAAGCGCGCGTGGCAAGGGGAGGTTGGGAGGACAGTGTCAAGCCGGCGTTGGCGTGGCGAACTACAATTCGGCGAACGGCGAATATCGGCGACCTATTAATGGCGATTATTGGTGTTGTGATAATAAAGTGTTTTTGAGAAAACCCCGGCGTTTCAAATCAGAAGTGGGATCAGGATCAGCGTGCGAAGAGGCCTAAGGCGAAGGATTTTCAGGAGGAAAATCTCCGGCGGAAAAAGGGCGATCTTGGTTTGTTCAGGTGTTTCAAAGATCTTAATGTTTAGGCGATTAAACTGTAAGTACCCATTTTATTATCACGGTGATATAACATACTGGAGTTGGAGTAAAATAGAAGCGGCGTATTTGTAAATTTGATCGGCGAAATACAAAGGTGAAATTCATCACCGGCGAAGGTGGTTTTTAATTTTCGCAATCGACGGCAAGCGGTGACTTGACTGGCGGTGACAAAAAAGTATAACAACGAAGCGACCGCATTCCAACGGTTATAAGCGTTTGTTTGGATTAATTTTAATAAAATATTCCAGTGGCGTAGTTTTATTTTATTTTTATTTTAACAAATTGGCGATTTGTTTATTTGATAAGCTGGCGATTTCTCATTATGGTGAATTAATCATAGGCGTTTAATTAATTATAAATAGCGCATGTATTTTTTTTTACGACTGGTGATTATTAGATGGCGGTTGGTGATAAATACATCGCGATTGGCGATTGATGATTATTAGATGGCGATTGGTGATAAATACATCGGGATTGGCGATTGGTGATAAATACATCGGGATTGGCGATTGGTGATTTATACACGACGATTGGCGATTGTTGGATGATAGATCACGTTAGGCGATTGGCGATTAACAATTGGCGATTGGCGGATGATGATTAGGTAACAGCTGGCGATTGGCGGTTGACAGCTGGTGATTAGCGAATGGCGATTAGCGAAATAGTAGATTAGGCGGAAGGTGATCGGCGAAATAGTAGATTAGGCGGAAGGTGATCGGCTTTAAAGGACGACGAGGCGCGTAACGGTTGGCGGGCCACCGCTGATGGTTTAGTTCAATCCCTGGCCAAGATTGAATTGACGAATATCAGCAATCGGTTAAGCCACAGGTGCATTGGCGGCGGACGATGTTTCAGGATGCTTTGCAATTGCAACATGCGCTCTTATTGGGCGAGTTCAATTCGCGGTATCTTCTTTGATTGTACGATTCGCGCGTCAGCCCTGACGTTGGTGCCAATAGCAGATATTCCAATGGCGTAGGCGAAGATAAATTATTTAATTGGCGAAAATTAATAATTTACCGAAACCGAATCGAATCTTTTAACTAGTGGGCGGTACTGGCGATGAATTCTCGATCTAGAGGCGGAACTAGATTGCGAATTAGAGGAAGAATGGCGACCGGAGGAGACGGCGAAGTCAGGACGGTACAACCCGAACTTGAAGGATTTTCCGGCGGGTGAACTGGCGAATGCTGGCGAATACTCTATGCGCAGGCGAGTTCATGAAGAGCGTTGAGTAGTTGAGTTCATGAAGATCGTCGAGCGGGTGGCTATGCAGCAGGCGTTACTATAATTGGAGAATGACGGAGAAGTCGAAGGCGATTGCGTAGAAGGCGACTCCGACACCATCTACTCTTCGTGATGGATACGCTATCAGAGGGAGAGAGTTGTTGATGTAGGCGTTTCGACCCTTGGCGTTGGGGTTCGAGATAATTGATCATTTCGATCCTGGCGACCAGGATTCCAACGTGAACAGGTGTTTGTTCACTGGTGGGCGACACATACGACGTAATCATGCAGGCGATATTAGATGGTGCGGCGAAACGTTCCACCAGCGAGGGGAATGCAACCTCTCGTGGGAAGAAATTGCGGAAGGCGGTTTCGCAGACGACGGGACTACGGTGCAGTCCTCGTGAAGTATTTGGTCCGGCGCAAGCAGCCAACCAAGAGAATGATGGCGTACTATTAGGCGAAGCTGGCTCTGTGATTGGGTGAAGATCGTGGGCCGAAAGAGCTCCAGGCGAATATCCAGGCGGCAGGATTTGTTTCTACAGAGGCGTTCATGAAGGCGAAGAAGTAATGACGTATTCGGATACTGGAAGCAACTGGAACCTGATTTCTCAGAGGCGGTAAGGCGCTTAGGTGGGCAGATTTCGACGGGGCGTTACCACAGCATAAAGGCGTGTAAATTTCGAAAAGATTTTGGCGAATGAATCATCCGAAACTCAGGCGTTGGCGTTGAACTACTCTTGTAGTAAGAATTAATTGGCGCACTGGGCGTTACGATGGCGGAAAATGTAGTACTCTGACCTGTGGCGGTGAACCAGGTGAAGGTCACTTTCTCGGTAGCTGTGAGAAAGGCCAGATAACACATGGGGCGCAAGCAAATTACGATTGGGCGTTCCATCGTGATGATTTCGGCGGATTTAATAGGCGAACATTTTTGTTCAACTAAGGCGATTCATTTAGGTGACAAGTAGGCTAGTGGGAGCGAGGCGTAACTCATTGGGCGAGCAGAAATCTATCTGTCCAGCGAAGATGTTGCAGGGGCGATTCAACGAGCCGGCGTTAAAGTGAAGAAAACGACAGATTTTTGCAGGCGTAAATATAGGCGATACCACGGGTGGCGTAAAAAAAAGGCGATTAATTAATTTATTGATCCACGTAAACGAAAATCGGTTCTGCGATAATGGCGGTTCGAGAAAAGGTGCAAACTCTTGGCGATAGGCGTGATAAGAGAAAGCGAATCGGCGTGTACGAGTCCCATGGGCGTTTATTCCGAAAATAATGGCGATTTCAGAATATATGGGGCGATTGATAAAATTGCTATGTGGTGAGCTGTTGACGTATATTGATGATCTACCTTACACGGCGAGCAAGAAAGAAATATGGCGTTATTGGAATCGGTGTAGGTGCAGAAAGCTGGCGTGAAGCTAAAATTGGAGAAGTGCTCATTTTTGTAGCGAAGTACTAAATATTTAGGTCACGAGACCGATGCGGCGTGCATTAAACCTGGGTGATGTAGAACACTGGTGGTATTATATTTTCTTGAACTTGAAGATGTCCACGGCGTTAGTCAGTTCATAGGGGTGGTGAGTTACTAGGAAATGTATTCGAAACTTTGAATGGTTGGCGAAGCCACTGACAAGTTTGACCAATATACGTGCTGAATAATGGCGATGGGCGGACGAACAACAACTTTCGTTTGAGTTGATAAAGGCGAAATTATCAGACCAACCAATTCTGGCGTTGTACGATAGTAAGGCGGCTATCGAACTTCACACAGATACTAGTGAGCTAGGCGTATCTGGTATCTTCTTCTAATTGGCGAAGATAAATCTCTCTCTCGTCATCCAGCGGTTAAACGGTGTCTGGCGTTTATCGAAGAAACTCATTGGTTTCCTCGAAAGCGGCGTTTCGTCGAGAAATGTGTGGCGTTATTTCTCAACTGCGGGTTTGCAAAAGACCAATACAGGCAGGGCTTCTTGCATCCCATCAGGCGGCGGGCAATACCATTCGACACGGCGCATGTCGATCATTTAGGTGTATCCATTAGAAACATCGGGAGCACGCTTATACACTCATTATGGCGAATGGGTTTACTAAGTTCGTGCTGGCGAAACCCTTGAAGACTCTTAAGGCGAAGACGACTATAGCACGAAAGCGCGAGGCGTTCAGCGAATTCGGCTATCCCCGGTGATTGATCTCTGATCGAGGCAAGGTGTTTGTCAGTGCAGAGTTCAAGGTGTTTTTAGCAGAAAAGGGCGTTTAGCATGTATGGTGAATGCTGTAGCGACTCCTATGGCGAATGGTCAGGCGAAACGGCCAATACGACGATAGTTGAGGCGACAACTTCGACCACTGAGAGTGAGAGAGACGGATCGAGAAGCTGCCGGGCGTTGTGTGGGGTTTTAGTAACACCATCAACTCTAGCATGCATTTCTCTCCTACTCACTCAATGTTCTCACATAATCACGGACGAGTAACCGACTTGGCGAATGGCGAGCTGATCAGC
This sequence comes from Phyllotreta striolata, assembly GCA_918026865.1. Lineage (NCBI taxonomy): Eukaryota > Metazoa > Arthropoda > Insecta > Coleoptera > Chrysomelidae > Phyllotreta > Phyllotreta striolata. Next base: position 8,074,482 of record OU900098.1, on the reverse strand, counting down.
ACTATAAATAACAGGCGGGCCGGCGGTGGTCACGGAGACGTGGTGAATGTCTCACCGGATGTTGAATGCTCAAACAGGCGTTTGGCGAACATGGCGTACTTATTCGAATTTGGCGTACCTATTCGAATTTGGTGGAAACCTGAATCAGGCTGATTCAACCGAGCAGTCCATCCACCTGAGTGAGCGAGGTGACGACCGAACTCTTCAGGATAGCGGGCGTGACGAGACGAAAAGTCTTGGGCGGAATCAGGCGATTGCACTAAGGCGAAGTGCCAGGTTACGCTTCTAAAAGAGAATGTCCGATGATTGGGTCGAGTACGACAGAAAGTTGGGCGACAACTTTGGAGCTGGCGAAGAACGTTGGCGGAAAACGTAAAACGGGCGGTGTAAACCAAAACGAACGAAAGTTTTTCGATGAGGCTCCCGGAAAACGGCGTCGGCTGGGCCTTGTCGATGGCGAAGGAGTATAAGAGCGGCGGGTAAAGGCGTTGGCGAACATCGATCAGGCGGCTCAGAAGATGACATCGAGATTTGACCGAAAACGGAAGACAGCAACCAACTACAAACCAGGCGAATGCACTAAGGCGAAGTGCCAGATTACGCTATTAAAGAGAATGTTTGATGATTGGGTCGAATAAAGCGGAAAGTTGGGCGGCAACTTTGGAGTTGGCGAATAACGTTGGTGAAAAACGTTAGCGGGAAACTTAAACTTGGTGGCGTTAACCAAGGTGGGCGAATGGTGTGCGATGTCGATGAGATCCCCGAACGGCGTTGGTTGAGTCTTATCGATGGCAAAAGAGTGCACGAAAGACGAACGGGGGCGTTGGCGAATACTAACAAACTAGGCGGCTAACAGAATTGACCATAGACGAGGAAGGAGGCGAACAAATACAAAGCAGGTGATTTAGACGGGCGCTGGTGTTGGTGATAAAATGGTTAACAAACAACTGGATGCATCGTATCGAAAGCGAAATATCTGGCGAGATATTCATCGAGGAGATAAAAGGCGTTAAAGAGCACAAACGGTGTAAAACTATCAAGGCGGTCGATTTGTTAAAACCATATCACTCGATTAATCAGGTAGATTAGGAATGCAATAGGCGAGCATTTCAGACAAATTACTTGGACCAATTTGGCGAGTAAGGCGAATATACTAGGCGTACTAGACGAGAGTTTCAGGCGAATTAACTTGACACACACTTGACGAAATTGGCGAGACAAATTAGGTGAATGTATTGGGCAAATTAGGCGTATTAGGCGTACCAGGCGAAAATCTTAGACGAATTAAGCAGATGAGTTTGGCGATTTTGGCGAGTGAATGCATAGACGAATGCATGGGCGGAGTTTGGTAAATTAATGAGGACATTTAATTCTGCAGGATGGCCGAGTGAAATGGCCGAAATTCGGCCAACGGCGAATATCGGCGACCTATTAATGGCGATTATTGGTGTTGTGATAATAAAGTGTTTTTGAGAAAACCCCGGCGTTTCACTAGATTACGTTGAATTAATTTGAACCAAATTTTAATGCTAAATGGCTGTAATTGCATATTTGAACGTAACTTTTAGTTCTTATCAACTTTTCTTTATAACAAATTTCGATATTGTAAAAAATAAAGGTACTTTACTCTTGAGCAAAATTCACATTTTTTGACATACCTCGTATACGGCTTAAAAAATTTAATATCTGATGGTTGCATTTTAAGTTTTGGACCATGCACAACTTTTTATGAAGAATAAATTTTTTTACAAAACCAATAATAAAAAGTTTTCCATATGGTTCCAACTTAAGTAGACACACTGTATATTCAAAATTATTTCGCTAATTTTTTGTTTTGAAAGAAGAAATTCAAAAGCAAATTAAAACGATGTTACAACAAGTAATTATCAGACCTAGTAAAAGTCTATGGTATTCTAATATTTGGATTGTCCCCAGTACACTGGATCTGGCTGTACCTGAAGTTCATCCTTGGTGTTTATGCTGTGTTTAATTTTGTTGGTGAATGTTAAGGGTTGTCCTTCTCTATAGAAAATGTTACTATATTTTTGAGACAATCTCAAAATTTCTTTCTTTTCTTCCGAGTTCAAATGATCCGTTCTCAACAATCCTTCGATACTATTTTTTTTTCATCTTGTATAGGAGGATAATAGATATTATACAGGGTGGCACATTAGTATGGAAAAGCTCAATATATCTGTTATTGTAGAAGATATCTAAAAAATGTCATTACAAAAGTTGTAAATCTTTTTAAACTGCACATTTTAAAATTAGTTACATTCATACAGAGTGTCCCGTTTTTTCGTAGTAGATCAAACTTATACTTTTTTAAATGGAACACCCTGGTTTTTTATTTAAAAATTGAATTTAGCTCGTTTTCAGCTTTCCAAAAATATAATTTTGTATAACGTTATACTGAGTGGTTTAAAAGTTATGACTACTTTTCCACAAAAATCGTACTAAGTTTACCACTCTGTAGAAACTAAATGGATTGAATTGAAAATAAATTTCACGTTTTACAACATTGCAAATATCCTGAAAATGTACAAAATGAATATTTTTTGTCAATTTTAATCATACTGCTTACAGGGTGGATCCAAACGCAAAAGTAACATTTTCTCTGTTAATTTAAATGGATTACCCTATATTTTATATCGTTAACAGGAAGTATTTTTGAAGTACTTTCATTCATAATAACCATTCCCTATACCTAAAGTTAACACTTTTCGAGATGGCTTTAAAATGGCTTTAATTGTTGATGTGTTTAATAAGTTTCTTTTGTCGTCTTTTATATTAAACAAATCGCTGAAAATTCGCTCAACACTTGCGTTTGAGAATGGCAAAACAAGAAGTAACGAAAGTGCTTTTTTTAAATTAGGAAACAAAAATAAATTGGCTTCGTTTTTTAAATTAAATATTTGGACCAATACTGCTCACAGTCATTATAATTTAATTGAAGTTCTTCAAAATTTAATAACGCATGTCTTTTCCATTCATTGTCCAAGACCTGAATATCAACATGCTCTTTTAAAACTGGAAATCTGACAATTATATACTTCAAAGATTTTATCTCAAACCGTTGTGCAGTTTTGGGATCCAAAATTTCAATAATACGATAAATAGGATCATCAAACTTAAATCTGTCTTTAATGTTTTTGACAAGCTCTATATAAAAAGACAAAATAGATTTCAAAAACCTTTCAAATTCATGTTTTTCTATGTTAGGATTTTTTTTAGTTCTTGAAAACTTTCGGTTTCGAAAATTTTTCATTTTGTAATATCACCAGGAATTAGTTGTCGTAGGAAAATTCGTAAATTGCTATTCGATGGAAAACGATATTCTCTACAAATTACATAATTATAAAATTTTTCGTAAGTCCTACCGTTTACGAGAAAATTCAAAATTAAGGTTACTGAAAAGTTCTATTTTCCTTGCGGCTTTTCCGATTGTATTGGAAAATCTATCGTTCGATGGTAAAAAGTATTTTGAACAATTTTGCCCTCTTGTAAATTTTTTCAAAACCTAATAGTTTTCGAAATAATCAATTTTTTCCATACAAATAAATTTTCACAAAATTTTTCATTTTGTAATATCACCAGGAATTAGTTGTCGTAGGAAAATTCGTAAATTGCTATTCGATGGAAAACGATATTCTCTACAAATTACATAATTATAAAATTTTTCGTAAGTCCTACCGTTTACGAGAAAATGCAAAATTAAGGTTATAAAAAGTGCTATTTTCCTTGTGGTTTTTCCGATTGTATTGGAAAATCTGTCGTTCGATGGTAAAAAGTATTTTGAACAATTTTGCCCTGTTGTAAATTTTTTCAAAACCTAATAGTTTTCGAAATAATCAATTTTTTCCATACAAATAAATTTAACCAAATTTTTTATTTTGTAATATCACCAGGAATTAGTTGTCGTAGGAAAATTCGTAAATTGCTATTCGATGGAGAACGATATTCTCTACAAATTACATCATTATAAAATTTTTCGTAAGTCCTACCGTTTACGAAAAAATTTAAAATTAAGGTTATTAAAAGTGCTATTTTCTTTGCGGCTTTTCCGACTTTATTGGAAAATCTATCGTTCGATGGTGAAAAGTATTTTGAACAGTTTTGCCTTCTTGTAAATTTTTCCAAAACCTAATAGTTTTCGAAATAATCAATTTTTTCCATACAATTAAATTTTCACCAAATTTTTCATTTTGTAATATCACCAGGAATTAGTTGTCGCAGGAATATTTGCAAATTGCTATTCGATGGAGAACGATATTCTCTACAAATTACATAATTATAAAATTTTTCGTAAGTCCTACCGTTTAGAAAAAATTAAAAATTAAGGTTATAAAAAGTGCTATTTTCCTTGCGGCTTTTCCGATTTTATTGGAAAATCTATCGTTCGATGGTGAAAAGCATTTTGAACAATTTTACCCTCTTGTAAATTTTTTCAAAACCTAATAGTTTTCGAAATAATTAATTTTTTCCATACAAATAAATTTAACCAAATTTTTTATTTTGTAATATCACCAGGAATTAGTTGTCGTAGGAAAATTCGTAAATTGCTATTCGATGGAGAACGATATTCTCTACAAATTACATAATTATAAAATTTTTCGTAAGTCCTACCGTTTACGAAAAAATTAAAAATTAAGGTTATTAAAAGTGCTATTTTCTTTGCGGCTTTTCCGACTTTATTGGAAAATCTATCGTTCGATGGTGAAAAGTATTTTGAACAATTTTGCCTTCTTGTAAATTTTTCCAAAACCTAATAGTTTTCGAAATAATCAATTTTTTCCATACAATTAAATTTTCACCAAATTTTTCATTTTGTAATATCACCAGGAATTAGTTGTCGCAGGAATATTTGCAAATTGCTATTCGATGGAGAACGATATTCTCTACAAATTACATAATTATAAAATTTTTCGTAAGTCCTACCGTTTAGAAAAAATTAAAAATTAAAGTTATAAAAAGTGCTATTTTCCTTGCGGCTTTTCCGATTTTATTGGAAAATCTATCGTTCGATGGTGAAAAGCATTTTGAACAATTTTACCCTCTTGTAAATTTTTTCAAAACCTAATAGTTTTCGAAATAATTAATTTTTTCCATACAAATAAATTTAACCAAATTTTTTATTTTGTAATATCACCAGGAATTAGTTGTCGTAGGAAAATTCGTAAATTGCTATTCGATGGAGAACGATATTCTCTACAAATTACATAATTATAAAATTTTTCGTAAGTCCTACCGTTTACGAAAAAATTCAAAATTAAGGTTATTAAAAGTGCTATTTTCCTTGCTGCTTTTCCGACTTTATTGGAAAATCTATCGTTCGATGGTGAAAAGTATTTTGAACAATTTTGTCCTCTTGTAAATTTTTTCAAAACCTAATAGTTTTCGAAATAATCAATTTTTTCGAAATTGAGGATTTGAGGGGTTGAGAGGATCCTTTTTCTCTCTAAAGTAATGATCTATTACAGTTCTGCCGGACTTGCATGGGTTATTAGAAAAATGTGCTGAAAGGAGGCATAGTCTCAGTAATCTTCGATAATCTTTTACAAATTTAGTTGTGGTAGTATAGGACCTAACACTTGTAATTGATATATCATCTATTTCGTTGTCTGAGATGGACCATTCAGTTTCCATCTTAAAAGAATAACTAGTTAACAGAATATATAGCTTAATCACACTTTTATGTATATCAGAGGGATCCCAAGTATACAGTACACTAATTATGACTATTAGTTGATTTATATTATCATGTTGGATTGAATATTTTCCTTGATCAGATATTAAAAGATTTACAGCATCAGCTTGTTTGTTTATGTTCTCCCAACACATGGATAATATAGTATTCGTTATTTTCTTTATAGTTTTACAACTTATATGAGAAAATTCAGGATTAGATAATTCTATAGGCAATAGATGTTGTACTGCAGGGTATATGTTTAATAAATGTACAATTTCATTGAGGCACGAAATGGAGCTCAATGTGGTTGTCTGTCTAATGAACGGAAGGTCACGAAATAGTATTTCTTCTACATCAATTCCTGTCGCTGATTAAACAATGTGTTGAGATCCATAAATGCAATTACACTCGTTCTCTGCTAACAATTTGTTGATCTTATCTAGCACCATTCGAGCATTCGGTTCTATAATGTTCTTTTTACTGCATGCAATGAATCGACAGAATGATGTCATTTGAGGATCCGATCTCTCTAATGAGAATCTAATATCAAAGTGAGATGCTAGATGCTCAAGCTTAGCTAGCGTTCTTTTTGATATTCTTAATGATCCTAGAAGATAGAGATCTATATTCTTTAGATATTTATAAATTGTAAGAATTTTGTACAAAATTACTAGGATAGAATTATAGGCTTCTAGATCCAAGAATTCTAGGTCGATTGTGATTATGTGACATTTTTTCCTTTCTTTAATATCAGTTTCCTTTGTTATATCTTTATTAATGGCTTGATTAATTAAGGAGAAGAGTTTCCCTTGATATTCAATAGTTAGAATGTCTGTTGCTCCATGATTCAAAGGGTAGGATCTTTCTACTATATCGTTAACCTTTTCTGGTGACATGCCATAAAAAGCAATAGGAATTACATTGGATGGATCAGATAAATGAGTATACTCTTCAGAGGATAGGGTAGAGAAATATATTTCAGACTCGCTGAAAGCTCGGAAAGGGGACGCGCCCCCTTTCAACCCCCCGCGGCCCAAAGGCAAGGCCTTACGGCCTTGCCTTTAGTGCCGCGGTTTTGGCCACTGCCTCATACTCAAACGAATGGATTAGACATAAAAAAATAGCTTTAAAATTTATTTTAAATATTTATTTATATAAAAAATTGTACCTTATTGTACTGTGTTCCTGAATGTACCAACAGAGATGCTCCAAGGTAAGAAAGACACTTTATTATATTGTAAATTGTTAAGTATTGTTAATTGTTAATTTTCTGGCTTTCATAATTTTACATTTAAATCGACACGCTAATTTTGATTTAACTTTTACTTATAATAATACTTATTTAACTATAGATGTTGCATCCCTGCTGAGGCTGCCGATGAAAAGCTTCTAGAGATCTGGCTAAAGAGGATCAACAATCCAAAATTATTCGATAAAGGGGCTAAAATGAGAGGATATGTTGTCTGTGGCGTTCATTTCGATGAAGTCTGTAAAGTGGAAAGTATATTATTTTTAGTTTTATGTAAGTGAATTTCGCCTTTTATGAATAATGCTAATTGAAAATTTTTCGGATGTCGATGGTGTTATGATGCCCCTACCAATCTTCTAATAATCAAGAAGTGGCTAACAAATTATATAAGGTGACGGTGAGACTTTGAACTACATCAGTGCATGTACTAAAAAGTCTACCATGTGCCTTAATCGTATTAAGAAAAATCTGCTAATTTAGTGCCAATAAACCCAGGTAACATGTTAATGTGTGTATGTGTGGGTGTGTGGGTGTGTGTGTGTGTGTGCGCGCGTGTGGGTGTGTGTGTGTGTGTGTGTGTGTGTGTGTGTGTGTTTCGTTTCAAAATTAATAATACCAATTTAACTTAATACAACTTAGAAAATAATGGAAAACTAGGAGAACTACAGAGTAGATTTCGAATAGATACGAATCGTTCGCTTTAGAAACCGCCTCGACCGAAAACGTTTGAAACGTTTAAAAACTGAAATCTACTCTGAATATGTACTGTATACATATACAGTGTGTGTCACGATAATGGCCCATTATAAGTATCTGGAAAAGTAGTGGCAATTAAAATTTCAAAATTTGTATCCAAGTATTAGTCAATGCGCTCTATATATTTAATGAGAATATTTCAACTTTTCTTTACTTCCGGTTATACCAAAAGTAGGCATTAACTTTGTTATTTCAAATGGAACACAATGTATATTAATATATTTTCGAAATCTACGTAAAATTTAAGGATACTTTTGTCTGAAACACTTTTTTCAAAAAATGCATAATTTTTGGTTTTTGGAGCATTAATTTTTTTTTGAAAAATTTGACCGATGCAGATCCTTTCTGTAGGTTGGCATAGAAAGGTCGAAGATATTATGTTAAAACCTTTGTTAAAAAAACTCCTAATTGCATACAGGGTGTGTATAAAAAATGTGAAAAGTTTAACTTCAAAAATACCAAATTTCTTTATTTTTTTAATGGAACCCACCCATATTTTCTATTCCTACTACTTTTCCAGATACACACACTGTATACTGAAATATATATATTATATTTTTACATACTTGTTGAGGCGGTAGGGGATATTGGGCGTTGCTCCACGTCCATTCCATCGGGCTGGTGCGGGCCCGGCCCCGGAAGCGGCACCTGCCCCTGTTGCGCCCCCGACCCCGGCAGCACCACCGGTTCCCGGTAGTTGCATGTTCTTCCGTCATCTGCCGGAAGATGCTCTTCTAACTTTAGTTCTGCAAAATAAATAATATATGTTGCCGCATTTACTTAAAATTCGAATAGTTAATAAAAGATTTTATTTACTAATTATTTACATTAATAATTTGTATAAATAAAACAAGATAGATTGTTAATTGAATGAATAAATTATACAAAAGATATATTTTTCATAGTTTTACGATATTATTTTGGAATATTTATAGGTATTTTATTGAAATAATTTTGAACTACATGCTCCAGCGCGGAAAAATTATAGTAGAAGAACAATTATCAAAGGTTTGAATGATTTATGGCAAATGGATTTAGCTGAAATGCGATCCTATTCACATCAAAATAAAGGATATAAATTAATTATGGTTGTTATCGATAGCTTCTCAAAGTATATATGGATGCGTGCATTGAAGACAAAAACGGGTGAAGAAATAACGAATGCTTTTTCCGATATACTTAACCATGTAAAAAAATTTCCAAAAAATCTTCAAACAGATCAGGGTAAAGAATTCTTTAATAATAATTTTCAAAATTTAATGAAAAAACATAATATTAATTATTATAATACATTCAGTGTTAAAAAAGCATCAATCGCTGAGCGAGCTATCAGAACTTTGAAAACGAAATTATATAAATATTTCAGTCTGCATGTTAGTTACAAATGGATTAATGTTTTGGATGATATTACTAAAGAGTGCAATAATACTTAATGTGGTGCTTCTTTATAAATTTTGATTTGGTCTGTCACGACTAATCCTGTCGGCCATCAAGCGGCAATTTTGATATGGCAGGAATATTGCTAGAAGAAGCTTGGACGTCATCAGTTGTCGTGGGCCTTGGGCGCGGGTGATTCACAGCTACAGGACAGCAATGGCGGATCACCCAATACACGCAGGTAAGCGTCTGTTTCTGGATCCCCCGGAGACGGTCTCCACAGTAATGTTTCCAGGAGATTTTGTCATATATACAGGGTGACCCAGGGTCGCGTTAAAGTCCCATAACTTTTTACCTATTTGAGATATCGACTTGATTTTTTTTTCAAAAGGTAGGTACAATAATACTGCGTATTATTAAAATAGTTTCGTCTATACACAGGGTGGCTTAGTATTAGAAATTCACTAAAGTTACCTTTTTTTTAATGGAACCCCCTGTATATTATAACATTTTTCAATTCTTTAGTGAATTTTAGTGTGACTTTATGTACCATACATTGTACCTAAAACCAGAATACCAGAAAGACAACTTTCTTTATTAAATATTAAAAAATTAAATTATTGTGTTATTTTTGACATTTTTCTTTTTTTGCTGACTGTCTGATCTTGCAAATTTTTATTCAGTTTTCTTAATCTAAAATACATTCGAGACCTAAAAAATAATGATTTTACTTTACTGCTGCATTCTATATTAGAGGCGAGATTTAATAATTTGCTTAAATATCCCTTGCAAATTTGTACGTTGTCAGTAGGATTAAATGTATTAAATATTTCATCAAGCTGTTGGAACTGCAACATGAATTCTTCTGATGGCTTTTTTAACCCCCCTTCAGAGAGATGGTTAACCCATGTAAAATTGTTTTCGTCAGAAGATGCCAAATATGAGGACGAAGCTACCTCAGGTTCATTTTTCAACTTATGGCAAATGAAACCTGCCAAATTTTCAAGCCCATCATATGCGAGATCATCAAGTTCTTGGAGAAGTGGATCTGGTGCTGGTGTTTTATCTTCTTGCCTAACAGGATCAGCTAGTGTTAAAAAACACCGGCTACTTAAAAGGTCTTCTTTTTTCACATTCAAACTAGGTGTATCATCTTCCTCTACATTACAGGCTTCAGAAAATGTGCGTTCGTTATGTCCCAGGATGTATGACCTTAATCTATATTTAAATTCTAGGGGAGTTGGATGATCATAAAGACCTCCTTTAGACCTTAAGACCCCAAATAAATTTTCAAGCACATCTTGATTAAGGCGGTATGTTAAGATATAACTAATGTTATATGTTGACTTCAGATCTTCAAATAGTTGTTTTAAGGAACTATTTGTTATAAGAATGCCTTTTTGAAAAGGCAGTAAGCAGTTTCTTCCCTTAATTCTAAGATTTGTCATGGTTTTTGTCATTGTATCTAAAATATTGTTCTGGACATCCAGAGATAAGCCGTATGCTTTTTTTCCATCTCGAGAATCTTCTTCGAGAACCCTAGCATTAAGGCAATCAAACCAGTCATTTACCTAAAACAAAAAAATCATTATTGATCATATACAATAAGGGAAGCATTTACCTACTAGCAAATTATCACTTACATTTTTAAAAAAATTGGCACATTCCATCCAGTTGTCATCATCAAATTTTCCAAGCATTCCACATCTCGATATCGCTTTAGAAACTGTATGGGAAAATAGTTTAGTAGCTAGCTTGACCTGCCTTTGAGCTCCTTTTACATTTAACGAATCTAAAGATATTTTATGAATAATATTGAGATCGGTTGTACTGGTTAAGTTGATAACTTTTTCAATTATTTGTTTGGTAATTTCAGTGTTATTTATTACGAAGCCTTGGTCTACAAAATGGTTTCGCAGCAGTTTCATGAGATGTGGCACATCAGCGAATACATAAATTTTCTTTTGATTGACTGGACTAGAAAAACTTGTTTGTGATATATTAATGTTTAATTCTTTATGTAAACCTCTATTTCCTCCACCTAAATCGCTTACTATGGCTACAACAGGGAATCCAGCATTTTCAGCAAAGCTTATAATCTCAAAGAGTTTTTCCTTTGTCATTTGACAGTCATAATCGTAGAATATTGGCTGCTTCCAATTTCCAAATAATCCTCTTAATACTGCTACCTGTACGTAACTGTATGGTTTAAGAGTTTGATCATTAGTTTTGTCATACATGTAGACTTTTCGCACTTTAACTTCGTCAAATGACAAGACACATAGTTTTTGCAAATCGGTTAATTCTGTTGTTTTAACAACCATAAAAACCTAAAAAATTGTTTTATTTATTTCAATTTTTAGTATGTACATGCAAACTGCTACCACAAAAATAATAAAATTGTCTAACCTGCTTTAAAAGTCCGGGTTCTAGTTTTATCTTCTTGCACCACCCTCTTAATGTAGAAATGGCAGGTAAAGGATAACCTTTTTTTAAAAGAAGTCTATAGGCTCGCGCACCTGCAGAATGGATAACAATTCCTCTTGCAATATCTTCAACTGTCCATGTAACTCTGTTTTTGGGATTTTTTAATTTTTTTATCTGGTTAGGAGTAAAAAATTTCTGAAACACCTGATTTTCATTTTTTAAATGTTCAATCTCTTGCCTTAGCTTGAATACGGTTTCGTCCCTGATGTCGCCCTGATATGGCTCTGTCATAACGCTGAAAACAAACAGAAATTATAAACTTATCAAACAGCTTTTTTAGGTAATTTTTAATTGGGAACTAAAATACAAAGGAAGTTGGTACTACCTAACATCTTTTCTTTGAACTAATACTGATGGTATGTCTTGAGGTAAGTCTTTTTCAGGGTTTTTATCTAGAAGATCTCTTTATTCTCTTGAATTAATATCAGGTACAATCTCTACGCTACTCTCTCCACCAAGGTATCTACTACAAGTACACATTTTGATAGGTGAAACTTATAAATTAATAAATATTTTTTTCCTATTTTTTCTTAAAATTTTTTTAGTTCTGAATTGTTATAATTTTTACAAACTCAACAACGAATACTAGTACACAACCTTATTTATTACTTACCTAGTTGAGGCTGAGGCTGATGAATCTAAAAGATCCTGAACACCTTTTTTTGCTTCTCTTTTTTCCAAGCGTTCATGTCTTTTGGAGTTGCTTTTTGCTTCTTTTGTAAATGGTAAATTTAATGCAGGCACAGCATCTTCTTTTAAAAGACGATGATTTTTAGAAGAGAATCCCGTTAGTTCGTATTTCAAATCCCTCTTGAAACTATCCGCGGTAAAATGTTTTGAACAAACCCTGGCATTTTTGGTAATAAAAGAATCCTTCCGTTTACAGGTATTTAGCCAAATTTTTACCAACTTTGGATCGTTTGGAAAGCGAAAAAACATAATATTTTTATCAAACACTTTACTTTGATTGTCACTATTACACCGAGCTATCGAACACCTCATCTTTGATCAACGAAAAGAGTATCTTTTGCTTACAGAAATCCAATAATAATCCTACGCTACACTAATAATATTATTTCACGAATCTAAAAAGTCTTAAAAACCACAAACACACTAATAATACCTCCAGAACACAAAAAACACGAAGAATAAGCACAACTTAATTAAACAATTTTAATTAAACAATGGCTTTTAATGTGCAAAATAAAGTGAGGTTATATTTTAACTCTCCGCATGACGTCACAGCCACAATTGTAGCTCCGCCTTCATGCGCAAGATCATATCTTCTTTAATCTTTGTATCATGATAATATGTAGTATTTTGGTAAACAACAGGAAGTTCATGGTAGCATTTAGGCAATTTTTGTAAGTAGACATAAACCGGTTGACATTTCGAAAAATAAATTACTTCCCCAACCTTGGTCCCTACAAAACCCGGTCCCCCTCCGAAAATATACCCGAATTCAACAGGGTCATAGGACGCAAGAGCTAAATTAAGTTTGAGGGTTAGCATTTCTAACTCACACTTCTGTAGGTGTATGCTCCGGTACAAGGTTTCCATATTACTTTTAATATTTCTCTCTATGTATACAAACTTTGAATTAAAGTAGGTAAAGAGATCCATATCATTGGTGTTTTTATTGCTGGGGACAAAATGGAAATAAGCTCCTACTTTTTCTACTATTATCAACTTAGGATGCTCTGTATTGTATGCTCGCAGATTGCAGATGGAATGTTTACCAAGCAACTGTAATGAAAACAAAATCGAATCTGACGTAACGGTTACGATTCCGGAAGCCATATATTCATACCCCATTTTATGTAAATTAAGAGAAGCATTTGCAAATTTAAAGAGTTCTCAAGTAGTTCGCCACGGTTCGCATAAAACTTTCGTATCTTCGGAGCTACAAAACGCAGAATATGTTTTTGTCAGAGTCATTGGAATTAAACCAGCGTTGACTCCACCCTATGAGGGACCTTTTAAAGTTATCAAAAGAGATAACAAACTCTTTACAATTTTAAAAGATAATAAAGAAGTAGTAATAAATATTGATAAACTTAAACCCGCTAGTAGTTAAGTAATGAGAGGGCAAATGAGGAGGAATCGGAGGAACCGGTTTTACTTCCGGTTTCGCAACCTCCAAAACCGGTTCCTCCGATTCCTCCTCATTTGCTCTCTCATTACTTGATGGATAACCTTTCTCTTTTAAGTAGGTCACACAAAACCTGTTCCTAAGTAGGTCACCCAGTTTTAAGTAGGTCATACAAAACCGGTTCCTAAGTAGGTCACCCAGTTTTAAGTAAAACCGGTTCCTCCGATTCCTCCTCATTTGCTCTCTCATTACTTGATGGATAACCTTTCTCTTTTAAGTAGGTCACACAAAACCGGTTCCTCCGATTCCTCCTCATTTGCTCTCTCATTACTTGATGGATAACATTTCTCTTTTAAGTAGGTCACACAAAACCGGTTCCTAAGTAGGTCACCCAGTTTTAAGTAAAACCGGTTCCTCCGATTTCTCCTCATTTGCTTTCTCGTTACTTGATGGACAACCTTTCTCTTTTAAGTAGGTCACCCGAGGTCATTAACCCTCCCTCAAGGTTAAAGGTTATTCAAGGTCAAAGGTTATTCGAGGTCAAAGGTTATTCAAGGTCAAAGGTTATTCAAGGTCAAAGGTTATTCAAGGTCAAAGATCTATCAAGGTTAAAGGTTATTCAAGATCAAGTTCAACCAAGGTTTAATATCATTCAAGATCAAAGATTGTTGGGTGTTAAAGCATAAAGAGGAGTAAAGAAAGAGTGTATACCGGACTATACTGCAAACGAGACTGATTATCATTTCCTTCGAAAAGGGAGAGTAAACCAGAGTAACGTATTATTGCATAACCACCAGATAATCATTAAATTGTAAAATTAAAACTTTTCAGACTAGTTAACCTTCGAAACGAAAAGTAAGCCAGAGGTATATATTTATATATTATGAGACTAATTATCATTTCCTTCGAAAAGGAGAGTAACACTTTCTACTGAGTAACACGAAGTTGTTGCGTAACCACCAGACAATCATTAAAATTGTAAAATTAACACTTGTCAAACGAGTTGACCATCAAAACGAAACGTAAACAAGAGTAACGTGTTATTAAAGTTTGCATAACCGCTTGGGTAATAATGGGATATATTAAATAAGGTTTACAATTGAATTTTTCAGTTTAACTCAAAATGCTGTGCAGTAATTGTAGTCGTAAGTTTTCAAACAAATACAATTTACATCGCCACCAGGTAAATTGTGGTGTAAAATGTGATAAATGTAATTGCGAGTTTAAAAAAAAATATCAATTACAACGTCACAGATGTGGTTTAAAAATTAAATGTGATAAGTGTAATTGTGAATTTTCAACAGACGCCAATTTACATCGTCATCAATTAAATTGTTATGAACTACCTAAAAAAAGATTAAAACCCATCAATGTTGAAGTGTTGGATAGTAACGTTAGTAAACTATCTCACGCATTTAAAAACCGAATAGCAAGTTAGCGTTTTTCCATCAACAAGAAATCTATAGACTACAATGAATTTTTTGGAGAAATTAAAGTGAAAGTGTTGAAGAAAATTAGTGAATACCTACAAGTACACCGCACTCTTAAAATAAATATGGAAAGTTTTGGAATATATATCAAAACGGACACTTTTTTATCAGATGTCAAATCTATGAATACCTGCAACAAGATTGTAACCATTTCTACCGATTTGAATGGATTGTTTGAAGAATTTAAGGATGAAATTGCGAACAAAGCATCAGAATTTCAAGAAAAAGATTCCAACTGGGCCTTAAAAGAAATATTATTTTTGGATGTTAATATAAACTGATTTAACAGTATTTCAGCTTCATCGTTTATTCCGTTACCAAAACAGATATAAAAAAAAAGAGCTGTTTTAAATTTAATGAATAATGATAACAAATGCTTTGCGTATTCAATTATCGCAGCAATATTTCCAACAAATGAAGATCCAAGAAATCCTGCATCATACCCACCATATGATACTTTATTAAATTTTACAGGAATAGAGTTTCCAGTAAAATTAACAGATATTAAAAAATTTGAAAGTATAAACAATATCTCTGTCAACGTTTACGGCATTGATTCATACTATGAAAAATCAAAAATTGTTTATGAAATTGTAGGACCTTTACATTTCACATCTCAGCGTAGAACAACACATGTAAACCTTTTATTAATTTCCAATAATGAAATAAATCATTACTGTTTAATCACCGACTTAGCCCAATTAATTAAAAGTCAAAAAACTAAACATAATGGAAAAATATATTTTTGCGATGGATGTCTTCAATCATTTTCTTCGACTGAAAAGTTAAAATTACACCAACAACATGATTGTGTTCACATATATACAAAATTACCATCATGTGATTTAATAATAAACAAGTGTGGTGAACTAATACCGGCTAACGTATTAAAATTTACAAACATTGAAAAACAACTAAAAGTGCCTTTTGTGATATATGCGGATTTTGAAAGTTTTCTAAAGCCCATAGACTATGCCAAACAATCAGCTGAACAATCGTTTTCCGTAAAAGTGTGTGAACATGAGCCGTACGCGTTTGCTTTTTACGTTAAATGTAGTTTTGATGATAATTTATCTAAACTTGAAATGTATAAAGGACCAGATGTTGCAAAAGTGTTTGTGCAAAAGTTGGATGAAACAGTTCATAATATCTATAATCATTTAAAAATTATAAAAAAAATGCTTCCATTAACTACAGAAGAAATGGAAACCTTTACAAATGCAAAAAATTGTTATATTTGTGACACCTCATTTGATAATTTTGATACAAAAGTAAGAGATCACTGTCATTTAACTGGAAAATATAGGGGTCCGGCTCACAACGCTTACAATTTACATTATAAATTACCAACTTTTGTACCAGTATTTTTTCACAACCTCACAAATTACGATTGTCACCTATTTATCAAAGAATTATCAATAAATGAGGAACCCCTTTCTGCTATTGCTCAAACAAAAGAAAAATACATTTCATTTTCAAAAAGTATAGTGGTTGAAAGAATAAAGAAAAATAATGTGTACATGAAAATACAATTTATTGATTCGTTTCGATTTTTAGCAAGATCATTAGATAAACTTAGTTTAACATTAGAGTCAACTCAATGTGTGGAAATAAAAAAATATTTTAAAGAAAATTTTAATTTAATGAGAAAGAAAGGTGTTTTTCCATATTCATATGTTGATTCATATGAAAAATTAAATGATGAGCTTTTACCATGCAAGGAAAAATTCTATGATAAATTAAAAAATGAATCTATTTCTGATGAAGATTATAAACGAGCAAATAAAATTTGGAATACATTTAATTGTAACAATTTAGGTGAATACTCAATGTTATACTTAAAAACAGATGTTTTGTTATTGGCAGATGTTTTTGAAAATTTTAGAACAGTATGTTTAGATAAATATAAATTAGATCCAGCGCAATATCTTACAGCCCCATCCCTAAGTTGGGATGTGTAGAGGGCTTAATTAAAAAATGGATTCTCCCTCGATTCTCTTTTATTTTCAATCACGCACGTCTGCTCTTTACAATTTTTATTCATAACATCAATCTTAACCTAATCGCCTTGCTTGTTGTAGTACGACTACTCAACAACGTCGAACGTCAACAACTGACAATGACCGCAACGACACATGACATATGTCAAGGACTGGCCCTTGACTAATTGACTAAAATGACTACAGCTCGGCCATCCTGACTTCATGATCGTCCGCGATCATTCGAAAATTTAAACTTAAATTAAACAACTTTAAACAAATGATCAAAATAAACGCATGACTAAGAAACATCAATAACTTGCGCAATCATAAATACCTAAACATAAGTCTCACACAAGCTATGAGCGCAATGGGTTCACAAAATTTACATGTTTCTAAGGGGATTCATAAAAGTTTCATAAACATAATGGGCTCATAAGAGTTACATAAACATAATGGGTTCATAAGAGTTACATAAACATAATGGGTTCATAAGGGTTACATAAACATAATGGGTTCATAAGTTTCATAACATAATGGGTTCATAAGAGTTTCATAAACATAATGGGTTCGTAAGAGTTACATAAACATAATGGGTTCATAAGTTTCATAAACATAATGGGTTCATAAGAGTTTCATAAACATAATGGGTATACAATGAGCATAATCATAATACAACAAGCATAACTATAATCATAATAATAACACAAAATTAAATTTTTCATAAACATGTTGAATCCTATTGGAATATAACTGTCTGTACTGAAAATTAGTTACAATAATGGGGGAATAATTAAATAGACTCTTAAAACATGGTAGAAATTGCTGGGAAATAGATTAATTAATTCTGAAAAGTATAACGAATCAGCATTGGGATCAGCAACCGTTAAATCAAATAAATTAATACTAATAAATTGTATGAAAATCAAAATGAACTTCTCAAGTACAAAATTTGAACTATGGGTCGTATGGTTTCATTCGTGAACTCTCTATCACTCCGTCATACGGAATTTGGGTATTTTGAAATCCCTCGATATCATTAATAACATACCTCCCATTTGGTAATACCTTGTTGACAGTGTACGGTCCCTTGTATTTGGGGATAAGTTTTTTGCTGACTCCCGTTGTGGTATCGTAATTCGCAATCATAACGTATTGTCCAACTTCGTATTTCTATGGGGTTTTGTGTCGTTTATCGAAGTAAATCTTATTCTTTTGTTGCTCCAGTTCCGTCTTCTTCTGTACCTCTTCTCTTAGTCCTTCGAAATCCACCTCAGACTCTCCCATAATCTCCAAAATGTTATCTCGAACAATGTCTTGAGGGTGGCCTCGTTGATATCTGCCAAACAGTACCATGGAAGGGGCTTTCCCCGTTGATCGGTTGACTGAATTGTTAATACTGAACTCGACATCCTTTAGTATTTCTGTCCATGCTATGTTCCGCTCGTCCGACAGCTTAGCTGGCATCGGTGTTAAATCACGGTTGATTCGTTCCATTTGTCCATTTGCTCTAGGGCAACCAGTCGCAATCAAAATATGCTCTATTCTATTTTCAATCATGAATCGTGAAAATTCGTCCGATGTAAAACACGAACCCCTGTCTGAAATTATGCGTTTTGGTGTAGAATAGTTCCTGAAGTAATCCTTCAAACGTTGTATAACTTCCTTAGTCTGTGTGCTTCTGCAAGTATAAAACTTAACGTATTTCGTGAATCCGTCGATGATTTCGAAGATGTATTTCTGGTTTCGGAAAGGTTTCAATGGACCGTAAAAATCTATGTGGATAGTCTCGAATGGCGAATTTCCCTTTGGGATGTTATTTAGGTGACCCTCTTGTTTGCCCGATTTTGGGTTATATTCTATACACTTCAAGCAGTTACTAATGAACTTTCGTATCTTATTCTTCATATTCGGGAACCAGTATGTTCTTGAAATTAATTCGTAAGTTTTATCTACAGAAAAATGACCCATGCCGCAATGATAGGTAAATAAAATGTGATTTTCCATTTCAAATGGAACGTAAAATAGTAGTCGGTTGTTTATCTTTCTATAAACCAATCCGTTCCTCAATTCGAACATCGGGTGTTCTGAATCCTCTAGTTTTTGTCTGATCCTAACAATCTCTTCGTCGGAGGTTTGTTTTATTGCTAGCGTTTGTTCCAACGTATTCCCTTCTAGGACGAGAATAGTGTTCACTCGACTAAGCGCGTCTACGTGCTTCATCCTCTCGCCTGGCCTGTGCTCGATGGTGTAATCGTAGTTTTGCAGAATCAGGCACCAACGCATAATCCTTGGAACGACGTCCTTCTTCGCTAAAGTTAATCTGAAACTGTCGCAGTCTGTTATAATCTTAAACGGAATGCCCTGAAGATATATGTGAAATCGTTTTAGCGAGTATATGACCGCTAAACATTCTAATTCATAACTATGATATTGAGATTCGTGCTCGCTTGCTCTTTTACTGAAGAAAAATACGGGGTGGAAATTTCCGTCCGATTGCCTTTGCAATAGTATAGATCCAAACCCCCTCGAGCTGGCATCGCAGTGTAGTTCGGTTTCGTTCTTGGGGCTGAATATGGCCAAGATCGGTTTAGAAATTAATCGTTCTCGAAGCGTTTCAAATGCTATTAGCTGTTCCTCACCAAAAACGAATTTTGCATTTTTCCTTAACAGACCGTACAGAGGTTTCGCGATTATTGAAAAATTTTGTATGAACTTACGGAAATAGCTAGTCAACCCTATGAATCTTTGTAATTCCTTTACGTTGGATGGGACGCCGTAATTCCTGATCGATTCTATGTTGGCTGAACCCGGGCTTACTCCTTCTTCGTTTATAACGTATCCCAAGAACTCGATCTCCCGTTGCAGTATAAAACACTTGTCTAGGCGAAGTTCAAGTAGATTTCGAGTCAATAGTTCCAAGACTTCTGCTAGAATATCGGTATTATCATTAATTGTTTCAGTCGCTATGAGAATATCATCAAAATATATTAAAACCCTACCCTTTTGACAAAGTTTTCTAAATATCTTATCTATAAAACGCGCAAAGGTGGCTGGACTGGTACTAAGCCCAAAAGGCATCTTAGTAAATTCATACTGCCCAGTGGGAGTAATGAATGAAGTATATTTAATTGAACTCTCGTCTAGCGAGACGTTATAGAAGGCATTCTTAAGGTCTAACTTAGTGAAATAGCGTTTGTTTTTGAGTTTATCTAAATGATCCTCTATTACAGGCAGGGGGAACTGATCTCGCACGAGATTTTTATTAAGGATCCGATAGTCGACGCACATTCGATACTCCCCTGTCTTTTTCTTCGTTAGTACTATAGGTGAGCAGAAAGGTGACTCGCTCTCCCGTATGATCCCCTTATCCAAAAGATCTGCTACAATTTGATCTACGGCCCCCTTTTCGGCAAACGACAGTCTCCTTGGACGCGACGAAAAATAATTACTAGAGTTTTTCAGCGTTAAAGTCATTTTAAAATCAACATTGGGCGCATCAGGTCTAGGGGCTGAGAAGTAGAACGAATTAAATATGTCCCTGACCCTAGATCTGATCGAATTAGGCAACCCTGGATCTACAACAACGTTTGGTGAACTTTCAATGGCTAAGACCTCCTGAAAAGGAAGCTCATCCCAAACCACGTTATCTACTGGGTTCCCCTTCAATTCAACTTTACCTTGCAGAAACTTAACCTCAATAATTTGTTCATGATTCATGAAATCGCGACCCAGTAAGACTTGATGGTGGATGACGCCCCTTTTAACTACATGAAGATTCAAATTTAGTTTCATGTTGCTGATCTCAATGTCTGCATTAAATATTCCAACTATCTCAAATGGTAATCCGCTAATACCTAAATACACGTTACTTTCATCATAACACATAACATCACAAGGCTTAATAATCTCCTCGCTGATGAGGGATATAGGACTACCGGAATCTAATAAACAATTAACATCTAAAGAGTACTTACTAAGGCGACATCTTAGTACATAGGGGAAAACATGAAGTACTTGCCGATCCCTCGTGGCTACTTGGTTTGTACTGGCTGGGCTCGCCGTTCGATCTGCTCCGGGTGCTGTTCGGCTGGGACAGACGTTGATACGGTGGCCCGTCTGGCCGCATCCGTAGCAGGATCCCCTTTCCCGTTTTGGTTTCGTACACTCGTCCATCCGGTGCCCCTCTTCCTGACAGTTGAAGCAGCGGAAGACCCCTGTCCTCTCCTGTGTTTGCCATCTTGGACGGGTTGGCGTTCTCATCGGTGCGTTCCTCTCGTTCCTATTACTCGGTTGGGCCTGGGACGCTGGCGATTTGTGTTTGCTCCTGCGTTCGTTCACCACTCGATCACATCGTAACAGATCATGATAGAGGTCGTTTAAGTCATCGTGTTTTTTGGCCATCATCATGCTCGCTAATTCTCGGGATAACAGTCCTACGACGATTTGCTCCTTCTGGTCCTCAAAAGGTAGCTGCAGGATTTGGCACAGGTAGACCTTTTCGTGGAAATAGGTGTTTAGATCTTCGTTCCCTCTTTGCAATCTCGCATTCATGATTTTCCATTTATCGGCTAAGCTATCTCGTAGGAAAAAGGTTTTTTGGAAACTCTCCTTGAAATTTTCCCAGGTCAAGCACTCTCTCCTATGGGACTGGTACCAATTTAATGCTGCCCCCGATAGATTCGATTTGGCCGTTTCTAAAATAAATTCTTGAGGCCATCTGTGAAGTAGGGCGGTGCTCTCTAATGTCTCTAACCAGGTTTTACTCTTGGACAAGTCAAATCCCGAAAATACGTTGATTGTTTTGGAGAAATCCGGTACGACAGCATAATTCGGTTGACCTCTTTGATTCGCAAGTAAATTCAAAACGGCCGCATTTTGGGCCATTACCTGGGTCATGGTGGTTATTAATGACTGGATACCGGTAATCGTATCGCCGGCCATCGTGGTATCGTTGTGGGAACAGCCTGCGTTCGGCTCTGGCTGGCTACCTGGACCTCCTTCTTGTTGCTCTCTCATAAATTGCTCGAAATCTGCTTCTCGTACCACGTGTTTCTCATATGCACAAAATGGCTTCTCCTTGACGGAATCGTCCGGTGATGTATCGCTCATAATTCGCAAAATTCCCGTAATATCTTGGTAATCCTGGGTAATCCCACTTCTGACGTTGTAGAGGGCTTAATTAAAAAATGGATTCTCCCTCGATTCTCTTTTATTTTCAATCACGCACGTCTGCTCTTTACAATTTTTATTCATAACATCAATCTTAACCTAATCGCCTTGCTTGTTGTAGTACGACTACTCAACAACGTCGAACGTCAACAACTGACAATGACCGCAACGACACATGACATATGTCAAGGACTGGCCCTTGACTAATTGACTAAAATGACTACAGATGCAATGTTAAAACACACGCAAATAAAACTGCAATTGTTAACAGATGTTGACATGCTACATTTTTTTAAAAAAGGAATAAGAGGTGGGGTTGCACAATGTAGTAAAAGAAAAGCAGTTGCTAATAACAAATACTTAAAAAATTATGATCCTACCAAACCCGATAGTTTTATAATGTATTTAGATGCGACAAATTTATATGGAGCTGCAATGAGTGATTATCTTCCTACAAGTGATTTTAAATGGTTATGTGAAAATGAAATTGAAAATTTTAATGTTTTTTCGGTACTTAATGATTCACCTAAAGGATATGTGTTGGAAGTTGATTTGGAATATCCTTTAGATTTACACGACTTTCATAATGATTTACCTTTTTGTCCGGAAAATTTAATCCCACCAAATAGTAAATTTTCTAAACTTATACCAAATTTATATGATAAAACAAAATATATTATTCACTACAAAAATTTAAAGCAGTGTTTAAATAATGGTTTAAATTTGAAAAAAATTCATAGGATAATCGAATTTTCACAATCACAATGGCTAAAGAAATATATAGAATTAAATACAACTCTTCGAAATAACGCAAAAAATGAATTCGAGAAGGATTTATTTAAGTTGTTAACAAATTCAATATTCGGAAAAACTATGGAAAATATAGAAAAAAGAAAAGATATTCGCTTGGCAACAAAATGGGAAAATAAAACAAAATCTCTAGGTGCTCGTGGATTAATAGCCAAACCAGAGTTTAATTCGTGTTCAATATTTTGTGACAACCTCGTAGCAATTCAATTAAATAAATTAAAAATGTATTATGATAAACCATCCTATGTAGGTTTTTCAATTTTAGATATTTCAAAAACAATAATTTACGATTTTTATTACAATTACATTAAGGGGAAATATGAATCTAATGCTAAGTTGTGTTATACAGACACGGACTCTTTAATTTTAGAAATATTTACAGAGGATTTTTACCAGGATATAAAGAATACTATTGAATTTTACGATACCTCTAATTATCCGGAAAATAATATTTACAATATTCCAAAAACGGTATCAACAATCGGTAAAATGAAAGATGAATTTGGTGGTGTTCCCATAGATTCTTTTTATGGTACAGGGGCTAAAGCATATTGTATAAAATTAAGTAAACCCTTAAAAAATTGTGATTTAATTAAAAAAGCTAAAGGAGTTTCTGGATCAGTTATTAAACATAATTTAGAATTAAATGACTATGTACAAATTGTAGAAAATGAAGGTGTGATTTTTAGAAAAATGTACATATTTGTTTCAGATTTACATACAATATTTACAGAGTTAAAAAATAAAATTGCACTTTCACATCATGATGATAAAAGACATGTAATACCAGGTGATGTAAATACTTTAGCATGGGGGCATTTTATAATTAATATTGATAATTTTGTAGATAGTGAAGAATCTAATTTAGAAGATTTAGATTTAAGTGATTTTATTGATGATATACTACCTTATTTATAAAAGTAGTTAAGACAATATGTATAACTTGGTTATAATAAAAATACATTAAAAATATTTTATTCGTTTATTATAAAATTTTCATATAAAAAAAATACATTTGACAGAGCACAAACACAATTATTAGATGTGTGATTAAAACACTTCGGTTCCATATGTTCAAGTGTGGGTGATTCTTCAAATTCATATACCGGCACGTTGCAATATTTTTTAATATAATCAGCTTTTTCAGCCCCTTTTACGTACACCATCTCCACATTACTTGTTAATTGCTGCATTATGCTTGAAAAATGATGCATAGGTGTAAACCCAGAATTCCATTGAATGCAGTGATGATTATTCATTAACCAAGAAGCCTGACGGTGTAATTCAGCAGAAAGCATTCTTAACGGAAATGGTGGTTTAAACACATAATGATTAATTTGATGTCCATTAAAAGCCGCAAATTCTTTGATTATAAATTTATTCTTTTCAATTTTAAATCCTTGCACATCCACTACAAGTCTCATATTTTTAACTGTTTTAACAATTTTTCCACATATTTTTTTTTTTCAAAAAATTCAATGTCTTGCTTCAGTTTACGCAACTTTTCTACAAACTCACACAACTGTTGCTCGTACATTACAACATATATTTTTAGAAAAACCACGCTTTATTTAATACTGTTTTACAATTTTTGTGGAGGGGTTGTACGAAAATTCCTTTTCATGTATTATAAGGCAATATGCTGAAGTATCGGACGATGTGGCAACATCTGTCTCAAACTCAATTCTTAAGGCAATACTACCTGATTGTATAACCTCTTTTTGCCGAGAACAATCTACATGAACTAAAGGAGCTTTATCTTTAAATTCGATAGGAGTAAAAATAGGTTGATTTTGTATTAACTGATAATAGGATTCTTGAAAATTTGCAAACATTTCATAGACCGTCGCAAATCTATTTGAATCATAATTTAAATTTAAATCATGGTATGGAAACCGATCACTATTTAAAAATATTCTTAGATTATTAAGTTTGCAGTGATCAAATTTACTCATATCTTTGATCATTTTTCCTTTTCTATCTGTTTGAAAACCAATAATAACATGTCTAGGAGTTTCAATTTTTGAACTAGTTTTTACAGCCCAAGTATGTCTACTAGAATTATTTAATGATGGATATTCAATAGTTTGCCAAGAGCGAAATTTGATGGGTAATTCTTTATTACTTTTAGCAATGTTTGTTAATCTAAGTTGTTGACTTAAACTTGGTTTAATATGTGTTTACTTTTCCGTTACTATGAAAATAATCAACTAATTCTGTAGGTGGTTGTAAGTTGCCATAACTATCAAAATATATAATATTATTATTTTTCTTTGAATAAGCCACCCAATGAGTACCTTTACCAATATTTGAATCAAGATTTACTATTCCAGTTTCAAATTTATGTATATGTTTTGGTAAATTGTCTCTCATAAATACACCTCTAAAATATGGAATATTTTTAGAATATTTTTTTAAATCAACATCGTTTAGTGCTCTGCTAGGTAAAATTAGTTTTTTGAGTATGGTCTCAAATATAAACCCTTTCCTTTTTTTATTCCTCTTCCTTTTTTTATTCCTTTTCCAGATTTTTCCATCATTAAATTATGACGTTTTTGCTCTTCAAGTTCTAATTTATTTGTTTTTGCATCATTTACGGCTTTTGCAATACTCGCCGCTCCTCCACCCACTGCACCGAGAGCGGCAAGGAGAGGTAATAAAAGTGGTAGAAATCCACCGGTTTTTGGAGGTTTAATAATTCTCTTTTTTTTCTTTTGTTTTAATCCCATGCCGAATTTTTGTTTACCTTTCATTGCTGACGTCACTAACCACGCCGCAGTTTTTTCAGCTAATTTAGAATCAGAATTGACAATGTTCCAGGCTTTATTTTCTAATACCTTATCTGCTTTATGTCTTTCTTCAAGATTACTACTTTTAGAATAAGCTATGTCGTGTTGTTTACATGCAGAATCTAATTGATTGATACCTCTGTCCCCCCTAGTTAATCGTTTTTGTAATTTCGTGCCGGGTCCACAATAATTATAACCGGGTATATGTAGTTCAAACGGTAATTTATTAATCAAAGAGTTTAATAATCCTCTACCTTTTCGGTGTTCACGCCCACGTTTCAACATTGACTAGCATATATATATGACACAACCCTATATTTATATAGTCAGTATCACAATGAAAAACAAACATTTACTACCAGTTAAAAATCACGATTTTATAGTAAACGATATAAAGATTAATAAGCATGGTCCTCTATTCGGTGGTGAATGTAAACGGGGTTTAATTGTAGGTCCGAGCGCATCAGGAAAAACAAATGTTATAATATCATTACTTGAACACCCGAATGGATTGCGATTTGAAAATGTTTATTTATATTCAAAATCATTACAACAACCAAAATATAGATATTTAAAGACTTTATTACAACCTATTAAAGAAATTGGTTACGAAGAATTCGATAATTCGGATGATATTATTTCTCCTGAAAATATAAAAAATAATTCAATTATAATTTTTGATGACGTAGCATCATGTGATCAGAATATTATACAAAAATACTTTTCTTTCGGTCGTCACAAACAAACAGATTGCTTTTATTTATGTCAAACATATTCATCTATTCCAAAGCAATTAATTCGAGATAATGCTAATTTTTTAATAATTTTTAAACAAGATTTAACAAATTTAAAACATGTTTATGACGATCATGTAAACATAGACATGTCTTTTCAAGAATTTAAAAATATTTGTTCTTATTGTTGGAAAAAAAAATTTGACTTTTTAACAATTGATAAAGATTGTCCCCTTTCAGCTGGAAAATATAGAAAAAATTTGGACACATTTATATAAATAGTTTCTTTGTAGAAAACAGTTAGTAGATATGAATCCACAAGTTACTAAACAGCTGTTAAAGGCTAGAAAAGATTTAAAAAAGAAATATAAAAATTTAAAGACAAATATAACCCAATCACAGATACATTTAGAAAAAAGTTATCAACCTATAACACAACCCATAAAAGAATTAGTTTCGGTTTTGGAAAAACAAGAACCATATGATATTAAACCGATTAAAAAATTGAGAAAATCTTTATTTTCAACACCTAACACTCAAAACACTCCACCTCAGAAAGAATCTAGTACTCCATCATTTTTAGGAGATGTTGAAACGTATGAATCCCATGGTGAAGTATCTCCAACAGATGAATACATAGATGATACAATTTCGCAATTTTATCAAACAATAACTAACCCTGAAGTATTGAGAGAATATTTTGAACAATTCAACTCACCATTACCTAGAGCATACATTGAAGATATGATTAGGGATGTTGATGGACATTTCGATCACGATTTAGGTGTTTATCATGACCCTACAACCGATAAGTTTTATATTGGTAATTCGGAAATAAATTTCAATGGCCCCGATTTAAAAATTAATAATTTGCAATATGAGGGAACTCCTGGGCTTTATGAATTATTATTCAAGAAAAATCCCACGGGGTATAAGAAAAAAGACGTAGAAAATTTTGTTGATATAATTAGAAGAACAAATTTAATTCACACAGATTATGATCCTAATTTACCCATTAAAAAAAGTTATCCTCATGATATAAAAAATAAGTATGATTTTATAATTAAACCAACATTAGAAACTAAACCTGTTGATAGGAGACGATCAAATTCAGCTCCAAACAGTTTGCTAAAAGGTGTTTTAACCAGAAATATGAGAAGCAAAAGAGGAGGTGCATTAAAGAAATATTCAAAAAACAAAATTGATTACGTATATTTTGATGATTATAATGAATTAATAGATAGATTAAAATTACTAGTAGCTTCTGAAACAGCTGGTAATACTGGTGTTCAAAATGAAATTATTTCAATTATTGAAGAATTACGTGAGGGTGGGATAATTGAATAAATACTCGTGCAATCTAATAATGTACAGGGTGGCCAAATAAGGATGGCTCTCGGCCATATCTCACAAACTAATTGTCATAGAGACTTACGGTAAAAAATCTTATGACTAAATCGGCAAAAAGAAAATGCTGGAAATAATTTTCAGGTCTCTAAAATGGCCGCTAGGGGGAGTATCCGCCATCTTGATTTTCAAAAGTCATTTTTTTCAAAATTTTCCTAAATAAAGGTATCAAAAATGTGTTTTATTTTGATAGTTAAGATAATTTCGATTATTTTTTGTTATATATTTTTGACTCTATCTTTTAAAATAAAGTGGTGGGGGTGGTTTGAATATTTTGACAAATAAATGTTAATAACTTTTAAATGGCTGAACCGATTTTTAAAAAAATGAAATTGTTAAAAAGGGCTTTCTTTGGCCTATAATTTACGCTATATAAGATATTATTTTAATTGCTTGCTTGGCCGCAAGATGGCGTTTTTCGACATTACTTCAAACAACACCGATTTTCTCAAAAAATTTAAATGCAACGATATAACTTTTTCTTTGGAGAAAAATAGTCAAATAATTACCAAACAAGCCTGTGAAAACCGCATCTCGATATCTCCTTCCTAACCTAAAATATATCTAAAAAAAGAAAAAAATCAAGAAAATGCGTATATTTTTGGTGCACTACCAATATAAAAGTCTCTAATTAGCGTTGTTCCATCCACAAAAATTATCAATTTATTAATAATCTTCAAGTATGATATTTAGAAACACCATGGTAAGTAATATTCATTCAATAATTATTGGATTTCCCTTCTACTCGCACTAGTTGAGAACAAATGAAATAACCATGCCGTGGAAAATAAAAAAAAACAAAAAATCTAACTAACTAGTCTACAAAAATGAGCTGGGCATTCATCGGGGGTTGGAAATACATATTTCTTCGAGTTTCCAGACGAACATCTTCCAATAACCCAGGAAATTCGTTACGTAGATAATTTAGAAATATTTGTCCGTTGAGTCGCCCATTAATAAACCAGGGAACAACAACTTTCACCTAGTATACCACACCACACGTTGATACCAACGTCCTTAATTATTCTGGACCTTCTGCGTCCAGTTTTTTGGTTTTTTTATTTTCCACGGCATGGTTATTTCGTTTGTTCTCAACGAGTGCGAGTAGAAGGGAAATCCAATAATTATTGAATGAATATTACTTACCATGGTGTTTCTAAATATCATACTTGAAGATTATTAATAAATTGATAATTTTTGTGGATGGAACAACGCTAATTAGAGACTTTTATATTGGTAGTGCACCAAAAATATACGCATTTTCTTGATTTTTTCTTTTTTTAGATATATTTTAGGTTAGGAAGGAGATATCGAGATGCGGTTTTCACAGGCTTGTTTGGTAATTATTTGACTATTTTTCTCCAAAGAAAAAGTTATATCGTTGCATTTAAATTTTTTGAGAAAATCGGTGTTGTTTGAAGTAATGTCGAAAAACGCCATCTTGCGGCCAAGCAAGCAGCTTGAAATAATATCTTATATAGCGTAAATTATAGGCCAAAGAAAGCTCTTTTCAACAATTTCATTTTTTTAAAAATCGGTTCAGCCATTTAAAAGTTATTAACATTTATTTGTCAAAATATTCAAACCACTCCCACCACTTTATTTTAAAAGATAGAGTCAAAAATATAGAACAAAAAATAATCGAAATTATCTTAACTATCAAAATAAAACACATTTTTGATACCTTTATTTAGGAAAATTTTGAAAAAAATGACTTTTGAAAATCAAGATGGCGGATACTCCCCCTAGCGGCCATTTTAGAGACCTGAAAATTATTTCCAGCATTTTCTTTTTGCCGATTTAGTCATAAGATTTTTTACCGTAAGTCTCTATGACAATTAGTTTATGAGATATGGCCGAGAGCCATCCTTATTTGGCCACCCTGTACTTAGTTTAAAAATGCCACTTAATAAATTTGGTAGTCACTTCCTCGATGATGGTTCTTCTATTGCAAATGCTTCTACCACATCTCCTCCCACGTTTCCACCCACGTTTTACATTTGCAACAAACCAAAATTATTTACTAAATCAATAGTAACTCTTACAAGTACTAGAAAAGGAAACAATTTGATCAGTCCAGAAGATCATAAAATATGGGATTTAAACCGACAAGCATATTTTCAATTTCCTTTTGATGCAATAATTTTAAAAATTAGAATAATTCCTATCGATGCAAGCATTTTATTAAATTATCAGCAGATTCAAAAAAATGATTTAATTAATAAAAAAATATATAAAGGCGATAAATTAACGTTATTTTCTACAGATGATTATGACGAGTACGCATGTATTCAGATTATTTTAAAAGTACCAGTGGAATATGAGTAAATTTGATGTTGTAGAAGAATTGCATAAGCCGGCAAGACAAAAATATAAAAGAAGACATGTTATTATCAAAGGTTTACACGATTTAATTCAGGGTGATTTAGCTATAATGTCTCTTTATAATAAAGAGAATCAAGGATATAATTACATATTAGTTGTAATTAATGCATTTAGTAAATATGTATGGGCTGAACCTGTAAAACGAAAAACAGGTAGTGATGTTACAAAAGCGATGAATAAAATATTATTGCAAATGCCACCTGTTAAAAATTTACAAACCGATTTTGGAAAAGAATTTTACAATAATGATTTTAGAGAATTAATGAAAAAATATAATATTAATCACTACAGCACATTTTCCAATTTAAAAGCGAGTATAGTTGAAAGAGTTATTCGAACTCTAAAAACGATGCTTTGGAAACAATTTAGTTTACAAGGTTCTTACAAATGGTTAAAAATTCTTCCTGAAATTGTAGCCAAATATAATAATACAAGACATACAACTACAGGTGCTATACCTAGTAAAGTTACAGATAAAAACGCTGGTTATATTGTTGCTTTTAACCAATTAAAAACTATTGACCCTAAAAAACCGAAATTTAAAAACGGTGATTTTGTTCGTATAAGTAAGCATCGCCATACATTTACAAAAGGTTATACACCCAATTGGACAACCGAAGTTTTTAAAATTAAGAAAGTTAAATTAACCAACCCAACAACATATATTTTAGAAGATGATAAAAAAGAAGAAATTCAAGGTGGTTTTTATACAGAGGAATTACAAAAAGTAAAATATCCTGATGTTTATTTAATTGAAAAGGTGTTAAAAAGAAAAGGAAACAAACTTTATGTTAAGTGGTTGGGATTGAATTATAATTCTTGGATAAATAAAAAAGATGTAGTTTAATTTTTAATAAAAAGCTTATAAATCATAAAAATGTTTTATTTTTTTTAGTACATTATTTCTATGAACTAAATCTAATATAGGATTTAAAATAATTGAAGCTTCCGTAATGCGTGTTGAAAAACGTAAACGATCTAGTGCTATTGATTCCCATTCACTTTTTCGAGCAGCTCTGTATGCATAATTCCATGTATACATGTGATGATCTTGGTTCAAATTTTCATTAAATGTCACCTTTTTCATAAAAGCTCTGGATATAAATAAATCACCTCCATTATTATTCCATAAGTCACAGGATTTATATTTTTAATTGGTTCCATTATCATGAGAGAATTATTTATAACATCATTCCTTTTCCCCTCCTTCAATATTTGTAAAGTACTTAATATATGTTGATTTTTAAAATTTTCTTGATGATATTTTATTAATGGTAAAATTTTCCACATTTCTTCCAGTGATGAAGATCCTAACCAAATATTGGAATTGTTGGAACTTATTTTTAACACTTTAGATTTTTCAAAATTTTCAAAATGTAACACAAAACTTGTTGCTTCTATGGTAGAACAATAATTTGTTGAATACATAAAGTCGTTAATCACATCTTTGTATGATAAAAATTCACCCCATTCTTTTTCGCTGAATGGTATGTTAGAGTTTTTATTTGAAGAAATTAGAACATATGGTGCCCAATTAAAATTAGGACATAAACACACAGAAATAAACTTGGATTTTGATGGATTTAGACTAAATCTTTGTTCACATATGTATTTATTGTTACAATTCATGATTAAAACTAAAGATATAACAAACATAATACATTTATATTAATATTTCTTGAGTGGTGGGTTCTCCCCCTTCTTTTTCTACTTCTTCTCCTTCTTCTTTTTGGTCACACTCTCGATAATCAGGTTCTCGCAAAAACGTTGGTAAATATTTTTGAATACAATTTAAGTAACCTTTTAAATCAGCAGCTCGCATATTTGAAACAAAACATCCCAGACAAATTTTATTATTTGCATATGATGAACACATTTCATATCCTTTCCTGTATTTTCTTGATAAAGCAATTAACTCATCTTCGGTGTATGGTTGATACGATCGAACCCATCCGTAAACTTGTTCATGATCTGCTTCAAATTGTAAATTGTGAAATCTTTCTCGAAGATTTGTAATTCCACTGTTTAAATCAGAAATTTCTGTATAATTTACATATGCCATCCACATTATAACTATTGAAAACTGATAGTTTTTAGTATTCAATTTCTTAAATATAATACATATTTGTGTGGGGGGAAATTTTATTGTATTTTTTATGGTGGGGGTTTGAGAGTTAATGAGTAAACGGTTTATAATAGTTACCAAATATTTTTATTAAACTAATATTATTTTAATGTTTCAATATTTAAGTGATAATGGTGGTGACTATGGCGCTAGTGGTGGTAAAGGAGGCTGTAACAAAAGAAATTATTATAAACGATGTGAGTTATTAAAATAAAAATAATTTGCGTCTAATTGGAATAAAAACTTACATTATTGATTTGTTCTATATTCATAGAGTTGTTCAATCAACTCCTCCCTAATTTCATCAACTCCCCATGGACAATAACATACGTTAAAGTCTGGACACTCGCACTCTGTAGGAATGCGTGGATCAGCTCTAAAATCAATAAAATGAATATTTCATTGATAGATGTTTAAACCACTTACAATATAGTATCCTCATCAATTAAATAATTACTGAAAATAAAATAAATTTATAAAAAATATCCGAATGATTGTGTTTAACTTACTTGTTTTCATCCACCCACTCCAACTGGTCACCATAAAGTTCGAAAATGTTCATATGCATCTATAATAGAAACTATTAAATAAACTATATAAACCATGTATGTTTACTTACTGTGAAACTGTTTGATTGTGGAGATTATGTTCAGGGATATTTATACAGTGCCCTCTTAAAAAAATATTGAGAAAGTTCAATATTTTTATTTTATTTTTGAATAAAAAGTGTTACATATCTTTTCACCCAAACGTAATTTTGCTGGATTTTTATAATTAAATAATTAAAATAATTGAAATAATTAAAATAATTGAAATAATTGAAATAATTGACTTTACCTGTATTATTAACAACATCTTGTTTTGAAAGAAACGGATAATTAGTGTCAAAATGTTTTTTCGTGTGATTACTTAAGTTCAATATTTTTATTTTATTTTTGAATAAAAAGTGTTACATATCTTTTTACCCAAACGTAATTTTGCTGGATTTTTATAATTAAATAATTAAAATAATTGAAATAATTGACTTTACCTGTATTATTAACAACATCTTGTTTTGAAAGAAACGGATAATTAGTGTCAAAATGTTTTTCGTGTGATTACTTAAATTTTAATAATTTTTGGTGGAGAAAGGTGGATATTACTATATATACTCAGATCAATTTTTAAAAATTTAGTTAAGATGAAAACATTTGTAAGAGATTTTAAAGATCCTATGTTACCAAAAAAGAATATACACATAATTTCTAATGAACTACTATCAACGACTATTGACAGTGATGTAGAAGTTGTCAGTGGATGTTTCGAAACAATAAAACCAATTGGTTTTACGTATTCCTATAATATTTCCAACGAAGAAACGGGAGAAACCGAGGAGCAACAACAAAAAGAGCAAGTTATTGAAACGAATATCAAACATGATGATGGTCTAAATCAACAAGTGAATGATACTAATGCTGGAAGTAATAGTTTTAAGCATGATACTTCTAGAATTACTGAGCAGAATTATCATATTGATGACAGTGACACTGAAAGCCAAATCGATGAAAAAACAAAACAATATGTAAAAGTAATGTATAACAGTATGGGTATTTTTGAACAGAAATTAAAACGATATATGGAAAAACGTGTATATATATGGAATACAAACAAAATAATATCAATTTTTCTAGAAATATTTGTTTTTCTATGGCAAACAGCAATCCCAACAAACCGATAAGGTTTGACAGGTTATTTTTGGTTAAAAAAATTCCAAAAAATTTAAGTACGACAACGAACATTAATTGTTTAGTCAAAATATGCTCATTTAGTTTTTGGTTTTCCTAGTGTTCAAAATATTCTCTTTAGTTTTCGATTTTCCTAGTGTTCAAAGTATTTTCATTTAGTTTTCGGTTGTTTAGTTCTCATTGCAGTTAGGTAGCACGTCAACTAACTCTAAAATGGCCAATTCTCGTCCATTAGAAGATAAAGCACCACCACATTACTCCAGACAAGTAATGAACTATTTGGATGCTATTTTCCCTGGTCGTTGGATCGTTGGATTGGTCGTCGAGGTCCTACGGAATGGATTTGACCAGAATTTGACCAGATTTGACACCTTTAGATTTTTTTTATGGGGCTATTTGAAGCAAAATGTGTACGAAACTAAACCTGCTTCAATATTGGATATACGAGAAATAATTACAGATATTTGTAAAAATATCGACGTTACTATGTTCGAAAATGTTCGGCTAGGCTGTTCTTACATTAAGAAGTTCAAGGCAACCATTTCGAGCTCTTTTTGAACAGAACTCAGCTTATTTCCTCAAATTATGACGTTAAACGTCGATTTATTCAGGTAATTATTAAATGTCCGCCATTTTGTAGCAGGTGCAGATATTGACTTTATATTCCAGGGTTGTAGAGTATTTGTCAGGAGCTTAAAAATGATGTATCACAAGACCCCCCTTTCCATTTAAATTTATTTTCCAAGATGGCGCCCAGTCGCCATCTTGAAATTATCGTCTGCCAATTTTACTCCAAAATATAGTAATCATGCATTAGTTTCATTATCCCAAATTTCAATTTTCTAAGTTGATCCGTTCAAAAAATAAAAGGGGGGGGGACATTAAAGAAATGCACTGTATATACACTAAACAATTCTTATACCTAACAATAAAACAACAATAAAAAACAACTACATACAAAAATTCAAACCAAACACATATACAAACACTACTCTAATATCTTATTGCAACCACAACCAGCATCTTTCAACAGGTTATTTCTTTCCTCTAATAACCTGTTTTGTTCTTCTAAAAGTTTGTTTTTTTTTTCACTTTTTCCTCCAACTTTTTTTTCCTCTAATTGTAGTTTTTTTTCTTCAATGTTCAATCTTTTTTGATAGTACTCTCGGCGATCGCACCGTATGTTATGCAACATGCCTTGCTTACTTCTCTTTCCTTCGTTTTTTATCCTCGGCGTTTGAGAAGGTGCAGAAGGTCCAGTAGGTGGTCCCACAACTTCCACGTTTGGACGAACCTCGATGGTTTCTCCCAGTGAAGGTTGGGTGTGTACCTTAGCCAACACATCAATTTAGTTGGCACACAACAATTTTAATGGGCTACTATTTCTTTTTTTGCCCAAAATGTCGTTCATATGACTGGCATACTCGAAGGTTTTTCGTCCGCGGCCAGTTTGGTTCGAGTTAGGTTAGGTTAGGTTAAGAAATTTTTTATAATTTCTCTCCAACACCTTCCATCTATTTTCGCAGTTACCTGCAGCAACGTTGGACCCTGTGGTCTTCCGCATTTCTTCAACAATCTTTAAAAACATGTGTTTCAGGCTCTTCATCTGGAATGATCCAACACCCTGTCGATACTTTCCGAAGAGCTCTATCAATAGTAGCGTATTTTCATGATTCCATGAAAATACCGCATTGGTGGTGTTGCTGCTGGTGGATGGCCCTTCAGGAAACACCAAAAACTCTTGCAAATTCTCTGAAAAAAAAAAGGAAATGATTATAGGTATTTTAAATGAAAAGAATATCTTAAATCTTAATTTATATATCTTAATTTAGAAATCTTTTTAAATTACCTTTATTGCCACATAGTATAACTTCGTTGGTAACATCCAAAACGGCGTTGGATTCCATTTCTACTAAACAAAGACCTAAAAAGTATAAAAAACAAAATAGTTTTTAGATATTGGATTAGTTTAACATAACTTACAAAACTTTAAATACTTTAATAAATTTAGATATAGGTAAGTTACGTTGATAACTTTGAAGAAATATTTATAATTTTATAATTAATAATTCGCCTTGGCAGTACAATATCGATGTTCACGTCGTACGAAAAACGAATACTTGAAAAACACTCCCACTGTAGGCATCGAAAACGGTTATTTCCACCCCTACCGTACCTGAAAATCCCATCCAAATAGTAAATACCCAATTTTCAGAATTAGAAAGCGCCTTGTTCAGCATTGCTGGCTGGATTTCCAAGATTCAGGTATTCAGGTAGAAAGTTGAAAGTACCGGGAATTGTGGTGAACTCAAAAAACCCCAACGCACAGCAAATGACAAAAATTCTATTGTAATAAATTTCAACTTTTAACTACAAAATAATTTGGCGTTTACAGACAAAATTTGAACGGTTCAGAACTGGACATGCGCTTTATGTCGATTCTAAAAGGGTTCGGTTCGGATTCCGAACCGTTCCAAAAAGCGACCCGCGAACAAAGCTAATGTTTTATGTTTTAGACAAATGCGACAATTTTTTATGTTTTTTAGAAGTGTGATAGGTATAATCGAATGTAGGATATAATGCATATTTTAATGATTGAATGTCGAATTAAAATAAATTCAACATATTTATGGTTTTTCAATTTTTGAATTGTAAAAAAATAAGGATAAACTACAAAAAAATTGTTTCAAACAATATTGTTTTTCACCAGTGTGCATTCCGAAAACTAAAAACATTCTTATGAGTTTATAAACAAAAAAATTACATAAAATAAACAGATTTAAAACAAATAAAAAAACAGATTTGTCTAATTTATTACATTAAACCGTTATTAGCCCAGGAATTCAAACATAAGAGACTTCTGGCAGACTCTGCTTTTAAACAGTTTCTCTGCTTTCTAATAATCAAGCCTGCTTTCGAAAATAATCTCTCTGCAGGTACAGAAGTAGCAGTTACGCTAAATAGGTCTCGAGCCATTCTGGCCATATGAGGAAAATTTTGTTGGTGCATTTTCCACCAAAGTAGTATATCTGTGTCTGCTCCAGCTCTGGGACTAGATCAGTATGCTTCAAATTCTAATGAAGGTCTTAAAGTTTCGTTGTTGCCATAAAGTTTGTCAAGAGATATACCATCTTCAGCATCCAAATCCATGTCAGACTCTTCCATTACGTAGGAACCTGTATGTTTTTTAAAAATTTCAAGAAATTTGTGCAAACTTTGAGCTTTCATATCTTTTCCCCACTGTGTCATTTCAAATGTGTCAACTTTATGACGTGGGTCTAAAATCAAGGAAGAGCAGTATGTCCAATTACTTTTTTTATAATGTTTTAACATTTTATCTCTTCCAGCCTGAAGAGCAAGTAAAAGCGCCTCGTCAACAGAATTTCGGTCTTCTTTACCATCTAATTTAAAAATTTGCTTTTCAATGTTATCAATTAACATATTAAAATACACAATTACAAGTTGCAAAGTCACATATTTTTCTCCACCTAAAATAGTAGAAACCTTTTTAAAATTCTTTAGAAAATTACAAATCTTGGAAATTAACAACCAATCTTCTTCATTAATGCTAATGCTAAAATTACTAAAATTAACACCAATGGAACACATCGTATTTATTGCATTTTTTAAGTGTAAAGCGGTTTCTAGCATATTGCAGGTGCTATTCCAACGTGTGGAGACATCAATTGGTGGAGATTTATATTTAGTGTTTGTTATTTCGCAACAATTAATTAATTTATTTTTGCACTGTTCAGATTTTCGTATTTTTTTAAAAAGGTTCCTCAATTTTATCACACAGTTTTTTTCAATTGTTGCATCTTCTTCTACCCTTACTATCTGTTCATCTTCAAAATTGTTTAAACCATCATATTCTTCATTTCCTATTTCATCAGAATCAGTTGTTTCACTTTCACTCTCGTTATCGTTCCTCTCAAAATCGTTTAAATGTAACAGATTTAAAACGTCTTTTACTCCTAAATTAATTATGTGGGCAAAGCATCGAAAGTGTTGTGCCTCATCATCAAATTCTATATTTTTTCCGTTCATCAAGTTTTCTAGTTCCAACATGAATGTAGTATTGGCAGCAACGTTATCCACCGTAATGCCTTGAACTTTGTTTTGTAAACCAAAGTCTAATAGAACTTTAAAAAACATATCAGCAATGTCTTTACCGGAATGATTTCCACTCGATGGCACAAAATCTAGAACTATTGATTGTAGCGTCCAGTTGTCATCAACAAAGTGTGCCGTAATACCGTAGAAAGACTTGGTTGCTATAGAAGTCCATCCGTCGATAGTGAATGATATTTTGGAGGAATTTAAATGCAAAATATTTTTAATTTTTGCTTTTGAAATTTCAAATTGATTAAGTACCTTACTTCGCAGCGCATCTTTTTTTGGCATACTTATTTCACTATTTATAGATTGGAAAAATGATTGTGTGATACAATCATCAAAAAAATTAAGTGGTAAATATTTGACAGCTATCCATTTCACAATCATCTTATCAAGTTCTTCTGATCTTCCAATACCTGTTTTGGGAGCAGTTGATAGGTTTCCCTGAAATATAAATACAACCTACTTAATAATTTATGTTAAAAACAAGACCACCGAATACTTTTATTGAGACCATTGTATTTGTATTTGATAATATTCATAATAATAATATTTACTATACAGGGTGTCCGACGACGAGTTAAAACTATCTGTATATAGGAAACTACTTATCCGATTTAAATAATGTTTGGTATACAGTATGTACGAACTGATCCGCTGCAAGCATATAATGAGAATAATGAGATAGCTAATTTAACTTTTGCTATGTAAGGAATAAAGAGAACATACGAAATAGTCACGCCCGCTATCCCCGCTATTCGCTAGTGGACGAAGCGAAGCGAATTGACGAATTCTAATATCGGCCGGCAACCGATAAACAAGTTTCTGTTCTTTACTATCTTATAGTATTGATTGAGATTCTAATTCTAATGCTTGCAGCGGATCAGTTCGTACGACCTGTACATATGTTATGCAATAAGACGAACCTCTTAAAAATATTTTGACAGTCGCGTACCACTTCCGCTTATACCGGAAGTAGGCATCAACTTTGTTATTTCAAATGGAACACCCCGTTATTAAGTGGCCGGTCCGGCTATACTGCTCGGGTACCTCTAGAATCAGCGGGGCGAGAGGAGGCATTGCAATAGGCGGGGCTAAGATGCTCCCGCTTCTAAATTTTCGACAGGACGTATTCGAAATTTTGGATGACTTTATTTTATCAGTTTACTTTGTTTTCCACGATGGTATTAATTTTTAATTTCCTTAGTTTATGAAATTATGCTTTTATTAATTAAATCTCATTTTTTTGCTTTGTTTAAAATAGGTTAAACATTGAAATAATAAATTGAAAAATACAAACTTTATTAAAACAGCTTAGGTGGTACATCATCAGTTTTCATTTGACTTTCTTTTACTTTTTTCCAATTGGGCTTGTACAATATAAGGAGGATCTTTTATTTTCATGCTTCTAGTGTAACGGGGGTCAATAATTTCTGGCAATAGACAATTATAAAAAAAAACTCTCAATTTGTTTAGCATTTGGGAGACAAAAAAATTCGTATCTGCATCAACAGAAAACGTAACACAATCATTTGGCGTCCAAATAACAAAGTAGCACTTCTGTTTGTTCCAAATTGCCAATTGTCCTTGAACTTGGTAGTAGTAATCGTGGTTTTTTTTCAAAGAATAATGCGTTGTTCCATTTACACTAATCTTTTCTAGATATTTGATTATTTTTGTGTCAACAGCTTCTTCGATTTTAAAATCTCTTGCGGCGTAAGGGCATTTAATTTCAATTAGGCTGTCATCACTTGTGATTCCGTCAGGAGATGCCCCTAAAAAAGGCCACTGTTTATTAATTAAAATTCCACAGTCCGTTGCCTGCAAATCATTTATCCTTTGAAAATCGCTTAGTGCAAATTTTTCGTTTTGTTTGCCCCATAGTGTTGCTTTAGACGAAAAAGTTTTGTACAAAATCGATTGGACTATAGAAGAACAACTAGTTGATTTTTGCATTTTACAAATTCTTCCAAACAAAGAGGCTGTTAATATTTTTTTTCGTATGTGAATCCATTCAGCGGAATCACTTTGAAGTCTTGTTCTGGTTTCTAAATCTCGATATTCTTCCTCAGTTTTCTCTAAATTTGTTAAAAATTTCTTTTTTGAAGCTTTCGTAAGTTTCTTCATCCATGTCTGGCTTGGTACAGTTGTCTCCATAGTTAACGTCCGTAGTAAGAGTTTTCTTTTTGAAAAGTTTTCTTTTTGCTTTTTGCATTGAATTTCTCTCTGATCTATTTTTAAGCACCAATTCATGGTTCATTATTATGTTATGTTCGCTTTCCCCTTCTGTCAAATTTTTGTATATGGTAGATAGAGGCTTTCTACTATTTTTTGCGACAACTGCTGCAAAACATCTTCCCTGGTAAGATCTTTTGGTTGAAAAGTTAATTCTTTTTCCACCGGTTCTTTGAGAAATCATCGAATTAAACTGTTCAACCAAATTTATATCGTAGTTTTCCAACAAACTTCTGGCGTGTCTAGCTAAATATCTGACAGCATCGAAAATTTTATCGTAAATTGAAGCCATTTTTAAATCTTCTACAAGATTATTTTCGTCAGGAACGGTTTTGTTGCAAAAATAAACTAAACGAGCACAATTCTTGTGTTCTCCGAATACATGGCTGATACTATTTAGTATATCGTCACGAAGATTTTTAATCTTTAGGTCACTGGTTATTTTTTCATTTCTACGATGCTCCGCAGCTTTTTTAATACTAGTTCTGGCCTTCAAAATACGGTTTAACACAGCATGTTTTAATATACCAGGAACTCCCCTGCTATTTGCAGCATCGCGCAACTTGTTGCAATAATTGCGCAATAAATGATTCGTGCATTCGATTTTTTGGACCGTGCAGGTTGCGTAGGGTCTACTTTCTATAATTTTTTTATAGCAACTGCTATCTCCATCCGCAATCATTTTTGAGTATATTAAATTATACATGTCTAGGCTTCTAACAAATCCTTCTGCAATAATAGTTGCTTCCATACCAGTAGAAGATCCTTTATAATTTTTATAGCAGGCATGCGTTGGCACCGGAAGGTTTCTGTTTTGATAACGTTGGCATAAACAGCAGTACTTATTTTTGACTCCTAAATACAATATTTTTCCTGTTTTCACACCAATGATAGCAGCTGCACCAGATAACGAGTTGTAATTCCCGCCATTACGGTATGACCGTTTTGCCCAACTCCCATCACAAACAAACGTTATCATAGCTGTTCCATTTTCGTCTACA
This sequence comes from Phyllotreta striolata, assembly GCA_918026865.1. NCBI lineage: Eukaryota > Metazoa > Arthropoda > Insecta > Coleoptera > Chrysomelidae > Phyllotreta > Phyllotreta striolata. Next base: position 8,032,865 of record OU900098.1, on the reverse strand, counting down.
TTTCCACTCTCCTGAGCTAATTTTCGTTCTTCATCAGCAGCTTCTTCCATCAAAGTTTTTGCCGATGACTCCCAAGCATCGCAGACTTCATCATGTATTCGTTGATATAAATCTTTCCCAAATGTAGGTATTTCCATAGCTGCCATCAAATTAGTTAGTTGAGTATAACCTCCACCAATGTTTATGATACCTGCTACAGAACACGTGTTTATATCGACTTTTTTGGGATTTTCAGGACAAGTGTAAATAGTGTCTGTATAACCACAAAAATCACATTTAAATGTTAATTTTGACTGAAATCCTTGTCTGTATTCTTTAATTAAATGTAAATTTTTCATGGTACATTCAAACGGAGGATGAGTGGATAGTTTTATTAATTGGTCAAGAACATGTTGAAAATTGACAATTCTATAACCATCCATTGTTATATCTCTGTAAAAAAATTGAATTTACTGAATATATGTAGCTATGTACTTATAAAAATTATATATAACGTGTTCCACAATAGAGTACTAAAGAGGAATAATTTTGTTATTTGGAAATTTACGCAAAATAGTCATTTTTCGTAATTTTAAATAATGTTTTTAAATAATATTTTTCGATAACGTCTAAAATAAGGTTAGTTTACTCTTGATCATTTTTTTAATTTTCAATAAAATTAAACACCCTGTATATAAAATCAAGAAAATATTACTATTTTAAGTGATTTCAGAACAAGCAGGACTTTTTTTCAAGAATGACTTTTCGCGTAAATTTACAAATAACAAAATTTTTCCTCTTCAGTACTCTATCGTGGGACACGTTGTAGAATTACATTTGAGACTTACTGAATTTTGGAAGGTTCTTGAGCAGTATCAATCGTCGTCTCTCTAAAAATATTTAATTACTCATATTAGAAGGATGATCATTAGTTTGAATTATTAGTACATACAGTTCTATGTTTTCCCAATCTTCATATTTAGGTAAATCATTAATTTCGATATTTTCTGGTACTGTATTAGAGTGGCCAGAAGTAGTTATTTCTCGATCATTATTTAGGGGAACTGCCGCTACCGATGCCGATGATTGCATAGCCCGATTTCTGAAATTTATAGAATTTGCATTTATAATTGGTCCTCATTTTCGAAAGCACATTTTAAGATTATAAATGTACACTGCAGGTTCTATAAAAATTAATAACATGATACTAACTTGTTATACTTGTTGAGATTATTTTTCCGCTTATATCTATGAGCACTGAGCCTGAGGCGTGTTTTACCTCCTTTTCTCTTATCAGTCACCTTCATACTAATTTACACTGTCAACTATCACTAATTATAAATTGTCACTATCACTAATTATAAATTGTCACTATCACTGTATTCTGTCTAATAAGTAAGTACACAACGTATTACACAAAAAATAGATGCAGAAAAATCGGCGTTCTCTGAATCGAAATAATGGAGTCGAGTGTTTACTTATTGCCGAGTTTCGCTAGTAAAACTTCTAGGGTGGCACTCTGCCCATAATTGCATATTTTAAATTTAAATTTATAGGTTCGCAACATTAGGTAGGTACATACTGAAAATCTAAAAAAATCAGCAGAACAAGTACTTACAAGAATAATTTTTTTACATAAATAACTTTTAGGTATATTTCCGACATAACTATGGTACAATAATGAAAATATTTCAGGCATGTAGATATTTGTTATTAAAGTTACCACTGAAAAAATAAGAAAAAAATATCAAGCATGTGGCATTATTATTTTCAAATAAAAAACCATGATGTCGTCTACTGGGGTAAAATATTCCGGAGGTAAACTCGTTCCCCAATCGGATCTCCGGGGGGGACTATCCCAGGGGATACAACATGGAGATTCAAGCTCCTCTAATCATGCCACTAACGGCTCATCCAATCAAGACACCAACACCAATTATGACACCAACACCAATTATGACATTACCAATCAAGTCAACAATAAAAAGCTCAATATTGAGTTTTGCAACATTCGAGGGCTCGGACATAATAACATTAACGTTAATTGCGTCCATCAACATCTACAATCAGTCAAGCCCCATATTTTAGCTTTAAGTGAAACTCAAATAAGTCCATCAGCTGACAGCACATACCTGCTATGTCCTGGGTATGATTTGCATTCTAGGTTTAGGTTCAAGGGAGGCGTTTGCGTCTACGTCAGATCTGACGTTGCCTGTCAACGTGAAGAATCCATGGAGGTTGACAGCCTTGACGTAATGTGGCTTAAAACTATTATCCACAAGAAAACGCGATTTATATGCTCCCTGTATCGCTCTCCTAACGACAACCAACCTCATCAGCTGTTTCAACACTTATCAGAGAAAGTCGACTGGATCCAGATCAACTATCCATCATCTGAAATTATCATTCTTGGCGATTTCAATGCTCATAATTCCGGTTGGCTAACACACTCCAACAAAACGGACGAGGCCGGAAGACAAGCCGAAGCCTTTGCAATCAGCTGCAATCTATCTCAATTGATAGATTGTCCAACAAGAGTTCCCAGTAACCCTAATGATTTCAGAAACACGCTAGATTTGTACCTAACCTCAGAGCCTGACAGCTATGACATCACGGCACATAGTCCACTTGGCAACTCAGACCACATCTTATTATCCGCATCATGTCCCTTAATTGTGGAGACTGTCGACCAACCCAGAGCTCGTCGTCTAGTTTGGCACTACAACAAAGCCAAGTGGGATGAGCTGAGGGACTTTTTCGCAGCGTTTCCTTGGAGCGCTACCTGCTTTGCGAACAAAGACGTTAATCAGTGTGCTGAAGCTGTCTCTGAGGTAATCCTTCTAGGTATGGAACTCTATATTCCACATAATCGCAAAAAACCACCATCCACAACACCCTGGTTTAACAAAGAATGCGAGCAAGCGTCCGTTAACAAAAATAGAGCGTTCAGAGAGTGGTGCTCAAATCCGTCGGAAGAAACGCGACAAACATATATGCAACTTAGAAATAAGTGCAATCTGATTATCCAACAAGCAAAACAAGCATTTAACAATAAGGTAACAAATAAGCTTTTAGAATGTCCTAGTGGTTCGCGTCCATTCTGGTCACTAGCTAAGGCTATCAACAACAATTTTTGCCATACCACCTTCCCACCACTTGTTAAAGATGATGGCACATTGGCGACCAGCTCCAAAGAGAAGGCAGACCTCTTCGCGGCACTATTCGCAAAGAATTCAACGCTAGATGCAGGTCAAAAGGTACCTCCTAATATTCCTAAGTTTCAGGTTTCAATGCCCGAACTGAAATTTCAAACACGTAACATCCGCCGCATTCTGAAACAACTAAACTGCAAAAAGTCAATGGGACCTGACGGGATACCTGCAATTGTATTAAAGCACTGTGCACCCGAACTCGCACCTTTGCTCTGTCGGCTTTTTAAGCTGTGCTATGAGCAGAGGACATTTCCATCTGTATGGAAGGTTGCAAGAGTTCAACCAATACCAAAAAAAGGGAAAAAGTGCCTTCCGCAAAATTACCGCCCGATAGCCCTTCTACCCATATTATCCAAAGTAATGGAATCTGCCATTAACTTGCAGGTTGTTAAATATCTAGAACAGAATGGTCTCATAAGTGACAACCAGTACGGCTTCCGACACAGTCGCTCAACAGGTGACCTGCTCACCTATGTTACACACATTTGGACAAGTGTTATCGAGAACCACGGAGAATCAATAGCGGTCGCTTTAGATATATCTAAGGCCTTCGACCGGGTTTGGCACAAAGCACTGCTATCTAAGCTGGCATCCTACGGTCTGCCCCAAAAACTATGCGGACTTATAGAGAGCTTTCTGCATAGGAGACAAATTCAAGTTGTGGTTGACGGTGCAACTTCAGATCCTTACTCTTTGAACGCTGGTGTACCTCAAGGATCGATTTTATCACCAACTCTATTCTTAATTCACATAAATGATCTTTTAAATTCAACCAAAAACAAAATTCTCAGCTTCGCAGATGATAGCACTCTCATAGCATCCACTACAAACAAGAGACCTGTCAGTGCATCTAAATCAAGTCGCCAAAGGCTCTTGCAAGCTGAGTCCATCAACAACGACCTTCAAATTATTTTGAAGTGGGGATCCGATAATCTGGTTGAATTCAACGCCTCCAAGACCCAGGCAACCATGTTTACAAGAAAGACGTCCTCCGTCATACCCCAACTAGCATTGAATAACCAAACAATTAAAACAACTAATAAATTACATCTTTTAGGGGTCAGCATTAATTCAAATGCAACCTGGCATGAACATATTTCCACCATAGCTAAATCAGCCGCCCAGAAGCTTAGTTACTTATTTCGTGCCAGAAAAATGTTCACACCAAAGCAGCTTCTGTTACTCTATAAGGCTCAAGTTCGTCCAGCATTGGAATATTGCTCTCATGCTTGGAGTTCTGCTCCTAAGCACTCCTTGCACCTACTAGACTCCATTCAAAAAAGAGCAGTGCACCTGGTTGATGACCCCTCATTAACCTCTAACCTTCATACACTAGACCATCGTAGAAGGGTTAGCGACTTAAGTCTCTTTTACAGATATTACCACGGAAGGTGTTCTGCAGCCATTGCTTCCATTATTCCACCTGGTGCTCACTTTGGACGTTCTACAAGGCTAGCGGACAGCACACACCAGTTTGCCGTACACATTTCAACAGCTAGGACCTCTATGTATCAGAAATCTTTTCTGTACAGAACCGCGACACTATGGAACACACTACCATCAGAAGTGTTCCCAGTTGGTTACGACCTTCAGAGGTTTAAGACCAACATTAACAATTACCTACTAAAAACGCCTCGGGGCGCCTGAACAGGCGTTATAAGCTTCGTCTTTTCCCGAGTCGTGGGCATAAAAAAAAAAAAAAAAAAAAAAAAAAAAGCAGTTTTTGAGATAATTGCAATTTACCGTTTAGTTGGGACAAGCTCTGGATCTTGAACGCATTGGGCTTGTTCGATTCTGAACGGTTGAGCATACTTATAGCGCATTGGAATCTCGCCGCGCGGCAGCACAATACAAACCAAAATTATCTGTTTTTATTAAAATTGAGATTGGCGGAGGCAAGTAAATTTAATAGGTAATTTTGATTCATTTTCAAAAATAGTGGCATCAAATTAAAGATAAAAGTACGAACTATGATTCTGTAGTTTTATTTTTTCAAAATTATCTGCCGCTATTCCTTAAAGTGAGGTTGAAATTAGCTTACTTTAACACCATATTTTTAGGTATTTAAAATTTCGTTTTAATAAAACTGAAACTCTAGAAGCATACTTTAAAGATTTATTGATATGTGGCAATTTGATTCCACTTAGTAAGTGTATTAGTTTTTGATTAAGAATTTATTTTCTGAGCGCTGTTTTCTACCGATCGGCTATATGCCGGTACAGCCTCTTAATATATTTTCGAAATCTCCGTAAAATTTGAGGGTTCTTTTATCTTTGAAACAGAAGTATACAGGTATACAATAGGGCGGTAAAGTGTGAGGATATACCTAACTGTTATTTCAACAAATAACAAAAATTGTAATCACCCTGTGTGTATGAAATTATTTTTAAAAAATGAAACCTATGACGGTAAAATTTATGTGTAAAACTTTTTTGCTATATTTTAAAATAACAGGTATATTGAACTAATCTATTGGGATACCCTGTATGTTTGGGTACCTACCTGTTGATGTTGACTAAACGCTTCTTTTATATTTGGTTGTGAGATCGACGATTGTTCACCAAATTCCTTCGAGAATATTGATTTGTGACAACTTTTTAAATGTTTTTTTAACCCTGAAGTGTTGTGGTCTTTCATTTTTATTAGGGTGTTTTTTTAATACTTTCACAGCTCACACATTTGCCATGTTTTAACCCATTGATAATTTGATAGGTGAAATATTTTTGAAAATCTATTTTCGTTTTCTTGGCACAAGTCGAATCATTATTTGGCTCTTTTGGTATTTCATTATTTTTGAGTTCCTCGTTGTCCTCACCTAACTTGTGTTTCGGCATTTTAGCAAAATTTGTAACAAAAATAAACAATGCAGGCTCTATTTTTCTATTACGACTGAAATTCAATCATCGTAACCGAAACGCCACGCAACCGTCGTCGCGTCCTCTGGAAGTAGTGGTAACATTATTTTGCCCAATAGGATGAATAAGGCGAGTAGAGGCATCGGGCATCGGGCACCTAGTCTCGGTCTCGTCTCGCCGAGACCGAAACACTATTGAAAATGGATTTTCTTCTGCCCACATATGGGAGTTTCTTAAATTAAAAATGTCATCTCTTGTGAACTGGGATTCATCAGTAAAAAGACATCTGCTTAATATTCTTTCATTAAGAATTATCTAATTGCAAAATGTCTGTCGTGGTATTGCATCCCCTACGTGCAGCCTTTGCACCTTTTGAACATGAAATGGATAAAGATTATGTTTCTTTAATCTTCTCCAAACAGTAGAATGTGGTATGTTCAGGGCGTGACTAATTCTTCGGGTACTTATCTGTGGATTAGCCTCTACCATATTGACAATATTATTTTTATTATTTAGAAATCTTCTCTCTTCGTGTTCATTGTTTTTAACTGTAGGGAGTGTACCATGTTCACCTAAATAGTTAAAAACACGAATAAATGTTTTTCGATCGGGAGCTCTTCGATCAGGAAATCTTCTTTCATATTCGATTTTTGCGACTGAAGCGCTACCATTGCAAAAACCATAAACAAATACCATGTCAGAGTATTCTCGATTAGAATATTGATGCGGCATTATTTTAAATCTTTTAGGACAGTGCGGAATAAACTCGGAATAAACTAATACAGTTCTAGAAGATCGTACACTAAATGTCAAAAACCAAATAAATTACATTAAAAATGACACGAACAAACATGATATTTCAATTTCATAGCCTACTTTCAGCTTCAGTACTTTCAATTGGATGTATTTTAGCAATAGAATTACATTTTTTGGGGGGTGAATTGTATAAATACCAAGTCTGTTACAGTAAAAATAATTTTTATTGTTTTTAGCAATTTTCCAGTTCGTGTGTCCAGTTCGCTTTATGTGTTTACGTAGTAAATTACGTAATTGTTTCTGGTGGTTTATTTGATGTTTCTTGACGATCATTTGCTTCCTGTTTTCCAGCGCTAATCCTCTCCAATAAATAAATAAGTAAAACAAAAATCTAACCATACTTTTGATTTAATCAAACTAAAAATAATTCGTAACTAAAAATCATTTCGTTAATTGGATAAATTTCAATGAGTTCTTACCATTGTTGTTCAAAAAATACTTATTAGATTGATATTTTGCATTGTTAGTGACTAATTACGTTGTTAAGATCGAAAGAAAAACAATTAATTGTAATGTCGGTACTTTTGGATAATACGTAAATCCAGGTGTTTGGTTAGAAAAAACATTGGAACCCTTTCTTTGACGAAAGGTTCCGGAAAATCGGGTGTGTGAAGTTTGCACCGCAACTGTAGTTCTCAGTAGTTCTGATTAGAGTTCTGGATTCCTTTTGGATAGTTTAGGAGTTCTTTTGTACAAAAAATAATAGTCCTGGTGTTTTAACACATTATTTTTTTAAATAAAACAGGCGGTGCTAACTTCAAACCTAAATTTACAATGGAATAGTTCTGATTAGTTTATTTGATGTATTTTGATGAGTTCTAGAGTTCCTGAATATTAAAAAATAATAATAAATTTCATCAATAAACAAGTATAAACAGTTAATCAATTAGATATATTGTCAGACAACCCATAACTTTTTAATTCATGGAAAATTTGCAAATACCATTAAAGTTTCTTGTAGAACTCGTCGAGTGCTATTCAGAACTGCTATCAGAACTCCTGAGAACTCAAAAAAAAAATTCAACTTCATTTCGAGTCGAAAAAAATACAAGTCCGAATTTGAAAAAAAATGAGAGTTCTCAGGAGTTCTGAATAGTATTCGACGAGTTCTACAAGAAACTTTAATGGTATTTTGCGATTAAATCAATAGTTTATGAGATATTCTCAAAAATCACTTCGAGCCGAAAAAAATACAAGTCGGAGTTTGAAAAAATTTGGTGTACTTAAAACCCAATAAAAGCACTTAACTTAAGGTGAAGAAAGAAGTACAGATGTAAAAATCTTAAAAATGGCAATTTATCTATGTTTTCTAATCATAGTCTGAAACTTTGGATTGACTATTTTAAGAAAATGTTTGTATACAAGAACCATATCGTGGGCTTGCAAGCAAAAGGCATTAAGGCCATGTCCATAACGGCGCATCCCACCTCGCATCGCACTTAGCATTGTACCGTAGTCATACATCCGTTGATTTTTAAATTTTATCAGCGGCATAGCGAAGATGAGTTCTTCATCGGCGGATGAAGATGATATTTTGTTAATTTTGTTAAGTGACAATTGAAAATAGAAGAAGGAAAACAATACGGAAAACAAACAAATATCCTTAATCCTTCAATGTTCCTTAATGCTCCAATTAAATAAAAAGCAAAGTCAGTTCGGTGAATTTCATCCACCTTTTTAATGATCTAAGAAAAGATAATATTTTTCATTTATAACAATTAAACATTTCTAAACAAACAATTGGGCAATTTAAAAGGTGTTTGCGTATTTGTTATGCCTATTTAATGCAACTCAGATTATTTTACTAAATCTTTGATTATTACATTATGTGTGTAAGCAACACTATTAATAACATATTCAGCATTACCTAAAATGCGCATGTCATTTGGCGTGTCATCTCACTCTACTTAGAGCAACATATAATTTCCCATGAGTAAAGCAAGGAGATCGAAGATCGCACCTACAATATCTAATGTTTGTCCTTGCGATTTATGAATAGATATACTATAAGCTAACTGTAATGGAAATCGACGTCTATTCATTTCAAAATCGCATTTTTGATTAATTTTAAATTTGAAATTAATTCTAGGAATTGCATATTGCAAGTTGTTTGGATCATTAGGTGTTTTTACTGTAATAATTCGCTTACTTATCGACGTGACGATTACTTTAGATCCATTCACCAACCGATCATCAAAGTTGAGATTTCGTGTAACCAGACAGAGCGCACCGACTTTTAATTTCAGTTTGTGATCCGGTACGCCGTTGTCTGTCGCCTGGTGCAATATCTCATCGGTAATTGTGGTGGCTAGTTGTTTTTGATTCTTCTTCTAGTACACTGGTACTAGGACGCCCTCTTTTAGCTTCTTTAGTGGTTCCTCTGTTGCATAGCACAAAGACCAATTCATTTCTGAATTGGCCCATTGCAAGCAGACTCTTTTTAGGTTCACCTCTTTCTTGAGCATTTTTTTATAAACAATCCAAGAGTTTATAATAGCTAGATCAAATAGATAAAAAAAACGCAAATACCACTTTTTAGACCTCATTGTTATATGATTTCTGCCCAAAAAGCTATCCATGAGATCTACTCCTCCCATATGTTTATTGTACTCTTGGACAATAAACGGGCAAGTAATATCAATTTTTCCTTTTGTTTTCCTGTCAAATCTATTGACTTTAGTTACAGGCAATGCTCCAGCATAAGAAGATAGCAGGGTTACTATCTTATTATCTTTCCAAGCCACACAATTCAAATCTATACCATCATGCACAGACACTCTTTCCTCAAAACTACCTCTGGGCACAGATTTTTTCATGAAATTTTTCTTCTCTGGAAGTTTATTATTTGGTATCCTGTTTTGTAGCACAGTTCCCACTGTGTGAATTCCTGATTTAGCTAAAAAAACTACCAATGGTAAAGAGGTATAAAAATTATCAAAGTATATGATATGGTTTTGCTTTCTTGGCACTCCTCGAAGCAAACGAACTACAACATTTCCTGTTGCACCAAGATCTGGTTCATCTGTGAGCTTCTCTGTATTCTCTTATCCAGAATATACCTCAAACTTGTGGGCATATCCCATCAAATCACAGAGAACATAAAATTTGAAGCCCCATTTATGGGGCTTCTTAGGCAGATATTGCTTTAAAAAATGCCCTATTTTGGTAGAACACATCTGTTCATCCACAGAAAGTCTTTGATTCATTGATTCTTTGATTCAACAGGGCGGATTTTATAAAGCCTGTCATGTTCTGGATGACCTATAGGTTTGTGAAGATCATTGTTATTAAAATGTAATGATAACTTTATTTTCTCAAACTTGTTCAGTGGCATTGTTAAAGAAATTGGCTCATTTCCAAACTTTGGCGACCAGTATGATCTTGTGCTAGGAAATTTGATTACTGACATGTACAATAATATACCAAAGAACTTATACAAATTATATTCTGTAAATGTTATAGATGAACTGTTATAATATAGATTACTCTGTATTATATATAAATTTGTCTCCTCTACTAATGTTTTGATAAAATTTTCAGTGATAAAATGGTTAAAACATTGATATGGAGTTTCTAGGTGTGATAGACCACCTGAAGCAGTAGAACTCCCCAAGAAAGTAATTTTATCTGTGTCATACACCAGATTCCTTTTTTTCTAAATAAAGCTTCTTTTGTCAAATGGAAAACTGGATGAAGACTGCAAATTGGATGAAGTTGATGGGTGAGAGGGTTTTTGATCTTCTGTTTCTACAAGAGGAGGATCAATGTCAGCAGTTTCATCCACATCATCCACATCATCTTCATCATCGTCGTTCTCCTCCTGCAACACTGTTATAACTTCATCAGAATCGCGGTTTTCATCATCGGAATCTTGGTCATCGAGGTCATCTTCTGAGAGCCAACCGCCTTGTAACTTACTAAGATAATCTTCAACGTCTCTTTCATTCAAGTTTCCCTAAAAAACAACATAAAATAAACATTTACAAAAAAATGTTTGCCATACATTACAAGTGAAATTACTGCATAGTGATGTAAATTTGATATAAATTGTATGTTTTGATATAAATTGTACATAAAACAACAAAAACATGAAAACAAACCTTTTTTCCACTCATTTTCACTTTTACTGTATTTTATATCTCCGTTTATTTCCTTATAACAAACAAAAATCTCGCTCCTTTTTTCCAGTCACAACAAACAGCGGAATGACAAGTTCTAGGCCTGGTAATTAACAGTGACGTTTGCTTTTTTTTGACAACTGCGTTTTGTTGCACGCAATAGTCGCTTAAAATGTTGCCAGCAACAACAAATTTACAGTACAAGGGTTTTGAGTACCTTTTTTTGTTGACTAAATATTATTATTGAAATTTCCCTCATCATGCAAAGAAGGGTTAAATGTCCGACATGGCTTCGCCCGTTGGCACGAATCCGAGAGGTCCAATTTTCAATGACTACCGCACATATCTGGCTGAATTTGAGCTATGGCTTGGGTTATGTTGACTTTAAGGGCATCGGTCGATTGCGGTTTATTGGCATAGACCTGTGACTTTAGAAAACCCTACAAGAAAAAGTCTAGCGGGGTCAAATAGCACGATCTTGGTGGCCAATTCACGTCACATTCCCGAAAGAAACCATACCATACTGTCACCATACCCTCAAATCGTTCATGCAGAATGTCCATAGTGGTATTCGCTGGGTGGCACGTGGCGCCATCCTGTTGGGACCACATGTCGTCATCATCCATATTGTTCAATTCTGGCCAAAATAAATTGGTTATCATTGATCTCTGATCACTAAGGTCTGCGAAAGACCTAGTTCGCAGGCCCAGCGACTGCCTCGGGTTCTCCTGCACACTTTCACTGACAGCAGCGATGTTCTCGGCCGATCTTGCGTTTCTTTGACGTACGGGTGTTGGCTGATTGTTTACCGATCCGGTCGTCTCGAATTTGGCCACCAAACGTTGGAGAGTCGACTTTGAAGGGCCACCATCTCTGCCGTAAAATAAGCGCAACACGCGCAACATTTGCACTACCGAACACTCATTTTGATAATAAAGTTTTATCATCATTTAGACATGCTATTCAATCGTGTAACTTACCATAGTGATTTGGCATCAGTGACTGAATAATAAACAACAAATTTGACAGACACCGCCAAAACAGCTTGACCGCCACAGCCTGTCAACATCGACCCGTCCCTATTGAACAACCCTTTACATATAACTTTGGTTAGGATACGATCTATTTTTCATATTTAAATCGTGCACTTTATGATATGGGCGTTCTTGTATTTTCATAAAACTTAATCCTTGTGGGTGTTTCCATTCAGTAACTGTTGCACAAAAAGCGAAAAAATCATTGTAATGTCTTGGATGTTTCAGAAACAACGATTTTTTATAAAAAATCGCATCTAGTGACAATTATCTCCATCGAGTAAAGATGGATTTTTCAATGTGAACCTCTTAATTTTCGGATAGTCTTCGTTTGTCGAAAAATCGCCAATTAAAGGGTTTTTACGAGAACGTAGTGGCGCTGGAAGATGTTTTCCAGCATGCGTCTTTCTGTAACGTCTTGTTTTTTGTTTATTCACAGGATTTTTTTTTTGATAAGTTTAGGGTGTGCTTCTTTTTTGCGATACCTCTTATCGTATATCTTACGACGTTTTCCTAGAGGAATATCAGAAGGTTTTCGTCCCCTATTTCTTTTTTCTTGTGCATTTTCTGCTTCACAACTGTCATTTCTTAATGCAATTGACATAACTTGATCTAATAGTTCTGGTTCTTCACCATCTTTTTTATTTGCTACTCCTTCCACAACAGTATTGGCAGGAATTAATATGTTGGAATGAACAATTATCTTCGGAGATTGTGGGGCAACTGCGGGAAAACCGAATGCTCCTTTTTTTCATTGAAGTTCAATATCTTCAGTTTTTTTCTTCGGTCTTCCGGCTTTTTTTATCGAACCTTCACTTACACTAGGTCTAATATCTAGGGTATTTACGTTTTTTGCATTGTCATTTACTATTTGGGATACCGGAGTTACCTTATGAATAACAACAGGTGCAGTAATCGCAGTAACCTGTAGATCGAAGCGGATTCGAAGAGGTATATTCTCGCCAACAAATGCTGCAGTTGAATGAACCAGAAGTTGGTAAGCCAGATGATCCAGATTCTCAGTGCTAAACAGGCGTGCCTTGTTGTTTTCCGGATAGTACACGTCATATATTCCCTGTTGTTTGACTCCATGAGAATCGAACAAATAGAATTTGCCGTTTCGCTCTCTCCAAAAGTTGACAGTTCTGTTTTGACGTGTTGATAAATAAAAAGAACATTAATTTCCTTTTTAAAAATCTGTAATACAATTCACAATTGATTGTAAATTGTTAATATAGTCAGTAGAATATTGTATAGAGATATTTTTTCTATAATTATGAATAAAAACAATGTAATAAAATATTAAATATTTTTTGTTGTTACATTGCAAAAAATAAATACATTTTAGTATAATTAACAATAATATACAAATATTGTAGTAATAATAATAAATATTAAAATTAAATTTAATTAAAATTAAAATTAATTGCATGTACATATTTCAACGACATGTCAGGAATACATCAAAAATTGATTTGGCGTTTTTATTTTTAACATCGTCAAACCAACTACTTATACTACAATTATTCATTTTTAAAAATGGTAGAATTTCGAAGAATGTTTTGCAAAATATTAGGAAATAGCTCATGAATTTCGGAATTATTCAATACATTAAAAAATAAGGAACCCTATTCCTAAAATAAATTAAACTTACCCAAATTCTTCATGATTATGTAGGTATTCTGACATAGTATCACAACAATTGTTCAAAGTTTCCTCTATTTATTTATATGCAAGCTTCTGTTCTTCTGCGTAAAGAACCTTGCACACTTGCTACCATTTGAGGATTCTGTCGAATTTCCTCCATGGATGTAGTTATCCTTTCACGTAACTGATCCACATTGTTTATGGGCACACTCTACACCAATTGTTTCACATGACCCCACAAAAAAAAGTCACAAGGGTTCATATCTGGTGATCGCGGTGGCCAATTTATGGGTCCATTTCTGCCAATCAATCTATTTGGAAAAATATCATCCAAATGTTGTCGGACATTTCTGTGGAAATGAGGAGTAGCTCCATCCATTAGGTACCACATTCGAACTCTTATGACAACCAGAACTTCCTCCAAGAGTATCGGAAGTGTCTGTTGCAAAAACATTAAATATCCTGGTCCATTCAGCCGATTTGGAAGAAAATATGGTCCGATTAAATACCTGTGAAAAAGTCCGTTGATGTCCTCGATTACGTGTGGCATGTGGATTTTCATCGCTCCAAATATGGGTATTGTGAACGTTAAATACTCCATCCCGACTAAATGCAGCTTCATCCGTGAACAAAATCGTACTGAGAAAGTCAGGTTCGATTTGGCATTGTCTCAGTAACCAACGGCTGAACACAACTCTTCGTTCTTCATCTCCAGGATACAAAACTTGAACTTTTTGAATGTGGTACGGATAAAGTCCTTGTTCCCTTAATGTACGCCACACAACAAACGGAGAAACGTCGACCTCTTGGTCAAGGTGTCGGCAACTTAACTCAGGGCGATTTTCTATTGATTGTAGAATTTGTTCTTCCGAGTTTACATTTCTTCGGTTACGTGGTCTTCCTGCATTTATATTAAATGGTTCCAAACTCCCGTGATCCCGTAAATGTTGTACAGTTGTAACAAATGTTCGCCGGTCCGGAATTCTGCGATTTAGAAATCTTTCCGCATAAAGATTTTGGGCTTCATAAGCTAACAAACACTAAAATTACTTGATAAAAGTTCTCGCTGAAAAAATTTGCTATGTACTTATTTTCAAATAAGCAAAGACAAATAAACGCACGGACTGACAAAACTGCAATGATAACTCAGTATTACTCACCCTTACCTAAAATCATAAAATAATAAAGGTCTCTTTATTCAACACATTTAACTACTCATTGCATCTCTCTCGTTTGTTACATTACGTCTATTTGCGTCTCTATCTTTGTGTAGTACCTATAAAAATCGCTTTATAACCCTTGTAAAAGATAATTTATGCGTAAAACCACTAATTTGCTTACATTCCCCGAAAAACCCAAGCTTACAAATAGGTAGCTGGAAATATTTAAATTTATTTTATTAAAATTCACTTTACTTTCTCTTGATTTAATTGAAACATAAAATACAAGTATCTATGCAATAATAAATAGCGTAAAATATTTGCTTTACAATAATTATTAGATACCCTGATTTGAAGATAGAACCTAAATTAAATGTAACTACTTTTGCGTTTAAAAACAGATCTGACGTAGAAATTTCTCCCTCCGCCTGACAGCCTTCGAAAAATCTAGCCGATTGTTTTTTAGTGCGTATTGCATTGTAGGGTTGTTAACCTCGTGGTCAAATAGATAGTTCTTCTTAGTGATTTTTTTGATAGTTCTTATTGTTCTTCAAGTTTAATTTGTTCTTAGTTTAGTGTGCTGGTTCTTGAAGCAATGGTATTATCCCCGACATCAAGAAAGCACCGGGTCGAGCGACGTTCCTTATTCAACGCACCCTACCACTTGATTTGATGGCCCGCGTCTTGAGAGCGCATTGTAAAGCTGGCAACATTGCTTGTTATGGTCATTCAAATTCGAAACTCGCGAGGAGCGGGTCGTCGGTTTATTTCTCGGTGTCCTATTAAAAACTATCGGTTATCCATTTTTCTACCTACACCTTCGATGCGGTATAATAGATAATATCGTTTAACGTGCTTAAATACATATTAATACTATACATACTACATATATCATGATAAACAAAACAAGACGATTTATCAATGGTTTTCAAACAATTTATTTCTTTACGTGTATAAAAAAACAAAAACTTAACATTAACTCTTGCACATAATTTCTAAATTCATAAAATTTTTCAAATTTTGTTTTGCCCGACATTGAATACCTGTTTGAAGAGTTTGGTACGCATTTTGTAATTATTCTACGTATCTCGAAGGTGTATTGTGTCCCATTACAATAAACACTAGATTGATTTTTAATAGATAAATAGAATCCATATTGGCAAAAAAAGGAGAGAATGGTCCAAATCGATAACAATTAGCGATAACATCGATAACATTTAATTACAGTCTATTTAATTTACTTTACCATATTTCAGCATAGTAGGCTTGAAAACTAAAATGAAAATGAGTTGTTAAATGATTTTTGTTGTTTTTGTTGACTCCAGTGTTGATTTTAATAGAAAAGTCTGTTTCACATAATTGTGTTTTTAGTGAGACACAGAATATTTAAATTATTAATATTAAAAATTAACAATGAAACATAAATAAGGGTAATATTCAAAATTTCGAAATTATAAGTAAAAAGACAGAAAATTATTTACTGTGAGAAATAGTGTAGGTGATGCCGTCTTTATCATACCTCAAAATTAATAACTTGCTTATGATTTAATAGGATTTATTTTTGATCATTCTCTTTTTTTTTGACAATATGGATTTTATGGATCTATTAAAAATTAATTTAGTGTTTATTTAGTGTTATAATGGGACACAATACAAATAACCTGGAATCTAAAACATACCTTTTTTTCATTTTTCTCATGTTGTTATTTGGAAATGAGCAAAAATTTCTTTTAAAAACAAAAAAGTTACAAATACCTTTTTAGTGCTATCGACGTAGCAATGTTGAAAATGCCCTTCACCATCTATTTGACAGGCTCCCAGGCATTGGTAAAACGTAATATCGATAGCATATCTTTAATTCTGAATGACTTTTTAATAAAAACAGGCGAACCTTTGGTAAAAAAAACTTGTACAAAAATGCAACACCTGTTTTCATTTTTGAAGTTCACTGATCAACATGGCTTAGATTTAAAACCCATTTTATGTTTTTGTTTTTTCTTAAAACATAAATTTCAACGACTGTTGATGCTAAATTGCCTTATCAGTTTTAAACGGTAAATCAATAAAATTTGGTGTGCTGCCTGACCAGGCTCGCCTGCTTTTAATAAAAGTTCATTCAGAATTAAAGATAGGCTACCGATATTAGGTTTTACCATTGCCTTGGAGCCTGTTAAGTAGAGTAAGCCTTAATTCACACGTCGATACCACTAAAAAAGTATTTCTAACATATTTGTTTTTAAAAGAATTTTTTGCTCATTTCCAAATAACAACATGAGAAAAATAAAAAAAAGGTATGTTTTAGATTCCATTTTTCACGGGCTTTTCAATGACCATACACACGACATACCTTTGCATTTGAAAAAATAAAGTTGGGTAGGGTTGCAACTAAGGGGTTGAAGAAAAAAAATCATTTTATTGGCAACAAATCCGTACAATATAAAATCAATTTACGTGTTTCAGCGTTTTTTGTTTAAATTACTGGTTTAACAGATAATAATTTTATTCCGGACTTTTGCCCAACCCTGTATAGTATATACTATATCGATTAATTATTAAATGTCCGCCATTTTGTAGCAGGTGCAGATATTGACTTTATATTCCAGGGTTGTACAGTATTTGTCAGGAGCTTTAAAATGATGTATCACAAGACCCCCCTTTCCATTTAAATTTATTTTCCAAGATGGCGCCCAGTCGCCATCTTGAAATTTTCGTCTGTCAATTTTACTCCAAAATATAGTAATCATGCATTAGTTTCATTATCCCAAATTTCAATTTTCTAAGTTAACCCGTTCAAAAAATAAAAGGGGGGGGACATTAAAGAAATGCACTGTAGATAGTTTTTAACCGATAGTTTTTAACCGATAGTTTTTAACCGATAGTTTTTAATAGGACACCGAGAAATAAACCGACGACCCGCTCCTCGCGAGTTTCGAATTTGAATGACCATAACAAGCAATGTTGCCAGCTTGACAGTGCGCTCTCAAGACGCGGGCCATCAAATCAAGTGGTAGGGCGCGTTGAATAAGGAACGTCGCTCGAGGGGGTGTCTTTTTGCTGTCGACCTTTGTACATGCGTACGATCAAAATGAATTAATTGATATGCTTCTAATAAGTAGTAAGTAATAGATAAATTTTAATGAGACATCATTTTTATCAATCATTATTTTATCGATATTGCAACTTTACGGTGAACATTACGGATCGTGAGAGTCGTTAGGGATTTGTTTGAAATTGGAACAATTATTGAATTATTGATTGCATCTGAATTAAATGAAAAATACTTAAATTTTTAAATATTAACCGATTACTAGTATGATTATTAGTATTTATAGTAGTACCTAATACTTTAAATTAAATGAAATACATTCTCTAATAATGTCTTATTTTTCAAATTAACAAATAAAACATAGCAACGTTGAAAGAAATCCGCCGATCCACAGCTGATCGCTTCAAAATTGTAACTGACCCTCTCAACATTTCAGAGGCGTGTACCATTTTTAGCAATAATTTTCAAAAATTAATTACTCGGTAATTATACGCTATTTTGAAAAAATAATTTATACAATAGTTTTTATTAAGCATATAGTTTAACCAGTTTTAATATGTACATGTAATTTACAAACACCCTGTATACAGGGCTTTTCACGATAACCGTCCATTAGAAGTATCTCAATAATGAAAAGACTTAAAAATGTGAAATTTTGGTTATAGTATTTTTTGGATAATATGAATTGATCTAACATATTTTCATTTTGATTACACTTCCGGTTATACCGGAAGTTGACACCAACTTCGTTATTTTATATGGAAAGTGCCATTTTTAACATAATTTTTGAATTGGCCTTTTTTAACTAGACTTTGATAATAACACCATATGCCAAAAATGCACCATTTTTAAGATTTTTTTCGATATTTTTTGGAAAAACAGTCGAATGTATTTTCTGCGATATATCTGTTAATAATGCAGCTAGAAGCTTGAAATTGAGTATTGATGATGTCCAGACATACTACTAAATGAAACTAAACTGTATTTTCAGAATCCATGTACAGGTCGTTTAAAATTGTCTGACAAACTTGGCCAAATTAAAGTGGTCATAACTTCGTTATTTCAAATGGACCACCCTGTATTTTTTAACAGTGACCAATGCAGTTTTTTAAGCCCTTTGGTATTCAGATTTTTAAGTAGCGAAAAATTATTTCTATGTTTTTAACAGCAAGCTACATTAATCTTTAATTATAAATTATTGTGTCTTTGTAATTACTGACCATAGGCCGAATAGCCCTGGCAACTGAGGCCTGTTGTAGGCTGTTGTTTTATTTTTAATACTAATGTTCCTGCTTCAATTTAGTAATGTTGGATAGAGATTCATTTTTAAATATTTTTAGTTATCTTGACACCCTGAATATATACTATACTTTATATTTATTAAATATACACTGTTAGAAAATTATTCGCGCATAATAGGGAAATCAATGTTAAATTCTTAGCCGGCTGAAAACCAGTCTACCAGTATACATTTCAATAGAACGTCGCGATGAATTCTAATAAATTTAATTGTTCTACTGGATCGCACGCCGCGAATTGTAGAGGTACAAAGTTATTTGTGGTAATAGGTTTTTTGGGGATATTTCAAAAAATGTGTGTATCGGTAGGTACAGTTTTGAAACAGCAACAAATTTTGTTGAAATAAGGGAAAAAATAATTCAATTTTCAGCTAGAATTATACCTCAGCTCAGTAATATGGGATGACATCTGTATGGCAGGTTTGGCTATAGTTTAGCAGAAAGCGGTAGACTATTTTTTAGATTTCTTTTATTTTCTGTTTTAAAAAAATATTTAAGTTTATTTTTGAGTTTCCTTTTTATTATTTTCTTAGAATTTACTTTCTTTTTCAAGCCATTGTGGCAAAAAGACATATCTACATAATTCTATTTTAATATTAGTGATATTTTTTCAATAAATTATCGTTTAAATATTCTCATTTCTTTTTAATCGACTCGACGTTCACCCATCCGAACCCGTTTTGATACTGTCGAAGTGTCGAAACCGTCGAGATTATTTGATTTTTAATCTAACCAAGCCAAAGCGCGGTGTGAAGTCCAGTAGAACAATTAAATTTATTAGAATTTATCGCGACGTCCTATTTAAATGTACACTGGTAGACTGTATTTCAGCCGGCTAAGAATTTAACATTGATTTCCCTATTATGCGCGAATAATTTTCCAACAGTGTATATATTTATATACAGAGTTGGGCAAAAGTCCGGAATAAAATTATTATCTGTTGAACCAGTAATTTAAACAAAAAACGCTGAAACACGTAAATTGATTTTATTTTGGACGGATTTGTTGCCAATAAAATTATTATTTTTTCTTCAACCCCTTAGTTGCAACCCTACCCAACTTTATTTTTTCAAATGCAAGGATATGTCATGTGTAGGGTCATTGAAAAGTCCGTGAAAAATGGAATGGAAATAAGCAAAAAATTCTTTTAATAACAAATGTGTTATAAATACCTTTTTAGTGCTATCGACGTATGAATTAAGGTAGAAGATGTTGAACATGTCCTCCACCATCTACTTGACAGGCTCCCAGGCGTTGGTAAAACGTAATATCGATTGCATATCTTCAATTTTGAATGACTTTAATAAAAACAGGCGAACCTTTGGTAAAAAAAAACTTGGTACAAAAATGCAACACCTTTTTTCCTTTTTGAAGTTCATTGATCAACAATGATTTAGAATTAAACCCATTTTATGTTGATGCTAAGTTGCCTTTTCAGTTTTAAACGGTAAATCAATAAAATATGGTGGGCTGCCTGCCCAGGCTCGCCTGTTTTTAATAAAAATTCATTCAGGATTAAAGATAGACTACCGATATTAGGTTTTCGCCTGTTGAGTAGAGGGTGGAGGACCTGTCCGAGGGTTTTTTCGAAAAACCAACCAATTTTATTATAATGAATTTATTCCCTTCATTTGTTACATACTGTATACAGGGTGAGTCACGCTCAACGGGACGGAGTACTGTGGACAAACTGTAAAATATTTTAAAAATTCCTTCGGGTCAAATATGTATATGTATGGGGGCTAAAATTTAAAATTAATTAGACATATACAGGTTGTCCCAATTTTGAGAAAAAATATAAAGTTATGAAAATTTAAATGGGACACCCTATATTATATAGCATTTTTAAAATCTACTTAAAAAACTAATGTCAGTTTATTATGTCAGTAAAGTTCCCTATACCTATTCTTGATAGTTTTTGATTTATTTCACGTTTTTTGAAAATGTAGGGTTTTGGAAAAACATTAATCACACTTTATTAAAGTTAATAAAGTTAATAAAAATGAAAGAATATTCTATTAAAGATCGTGTAAATATGATATTCGTACTTGGGGAATGTTCCCAAAACTATTTATTTTATTATAAATATTGTTGAACAGATTTGTTGAGACTGGCAGTACAATCTCTTACCGTTTGCCCACAATACTCCGTCCCGTTGAGCGTGACTCACCCTATATATACAGGGTGTTTCATTGGGAAAGGGCAATATTTTAACCCTATGTAGATGTCACCCAGTGGATTACAAAAAACCCGTATACTATGGGTCTTGCGCCCTTTATAACCGAGTTGCAGGGTTTTTTTGAATTTGGCCCATTTCTTTTGATACCTATAACTTTTGAATCACTCAGTTTATTTTTTTTATATTTGTCATATTCTGCATAGATTTATGCAGATATATTATGCATAGATATTCTATACATTTAGGACAATTTATTGCCACATTAAAAAATTACAAAATCCAGGTTCGGATTTAGAAAAGTTATTAAAATTTGACCGACCGAAGAAAATTTAAAACTATCGACGAAAAAGACAGTACAAGCATATTCGAAGTGCCATTTTGCTCCATGGCAACGGTTGGCCACGCACAGCTTCATTAATTCAAGAAAACTTGGACAAAATACACTGGAAAATATTCTACAAGAACCACCCTACAATTCCGATATATCGCCATGTAACTATCACCTGTTTGGGTCACTCAAAGAAATACTAGGAGGTCATTACTTCAACGACTACAAAGATGTGGTAACGTTTGTGCGCAATTGACTACAGACACGACCAGATTCATTATTTGATTACGGAATTAAAAATCTTCCGATTCGGTAGGAAATTTGTGGTAAAAGAGGAAACTACATAGAAAAATATTATGTATTCAAAATTATATTTAATTTATAAATACATTTTTTAAAGCAAAATTCCGGTTCATATTTGATTCGCCCTCGTATAACTATAAAGCATATCTGCGGGTTGATTCATTTTAATTTACAATATACAGGGTATCACTTAAATGTTGACTTTAATTTCAGGGAGTGATTCCTTGTCATATTTTTTGAAGAAAAGTTCATATAAACGTGTGTCCTAATTTGGTTCATTTCCGAGTAACGGGGTGTTACTGATTGTAGTGTACCATTAGAATCTTTGACAAATGCGCGTTCCTTAGTGAATGTGACAACGTGATCTTCATCTACTATTTTAGCAACGGACAATAAATTGGTACGCAAGTTGGGAACATAAAGGGTATTCTGGAAAACCACCGATCTAGTGTTTTGACCGGTTGAGGTCACCAGTCGCACATCACCCTGAGCCGTTACCTTAGCAGTTGCATCGCTGGCTAATTTTAATCCGCCATTGAATTCGTGCGCATTCGAAAACCGATCCAAATCGTTGCAGAGATGGGACGTGCACCCACTGTCAAGGCACCATGAAGAAGTAGTTGCGGTGTTGGTTCGTACTGCATTGAGTAATAAGGCCGCACTGTCACACGCGAAAAATAAATTTTCAGCATTGTTTGCGGTGTTTCCATCCTTCCTCTTCTTTTTATAACATTCAGTTATATCGTGACCCTTTTTACGACAGTAGTTGCATCTCTTGGTAAATCTTGCAGATTTTGTGTCAGCAGAATCCTTCGAATAATTGGTAGATTTGGATGGTGATTTTGGGCTGTTGAATTGCTTCAAAAACATAACATTAGAATCATCTTATTTGTGTTGTCTGGAATAGCTCTCCTCGATAATCTTTCCCATTAATTTATCTATGTCCGGTACAGTGTTGTCAACTCTGTTAAAGCTTTTATAGTATTAGAACAGGACAAAATATAGTACAAAACAGAAAAAAAAACGAATAAACCTATACAAGGTGTTCCATAATGACATGCTAATATTTAAGGGGGTGATTCTTGGACCCATTTAAAGAAAAAAACTTTATATGAACATATGTCCTAAACCTAAAATGTATTATTTTTTAAGTTTAGCACAGCGGCTAATGTAGCGGCAACGTACAAATAAATGCATTTATTTTTTTTATCCGAAACAGTGAGTCGTACGGAATAAAACCAAGAAATAAAATTTGTTCTAAATTGAAGAGGATTTCGAAAATAATTTTTATTTTAATATTAGGCAGTGGCGTATCAGTTTTTTCTCAAAAAATATATAATGCAAAACCCAAACGGACGCCACTGGTGAAAATAATAAAATTATTTGTACATTAGAAAATGCATCTTGATTCATAGAAGACTTGTTCAAAATTTCATAAATATGTCCACAATAGTATCACAGTTATTAAAAAAAATGATTTTTTTCACACCCTACTGTAAATTGATAGAAAGTGTAAATTTATACTGCATTAAATTATTACTTATAAGTATCGTTATTCTCGAAAAATATATACAGGGTATACCACGGTCGATGGCAGGTTAGGCGTTTAGGGAAAACGGAGCGTACGATTGTCGTGAAAATTTGGTTATTTAAGTAATTGGTCCTGCTCTATCGATTTAAAATATTTTCAACGCTGCGGCGTTGCCGCTTCTATCAAAAAGTAGCAGCAACTTTGTTATTTTAAATAAGACACCCTGTATATTTTTACATTTTTTGCTCCGCTATTGCTTTTTGATTATTTTTGTATAATACTTCCCTATACCTATCTTTAGCACTTTTCGAGAAATTCATTATTTTGTTTAATTTTTTGTTCAAAACATAGCTCCAGTTAAATGTTGATTACTGCGGTAATTAGATTAGGAGAAAGCTTAAATATTGAGATTAGCTTACAGATGCCTTAGGTATTCGTTCGCTATAAAAGAATTTTTTTTTTTGAGTTATACAGGGTCGTTCAAAAATTGTCATTTTATCCCTAGATATACAAATGCTAATAAGTTCATTTTTTTAAATGGGACACCCGTTATATTTTTAAATATTCAAAAAGATGTTTAAATTCTCTTTCAAATGGTATATCATGTTCCTATACCTAAATAATCAGGTTTCCGAAATAAAAGCAAATTTCTATAAAAATCTGATTAATTTAGCGAATTTGTATTAGGTAGCTGTGAAATCATGAAATGTCATCCAAATTTGACATTTAGTGCCAATTAGTTAAAAAAAATAAAACGTCTGTTCTACATAAGCATTAAAAAAAACAATTAAAATGGAAGGAAATAATTATTCAAATGAAGTTCTTATGAATTTATTTATTCTTCATGGACAATGTGAAAATGAAATGGAAAGTTCAATGAAATGTACCCGAATTTACAACCGATGAACGAGAAAAAGTTTGTAAGATTGCAAAAGAATTTCATTAATTATGGATCAAAACTAAGAGAGGAAAGACATTTGCCGAAGCCTGTAACATCAAATGAAGACAACATCATAAATGTTTTAGCCTATTTTCACGCTTATCCTCAAGCTTCCATCAATAGTGCAGAAGAAGAGTTAGGTTTCTGAGTTTGGACTGCTTGCTGTTGAACTGGTTTGGCTCGGAATACTTTGTAGATTTTCTCTCTGTTTGCAACTAGAATATAAATTAATATTAAAATTATTAAGGTAGTGGACGATGCGATGGACCAATGTTGGATCCTTGGAATTTGGATTTCTTCTAATTCTGGTTCTTCTGATTCTTGGAGCTGGATTTTGTGGAGTTCGTCTAGGTGAATTTTCTGGAGGACGAGGTTTTCTATCTTCTTTGTCGGAATTTCTATCTCTTCAATATCTTTTAGTGTCATTGGGTGGCCTAATATGGTGTGTTTTTCATTTTTGTAGAAGAATTTTGGAGAAGAAATTGAACAATCGTCGGGGACGGTGAAGAGGTAGGTGCCTTGTAAAACGGCTACGTCTTTTTCTTCACATTCTAGTCGGATCTTCTCGGGACTCGGGAAAATACCAATGTAGTGACTATCGTTGATTTCTTCTATGATTTGATTTGTAATTTTTGCTGGGATTTTGATGCAGTTTCTTGGTGCGCCGGAAGAGGAGAGTATGGAGGTGATGCAGTCGGCATTTTCTTTTATTGGCAGTAGTCGATTTTTGAGGCACAGATAACCGGGTTGTAGATCTAGGCATTTTTCGTTCTGGTATTGGTACTTCTCGTTGCTCATTAGGAGATAGGTAGAAGGAGGAATAATAATGGTTTGGTTTTTATTTGGGATGGCATATAAGTGATACAGGTCAAAGGTGTTGGGGTCTATTAGAGGGAAATCCAAGGCGAATATTAATTTATTTTCTAAATAATAGACTTTGGTTTCTACTACTCTATAATACTTTAAAATATCCTTTTCATTAAATAATAATTGATTATATCTATGAGTTTTTTGTAAGTAACTAACTACTTCTTTCAAGTCTCTAGGACTAATTATACTATGATGCAATATTTTTAAATTCGCAAAACTTATGGCATTTTCTATGTCGGTTAAAATACTTAAAATACTATCTAAATTAATTTTTATTTGGTTCATGATTTCGTTCAATTCGATGTAATGAGTTCGATCGAATTGGTAATCGTTGAACATTTTTACGATTCGTTCGGTTTTGTTAGCAATCAAGTCTTGATTTTCCGTTATAATATTTATTGTTTTATTTATAGTTTGAATTACTTGATTATTAAGAGAAATATGATTATTAAATTTTCGAATAATTTTATTCTAAGAATTCTGTAGTTCTGTAATACTGCTGTACATATTATCGGCATCCTCCTGGTCCATGTTTCCTGTTATGAATTTTATAATTGAGCCAATCGGGGAGAATATAGCTCTTTTGTTGCGATTTACTGGGAATATACTGTTGAATTTATCGTTAGTGTAGATAATTTCGAATTCTAAATGTTTATATGATTCCAAAAGTTTAACGTAACTGAATGAGTTACTCTTATTAATAAATTTTTCTAGTTCGTAGTATTTAGAAGTTAATTGCAAAATTTGGGTTGATAAGGATTCTAGTGGTATGTAGTGAAGAAGGGTATGAGAAGCTATTTTTATTTTAGCATTGCCTAATTTAAACGGGAGGATTCCAGGGTTATTCTTGAGGTCCTGTGTCTCGATTTTCCGGTTCTGTATAGTCAGGGTCGCCATCATCAGTGTCGTCAACCTGTGGAAGGTTAGTCGTTATTCGTCTAGGAGGTTTAAATATTTGTTTGTGGTAGGTGTTTTGTGGGGTAGTTACCGTTAGATCCTGGGTCTGTAAGACATGTTCCGGTTTGTAAGGAGGTTTTGTCTTTGATTGTCTGTCAGTTTGTTTTTTGTAAGCAATTGTTCCTTGTTCAATGTCAGGGGGGTCGGTGCGTTTTTTATTCAAGTTGTCTATTACTTTTCTTTTATTTTCCGAAAGTTTTACGTTGACAGTCTTGTATAAATCGTTCATGGTTTGTTTGTGATCGCTAAGTTGGTGGTTAACAATTTGGACGTCATTTTCTGTATCGAGGGGATTTTTAAGTTGAAGATGTCCTAATATGAGGTCTACAGGTTTTTGGTTTGTTGCTGAATGTATGGAATTATTATAGCCAATAAGGGAATATGTTAGTTTCTCGAAAGGTGTTAATTTTTGTTTTGTCAGTGTCAATGTTCGCATGTGTTCGAGTAAGGTCGAGTGGAATCGTTCAACAATAGCGTTACTATTGGGGTTGTATGGTAGGGTATAATGCCAATTGATGTTGTAGAGCTTAGCGAAATCTCTCAGAAGGTTCTGATTAAACTCTACGCCATTATCAGACACTATATTCTCGGGTACTTTATATGAGGATATGAATTGAATCAAACTTTGGTAAACATACAGGGCGGTTACGCTAGGAATTATGTAAGCTTGTCCGAATTTTGAAAAGCTGTCGCAAATGGTTAGGGTTATTGTATTGTCGAATTTGAAAACGTCAACGTGAATCGTCTCGAAGGGTTTCGTTGGAGTGGGAGTTAGCTGGAGTTTTATTAAGGGAGGATGTCGCTCATATTTGACTTGCTGACAAATAGAGCAATTGTTTATAAAATTCTTTACATTTTCGTTGAGTTTAGGCCAAAAGAATTTCAGTTTTAGTTCTTTAATAGTTTCTTGAATGCCGCGGTGATTTGTTATTCCTTCATGTTGTGATTTGATAAGTTTCTGTTGTCTGGTCTCGTTAGTTATGTCGAAAAGCAATTTATTTGATTTTAGAAGTTTGAAAGCTGAATTTTTGAATATTTCTGGAATAAATCTACACATGGCTTTGAATAGATCGTCATTTTCATCATTTTGGAAATAAAAGACATATTGTTTTTTGGGTGTGCAGTAATCTTTCATAAATTTTATCAACTGGTTTTGGAAAGTATCGGGTGTTACGTAGAGGTGCCATCTAGTTCTAACATGAGTATCAAATAGTTTCTTAACTTCTTGACGTGGATTTCTATCAACTTTTATTATTACTATTTGGTTTAAAAAATTGTTAATGGGTCGGTCAGTTATATGTATCCCTTGAATTGGATCTTCGAGATTAGAGTGTATAGTCATATTGTCGTTGTCGTCAGTCTGGTCGTATTGAGCGATAAGCGACTGGTTGTCTAGGTCAAGTACATTTTCTCGGTCGTTTGAATCTTGAGGTAATAGGTCATTGTAATTTGGATCATGTGTCGGATTTTGTGCGGGATCGGGAGTTTTTGAACTTGAAGCGGAAAATTGTTCGTTGAATTCGTTTATGTAGTCTAGGAGAGGAGTGGAAACAGGGTTGCTTTCTAGGGGATGAATTTCGATGCGGCTTAATGCATCAGCATTAGTATTTGCTTTACCTTTTTTATATATTATTTCGTAATTAAACTCTTCCAGTCGCAATCTCCATCGAACCAGGCGTGAGTTTGGCTCTTTTAAGGACATTAGCCACTGGAGTGGTTTATGGTCAGTTACTATCTTAAATTTGCGGCCAAAAATGTAGGGACGGAAATATTTAGTAGCGAAAACAATCGCTAAAAGTTCTTTCTCTATTGTGGAGTAGTTAGTTTCGGAATCGTTAAGAGTGCGGGAAGCAAAGGCAATGGGTTTGTCATTAGGAATCTGTCCTTGGGATAGAACGCATCCTATAGCGTAGTTGCTGGCGTCACAAGTCAGAATAAATTCTTTCGTAAAGTCAGGATAAGTCAGGATAGGGTCATTAGTTAGTAGTTTTTTACAGTCTTCGAAAGCTTTAATGTACTGGGGATTGTTAATGTCAATTCGGGCTCCTTTTTTTAAACATACAGTCAGGGGTTTTGTAATTTGGGCAAAGTTTCTGATGAATTTTCTGTAGTAGCCAATCAGGCCTAAAAATGATTTTATTTCTTTACTAGATTTGGGTATTGGGTAATTAACTATTGCTTTAATTTTGTCTGGGTTTGGTTTGATACCGTCTGGAGTAACGATATGGCCCAAAAATGAAACTTCTTTCTTTAGAAATTCGGATTTGTCTAACTGGACTTTCAGATTGCTTTCTCTCAATTTTTGGAAGACCTTTTTTAAATTAACCAAATGCTCCTGTAGAGAAGTTGAGAAGACAATAATATCGTCCATGTAGACTAAACAAATTTTATTTTGGAGCTCTTTTAGAACATTATCCATCACTCTCTGGAACGTGGCAGGGGCGTTCTTTAGACCAAAAGGCATCCTTACATACTCATAATGGCCGTTTTCTACTGTAAAGGCAGTTTTATGAATATCGTCCGGGTGCATTTCTATCTGGTGAAAACCACTAGCAAGGTCCAAAGTAGAGAAATATTGGCAACGTCCTAATTTGTCTAATATGTCAGTTATGTTAGGGATCGGGTATCTGTCGTCGATAGTTTTTTCGTTTATTTTTCGGTAGTCAACGACTATTCTCCATTTGACCTTTCCTGTTACTGCGTCGGGTTTTTTCGATATAATCCATATAGGTGAGCTATAGGGACTGTTAGAGGGCCGAATAATTCCTTGTTTGAGCATGTCGTTAATTTGTCGTTGTACCTCGGGTTTGTGTATGAAAGGATAGCGATATGTCTTGGAATGGACGGGGATTTCGTCAACCGTTTGGATTGTATGTTTTACTTGGTTTGTGAAAGTTAAATTTGAGTTCTCTCGGTGAAAAATGTTGGAGAACTCTCTGCACAGATTTTCAATGTGGTAGGTCTCCTCGTAATTTAAATGCGAAGTTCGAATTAACTCGGAGATGTCGGGATAATCGAGTGAATGATTTGGAATGGGTTGTATGTTGGTGTTGAAAATTTCGAAATGGTCAGTCAAAGAGTTTACGTCGGTCGGTTTGTAAAGGATTACATCTTGTGTTTCGTCTGTATAATTTATCAATTCAACGGGGGCATAGTTATTTTCGGCAATTGAGATTCCTTCACGGATTACACAATTTGATAATTTTGTTTGGGGAATATTGATGGGTCCACATGCGATTGAAACAGGGATTTTAGCGGATTCTATACTGTTAGGTTCTATTCTTGCAAAAAATAATAGCTTTCCTTTAGCTTCATAATGACTTAACGGGAGAGTTATGTTAGCAGTTTTAAATAGTGAATTTTTTAAATCTAGTTCTACGCCTAAATCTTTAAGCGTCTCGTATCCGATTAATCCGTCGAAAAAATGGTGAAAATTGAATAAATAGAATTTCAAAATTTTGTTGCATTTAAATTCCGAAAAGGAAGGGATTTTCGCGCAGTGGTTTCGAGTTGTTGTTTGAAAAATTGAGCTTATAGTAAAGGGTTCTTCTTTAATGCATTGGGCGAAATAATTTTGAGCTATTTCAGAATTTAGAAAGGATTTGGTAGCGCCTGTATCGATTAGGAGTTTCAAAGGGGGGTTAGCGATTTTTATGTATGGTAAATCCTTGCGGTCGTAAATAGAGTGTAATTCTATGTGTTCGTTTGTTTTGGACTGGTCAGCTGAAAATTTTGAGTGGGATTTTCACCACTTTCTATTTCTGATAGGGGTTGCGTAGTCGAGGTTGAGGTTGTTTCGTCTTGGCAAGTATTGTCAGGTAATTCAATGTCATAGTTGTAATCGTAATTGTCGTAATCTTCTGGGTAGTAATAAGGGTAGTAGGGATTATGTTCAAAGTTTTGACTTGGTTCTATGTTATGCAATTCTTCGAATGAAAAGTTTTGTTGAGATTGGGGTGCGAAATGTTTCGGGTTCCTTGAAGAGGGTTGAGCGTTACCGAACCTGCTAAATCGGGTGACACCGCTCATGGGAACTGGTTTAGGTATATTTTGAGCGTTTTGGGGGTTTGGTTTCCAAACATTAGTTTGGGGTTTTGGAGGTCCGAAAGCCTGGTAACTGGTGGGAAATCTTTGTGGGATATGACGTGGTTGGAAGGCGTAACCGAATCTATTTTGGGGGAAACTTTGTGGGATTTGGAATTGAGGAGGTATTCGCATGTTTCTAGGATTAAATGGGAGTCGAGTTGTTATGGGGTTTTGAGTTCTTGGTGTATGAGAGGGCTTATTTCTGTTATTAAAAGTCGTTCTTTGCAGATGTCCAATGTTCGTTTCGGAAATTATATTTTGTCGAGCTTCTGCCATTGAGGACGGTTTCATAGCTCTTATGGTGGAGCCTAAGGGTTCCTTTAGTCCGGCTAAGAAAATTTTGAGCGCGTGTGAATTGTAAAATATTTTCTTTACATTAATGGAGTTAGCGTCATCCTCGTGGGTGTCTACATAGTTATGTAGGGCGCTTAGATTGCCCATTACGCGTGTGTAGAACTGAAGAGGATTTTCGTTAAAATTTTGACGGAGTTGAGCTAAATCGAACAAAAGGCCGTTTTCATCTCTTTGGTCGCCAAAATGTGAAATAAGAGCCGCTTTCACGGAAGCCCAGTCTTTGTCAACGCAAACACTGTAGACTTCTCTGGCGTTGCCGATTAATTTTGAATAAATGCCGTAAATTATCGTAACGTTTTGGACACAATTCTCGTGCCCTTCAGTCCTGTCCCAGTAGGTTGCAATAATAGTATTAGCTGTGTCTAAAAATGATGATAATTCTAATGGGTTGCCATCGAATTTTGGGATGATATCTAGCAGTTTTGCATCAAAACGAACGGGTGCTGAGGCAAGTGCCATAGTTTCTGAATTTAAAATTTTATTGTTTCGGGAATTAATTTGATCGTTATTCGAGACTAACTCTTTACTTAAGTTTATTTGTATACTTTCGTCTACTGATAGCTCTTTTAATGAATCGGATAAAATCGATATTTGTAAATCTAAATCTACTTCCTGAAGAGATATATTAAAACTATTCACGCTTCTTGGACTTTCCTCGATGGAGTCTTCGGATAGCGAGGAGAATGACATAGACTGGTAAAATTTCGCTTTGGAATATAAAAGGAGAGCAACTTACAGGTACAATGTAGTTCTGCTTCCTGGAAACATCTAGTTGGAGTTGGCTAACGGTTGAACAGCGATTTTGGAACTTTCGACGTTGAGGTTCACTGAATAAACGGTAGAAACCGAAGGATTTTTCGCGATGAATGTCCTTTCAGTATCCTACTGACTGCGCCACTTTATAATTCCGAACTCCGAAAAAGTATTTTTAAAAATTTTATTTAATTTAGTTAAGGAACAAAAACTAATGGTTTTAATCAAAACAAGTCTATAATCAATCTGATTTTACAATATTTGAATTAAGGTGAATAAAATGCATATTGTCCACTCGGCAATTGATCGTACATCGAACGATGACCATATATGGAATTGTTGCAATTGGAATCGCTACGTCCGCTCTAGCGCGTCACATAACTGTATTGTACAAAATACTTGACAATTTCGTACCTCTGGCAACTCTGTTTTAAAAGGTTCGAAGTTACTTCGAAATTACTAAATAACAAGTTAAGTTCCATAATTTGATAGATATTCCATTAATTTTAATATCTTTGCATTGTATTAAAATTGAAATTTTATCCTTAAAGGTATAATCTCAAAAACAAATTGACACATGTATAAATTTCTTTTTATTTTCAGAAAAAAGTAACGATTCTAATGACGTCCCCCTCGATATATAAATTGACGTGTCTGAACGATTTTTCATTTTTTCTACCCAAAAACACGTCTGTTTCCTTCTTAAAAATGTGCCACCCTGTATACGTATAAATATCCCCTAAATTACTCCCACTCCCGTCGTCTTTCCTAATGATTTTTTTAGAGTTTTGAAACGTTATTTGAAACGAGTTATTAAAACTATAAATAAAAAGTAAAAAGGTTAAAAAAAACTCAAAAACGTAAAGTTAAACTATTTTATTAAGCATAATATGTGTAATTTAATTGAATGGGGCGGCCGCCCCGCGTAGCTCCGATTCCTTCATTACGACGGCGGCGGCGGCCGCCCCTGCCCCTCCATCGGCCCCGCCCTCTTCTTCCACCCCGACCACCCCGCCCTCTAGATGTCGACGTGGATACTGAAATTAAAATTAAAAAGTTATTATTAAATAAGTTTCATTATTAATATGTAATTATTAATAATTAAAAGGAAATTGAAAGGTTTTTAATAATATATCACCGGAATATAGACAACATATTTTTTGCGGCCGTTTATTATTAGTTATTATTAGATTCTGTACTTACTTGTAGAGGCGATCGACTCCAGTGGCGCTAGCGCCAGCTGGGGCCATATATGGCGCCTACGGCCAGGGCGCAGGGAATGGCGCCGGGTAGGCGCCAGCGGGGGCCTCCTTAGGCGCTCCGGGTATGGCGCCATATATGGGCCTGCGGGGGCGCCGGGTGTGGGGTCTGCTGGGGCGCCGACTGCCATGGCGCCGGGAATGGCGCCGGGTAGGCGCCAGCGGGTGCCTCGTTGGGCGCTCCGGGTATGGCGCCATATATGGGCCTGCGGGGGCGCCGGGTGTGGGGTCTGCTGGGGCGCCATATATGGCGCCGACGGCCAGGGCGCCGGGAATGGCGCCGGGTAGGCGCCAGCGGGGGCCTCGTTGGGCGCTCCCGGTATGGCGCCATATATGGGCTTGCGGGGGCGCCGGGTAATGCGCTAGAGGGGGCGTCCTCGGGGGCGCCTGGTATGGCGCCAGCAGGTGCGCCATATAAGACGCCGACGGCCAGGGCGCCCATTGGGGCGCCGGGTATGGCGCCATCGGCGGCGGCGACTGTGACGCCGGGTACGGCGTTAACCGGGGCGGGTCGTCTAACAAATCCGGGTCTGCAAAAAATATTCAAATTAAAATAAATGTATTTTGTGACTTGTTACCTTTGTGGTCATTACAAGTAAATTCAGTATGTAAACAAAATTTTGATTTTTTATGATAAATTAAAAAAATAACCTTCTACTATAATTCGAAATTCAATTTACAAACATATTTCAAGTAATATAAGTTAGTTATGGCAAAAAAATGCCATGTAAGAGTAAACCTCGACGCTTATTTTGTATTGCGCGGCGCAATTTATTAAATCGAATTTATCGATTTTCTCGAATTTTTCGTCGTGATTCGGAGTAACAGCCACCTATACGGGAAACTGCGGATAATAATTGAATTCCTAGACAACCTTCTGTTTGTTTTTTTTTTTTTTTTTTTTTTTTTTTTTTTTTTTTTTTTTTTTTTTTTTTTTTTTTTTTTTTTTTTTTTTTTTTTTTTTTTTTATGCACACGACTCGGGAAAAGACGAAGCTTATAACGCATGTTCAGGCGCCCCGAGGCGTTTTTAGTAGGTAATTGTTAATGTTGGTCTTAAACCTCTGAAGGTCGTAACCAACTGGGAACACTTCTGATGGTAGTGTGTTCCATAGTGTCGCGGTTCTGTACAGAAAAGATTTCTGATACATAGAGGTCCTAGCTGTTGAAATGTGTATGGCAAACTGGTGTGTGCTCTCCGCTAGCCTTGTAGAACGTCCAAAGTGAGCACCAGGTGGAATAATGGAAGCAATGGCTGCAGAACACCTTCCGTGGTAATATCTGTAAAAGAGACTTAAGTCGCTAACCCTTCTACGATGGTCTAGTGTATGAATTTTGTGGAACTGCATAGAAAATCTTACGCTCTTAAATATGTCTGCAAAATTTCGGGACCGATATAGAAATGTAACTTAACAATAAAAGCTTCTGTACAATCTTTTTTTTGTAATATCTATG
The DNA here is from genome assembly GCA_918026865.1 of Phyllotreta striolata. Taxonomy (NCBI): domain Eukaryota; kingdom Metazoa; phylum Arthropoda; class Insecta; order Coleoptera; family Chrysomelidae; genus Phyllotreta; species Phyllotreta striolata. The sequence continues at coordinate 7,998,686 of OU900098.1, read as the reverse complement.
CATGATTTTTTAAATTACCAAACGGAAGTTACTTTCTGAAAGCAACAAATGTCTTTATTTCAGTCTATATTGCGTAGTCTAACTAACACCCTATACATCTTATCTAATGTTTTGATATGTGAATCTCATTTTCTCGACAAGTTAATTTTTTTATAAAGAATGGATTTTCGTAAATTAAGAAGCAGGAAAAAATTTCAAGAAAGAACGAAATAATTTTTATTATCTTACACATTTGAAAATTTGAATTCAGGCTTTATTTTAGATTATAAACAACTTTCTTTTATAAAATTTTTGTGTAAAATAAAAAATAATGGTATTCCTCCCTTGAGGTATTTTCATGTTTTCTTAATTTGGCAACACCCTGTAGATCCAATCTAAGATTTTTCAGTGTTATTCTCATTTTTAAAAGAAGCAAAAATTTTTATAAAGAATGACTTTTTGTCGTAAAATGAAAAATAAAAATTTTTCTCCTATAGGCAACCCCATCCGTGGACACACTGTATATGAGTTAAACACAGGAATATTATTAACATAACAGTGGTTAGAGTGAGAAAGTTGAAATCCCACAATAACACCCTTTTTAGCCTATATTGCCAACAAATTTGCATCTACGTGTATAAAATATGATTTATTAGTGTGTCGGGCGGGATCATAAAACCTTCTCTTTTCGGGCTACGTATAGGTTCTCATTACGATGCAATAAAATCTATTTGCAATATTATCTCGTTTCGTGCGTTTTACACTTTACAATTTTAGCTAATTTAGAATACCTACTTTTATCTTAGATATTATGTCTCTTAGTCTATTCGTCGGTTAAGTCGTTTAAGTCTATTGGTGTGTTGAGAAATAGCAACTAATATTCTTACTTACATATAGAAAAGATATTTTTTATTTCTTAAATGTTACATTCGCTTTTGCTCGAAAGAAGGAAAAAATTATAAATACAATATAGGTAATTCAAAATAAGGGAATTTCTTAGAAGAATACATTTAAAGCTTCTCTTCGAAGAAAGAAACACGAATAAATCTCGTCTTACCTATTAATAATAGTACCTACTCATTACCTAAAAACCCTTATCGGATAAATGATTTACGCACGAAACGAGAGGAATAATTTCCACAATTTTTAAAGCGCCCGATACGAGAGGGTTGCAGGTAGTTTCTGATTTCCGCCCGAAACGAGAAATCACTATAAAATATTATATTATTTATTAATGGATTTCTATAATTTAATTTGGTGGTACTTGTCCATTTTCTTTTCGTTGAATTGAACGTTGAACGTTCAATTAACCATAGTAACTTTAAAGAACTGTGTTGTACCATCGTTGAGTGTTTTGATACTTCCATATTCCCTGAAAAATAAAAAAAAAATGTAAAAACGAAGTATATTTATATATGCGTATTGAATGCAACATAATTTATAATGAAACTAAATAACAGTGTAAAATTTCTATTATGTACAAAATACTGTTCAGTTAATGTTTATGGAACATTCAGTTTAAATATAAGGACATTGTACATTTTTTCAAATTTTTCGTTTTCGTTTAGATATACATATTGATTCATTTTAGTTTGCAATGTAGGCTAAAGGTGCAACAAAGACTACTTCCATTAGATACATATCCCACTTCAATTAGACAAAAAGAAAGGGTGATATTGTTTCATTACAACTATATCAATCTGACAACTATTATAATAATCTTTCATTAGGCAACTAATAGGATTGACCATATTGCAAACTTTTATACACTTATGTGTAGAGTATCGATAAGGAATCCTTCAAACGAAAGTTGTGATTTCAAAAAATATACTATTTGGTAAACATAATTAACGTTACACCGGGTGTCCAGGTTGCCTGTCGGAACCTCGGCAAAAACGAGGCATTCGTTCAGATGTGATAGTAAATACTATAAATGTCACTTTACGTAACCAAACATATACCGTCATATAAAAAAACAGTTGACTTTAACAGGTCATTTTTACACCAATTTGGCAGCGGCATTCAATGCAGTTTAATTGCAGCGCATTTTATGAAAATATATACTTTATGGGGCATATAATTAGAAATAACAAAGTTATAAGGGTGCGACAGGCAACTTGGGACACCTGGTATACTAAAATGCAGTACTATACTCTATTCAGCCAACGTGTGGAGTAATAAAATTACGATTTTCGGACAGATTAACTTCATTTTCTATTGGTGCATTACTAAGTACAGGCGGGGTAACTGGTGGCAAGAATACAGTGGAGAAATAATTATCTATACTTGGCGCGTTTGGAAGACGGAGTAATAAAAATGTCAGCCGGTTCCAAAATATCCCTACCCCAGTACGGCAAAATCCTGTACAATGATCGATTTGATCGATCGAAATTTCGCACATCGCCTACAATTACTCAAAACCATTCACAGAGTATCAAATTTTAGGCCTGCCAATGGGGGAGTGAGTGATACCAGCGGCTCGTTAACACCCCGGGTGGACTTCGGCTGATTAATGTGTTTATTACTCCGTCTTCCAAACGCGCCAAATATACATCAACCTATATAAAATTGACGCCTATGAATGGTCTGTGAATTCTAGTTGTTTAAAACGGGTTGTAAAATGTTTCTTCCCATCTGCGCAAAAATGATTTATTACTCTACGCGTTGGCTGAATAGAGTATAATATACAACTAATATACTTACAAGAAATACATAAAATGAAGGCACAGTTTCATCCCTGAAGTCTGACCGGTCAATCTCCTATCATACATCTTTTGTTTGCCTGTACCTGAATCGAAATGCCTTTGAAAAGGCTTCGCACCAATAAGCACCTCCTATATTATACTTCTCCGATTTGAACATTGGACGAACGAGGACGTCCCTAAAAAGTGAAACACCAATAAAATAAAGAGATTGAAAAAGAAATGGAGGTAGAGAGAGAAAAGTATAGTAGTGAAGTAAAAGAGAGAAATAAAAGGAAATTTTTGGAAAGCTGCAGTTGTCCTGAGTACATTGATGTGGAAATCTTCAAATATAATCTGTAATTTTACAAAACAAATTAATAAATGTAGACAAAAAAATAGAATTACCTAAAAAATAATAGAGTTCTTTTCCACACCACCTGGTTTTTTACGTGCCTTTCGCCAGTAGCCATATTCACGTATCGAATAAAATTTATTACTTTTTATTTGTTTAGAATAGTTAATAGCAGAAATGAGTTTTTATTTAGTACTTTACTATAATTATTTCTTAACCAAAGTATTAGTGACGGCTTTATTGTTTGAATTTTTGTAGATTTTATAAATCTACATGGTTGGGTGCCAATAATTCTGCGCTCCTCGTTCTACTCAAGAACCAATATTTTTTTTAATTTAAATTATATCGGACAAGTTCTTAAATGAAACGGGGCGTAGTGTCAATCAGGATATATAGGAATATTATTTGTATCCATTTAAATACATTAATTTCGTCTATATATTTCTGTTGAACGGTGCTCTGGCAGCGCAAGGCTATTATTTAAGTCGGAGTGGCGCTTGTATGTATATAAATTCCTTCGACTGGGACCATATCACATTATTTTGCTTTGATTTATTTTACAATTCACATAATTGATGCATATTTGTACTACTTATGTAATTAGTACATAATTTTATTTTAAAGACATATAAAGAATAGATTTGATAATGTATCAAATAATATTAATTGTTTGTGTAATGAATGTGTAAGGAGCCGTCGTCCCGCCATATTTATTTAGCCAGAGCACTTGGCGCTCGCACGAACCATTTACGATTTGAAAATATCGTACAAACAATTTTTGTATATAACTAATATTTAGTAAAATTAATAAGTCAACACCTCATTTTTCTGCTAAATATTTATAATACGTTTTAATATTTATATAGGCGGATATTTATTTATCTACGCCTATTATGTTTCTTTTAAACCACTAAATATTTGTATACACCGTTGGAAAATAATTCACGCATAATAGGGAAATCAATGTTAAATTCTTAGCCGTCTGAAATCCAGTCTACCAGTGTAGATTTCAATAGAACGTCGCGATTAATTCTAATAAATTTAATTGTTCTACTGGACTTCACACCGCGATTTGGTTCGGTTAGATTAAAAATCAAATAATTTCGACGGTTTCGACACTTCGACAGTATCAAAACGGGTTCGGATGGGTGAACGTCGAGTCGATTAAAAAGAAATGAGAATATTTAAACGATAATTTATTGAAAAAATATCACTAATATTAAAATAGAATTATGTAGATATTTGCCACAATGGCTTGAAAAAGAAAGTAAAATCGAAAAAAAACGAAACTCCAAAAATAAACTTAAATATTTTTTTAAAACAGAAAATTAAAGAACTCTAAAAAATAGTCCACCGCTTTCTGGTAAACAATAGCCAAACCTGACATACAGATGTAATCTCATATTACTGAGCTGAGGTATAATTCTAGCAGAAAATTGAATTATTTTTTCCCTTATTTCAACAAGATAGGTTGCTCTTTCAAAACTGTACCTACCGATACACATATTTTTTTGAAATATCCTCAAAAAAATATTAAATTTAGTTTTTAAATAATTTTGTACCTCATACTTAACACAAATAACTTTGTACCTCTACAAATCGCGGCGTGCGGTCCAGTAGAACAATTAAATTTATTAGAATTAATCGCGACGTTCTATTGAAACGTACACTGGTAGACTGGATTTTAGCCGGCTAAGAATTTAACATTTGATTTCCCTATTATGCGAAATAAAATTTCCAACGCTGTATATTAAATTTACATATTTAAACAAAAAATATATTAATTTGAGAAATGCGTGTATAAGTAATATATTTAATAGTAATTAAAAATTATTTAAGTAAATCTTTAATAACTATATTATTTGTGTAAGCTATATTATTAACAATGTTTTGAGCGTTAATTAACACACGCATATCTTTGGGTGATCTAACTCTACTTAGAGCAACATATTGCCCATGAGTAAAGCAAGGAGATCGAAGATCAACACCTACAATATCTAATGTTTGTCCTTGCGATTTATGAATAGACATACTATAAGCTAATTGTAATGGAAATTGACGTCTATTCATTTCAAAATCGCATTTTTTGTTAATTTTGAATTTGAAATTAATTCTTGGAATAGCATATTGTAGATTGTTAGGATCATTAGGTCGTTTTACAGTAATTACTCTCTTACTTATCGACGTGACGATTACTTTAGATCCATTCACCAATCGATCATCAAAGTTGAGATTCCTTGTAATCAGACAGAGCGCACCGACTTTTAACTTAAGTTTGTGATCCGGTACGCCACTGTCTGTCGCCTGGTGCATTACCTCATCGGTAATTGTGGCGGCTAGTTGCTTTTGACCCTCGTCCAAATAGTCGGCACTGAACAATGTGACGACATCACCCTGTAGTCGGTCCATCACAGTGGCGTTGATTATTTGCACGTTGTGATTCAACGTTGACAAAAGGGCACGCGTAGCGCATGCGTCCGAATCTTGTATGATATCTGCAGGAAATACAAAATCAATTAATTCATTTAAGTCATTTACGAATTCTACTTGTCGTAACAGTGGAATTATTAAACGACTATCGGTGCCTACAGATAGAGAAGAAATTATACCGTCACCAACACCTAACAAAAATTTCGAAAATTGTGGATTGTTGGTGACACGCTGTGGAGTAGTTAATTTAAATACTTTCACGTACTGCCAAATGTACGAAGATTTCATCGAAACTGCTGCAACATCAGCCGGCGAAATGGCATTTTTCACAATCGGAGCAACTTGTCTGAAATCTCCCGAAAATATTACAATTTTTCCACCGAATGGTAGGTCACTTTTCATTAAATCTTTTAAAGACCTATCGATCATTTCGATAAGGTATTTACTTGTCATGGGAGCTTCATCATATATTATTAATTTTGAGCGTTTGATTAATTCCGCTCTTTGACTTTGCGCTCTAATATCCCAATAATCTGTTGAATCTTTTAAAACAGTAAGGGGTAATTTAAACATCGAATGCGCAGTTATTCCACCTGGAAGATTCAAAGCAGCAATGCCAGACGAAGCAACACATAAAACAACTTCGTTTTTCGATCTTACATCGGCTGCAATAACTTCCAATAATTTACTTTTTCCATATCCTCCAGGTGCATCGATAAAGATGATATTACTTCGAGTTCCAAATATTGTCGGAACGTTGGTTAAATGAAGAGATTCGACGTATTTGAATATAGTTCGTTGATCATGCGATAACAATGGTAACCATTGGTTAACGAATGATTTTAAGTCTACTGTATTATATTCAGTCAATTCCCTAATTAACTCAGTGGTATAGTCGTCAATTTGATCGAATCCTTGTTTTTTTATGGAAGTTCCGTGTCGTCTTAATGCTCTATCGATTTCTCTTAGTCCTTGTCGATGAGCTTTATTTGCGTTATTGGGATATCTATCAAGCAAATCTAAGCAGATAGTATCTTTGAGATCTTCCCAAATTAATTTTCCTTTCGCACCAATCGTTATTAAAAGTGCGAAAAACGACCTTAAATGAAATCCGAACATGAATTGAGCAGCTTCACGAATTGCTTCCCGATATTCGGTATCATCGTTAACTAATCCAACGTGTCTGGCAGCTTCTTGGAACGTTTTACAATCGTTTCCGCCTAATTTATATAAGTCCTCGTAACTTATAGCTGGAAATTTAGTTAAGAGTATACGTAAATAATATTCTTTACCTCGATTCGGTGCAATCCAATACATTCTAACAACGACTTTACGACGTTGTCGTTGAGTTATGAAATGTTTACCGTCCGCGTACGAGTAAATTTCTACATTTTTCATCGATGGACGTTTACTATGAATAATGAAATTTTCGTTAAATTCAACATACGTCATATTTTTCAATTCGTCTAGTAAGTTAATCGGTCTTGTAAAATACAAAATCAGCATTGATGTGGACGTATTCGCAGAGTTTAACTCATCGCCTTGTTTGAAATAAACATTTTGTAGTCCTTCCGTATGAACGGGTAACATTACTACAGAAGGTTCCATTCCCGTTGTATCGAATTCGAGAATACGCCAAGCCGCATCGGTTGCGCCAATGTGACGTATTCTTCCACTTCATCGACTTGATTCGGTTCGACAGACATTCTTCTTAATTGTTCACCTTTGGTAATATATTTAAATAAATAGTGAACGACTCTACGAGCCGAACACTTGTCCAAATTCACGTGACAATTATATTTTAGTAGTAGTGGTGCATTATAAGGGACCACTCAAGTATCGTCGATCTCCGTATCTCCGTATCTTTCCAAATCGAACGGTTGCTTTGTTATTTTCGTCACGTTTGTAATTGTAAAATCCTTTATCATCCACGAACGTTGTAGGAGTAGCTTTTTTCGAGAAGAATTTGCTACAATTATTTGATGTTCTATCGAAACACGGTGGATATTTATCACGGTAGCGTGGTCGCGAGCAATGCGGCCCGTGTATCATATGTTTCAATACTAATTTCCTCAATTCACCGTTTGCTTCGTTTTCTGATGGAATATCGGCTCTTATGAATTTGTCCACATCTGTAGTTTGAACTGGTCCGTTTTTCACTTGGAAAATAATATGAGCGTGGGGTAATCCACGCATTTGAAATTCTATTACATAAATAAGATATAAGCAATCACCAAACCATCGACCACATCGTATATCTTTCAATAATTGATCTAAATATAATTTAAATACACGATTAATTACTTGTGGTTCGCCCATTCTTGATGATTTGTGTGTAGATGCTTTAATCTCCGGCCATTTTCCATTTGTCGTAAACGTAAGAAAGTAATCGGGTGCACCTAATCTTTCGACTACCGTCATAGCATTCATATATTTAATTTTCATATATTTAATTTTCATATATCTCGGTCCACCCGTAAAAGTATACGGCAAATATACTTTTCCAGCAACTACTCCTTCTCCAACGGCCGTTTCATCAGCCTTTTCATTATATCATTTTGAACTTCTTTTAATTCGGCTAACGTAACCGTTCGCATTCCATTTGAAATGTGTGTCCTCTTTTGACATCTCGTAATGAAACTTAAACGTTCTTCTTCAATTCGACAATACATGTCGACTAACCACGTTTCGGATAATCTATTAAGGGCTGAAAATCTTTCGCATGATAATAATAGGCATCTTATATATTTAAGTTGTGATAATTTTTGGCCTCTTTTATTTAACATGCCGATATGCCAGCCCTTTTCGCCTCTCGGATACAATAGAGGGTACTGAAATGGCTCCATTAAAGGGTGGAAAGAGTACAATTCCCTTGAATTTTCTCCATTTTTCCATATGCATATTTTCCTGCGATCGTATGGTTCATCTGTTGTACTAATAACAGCTGCTACTTCCCTCGACTGAGGTTGTTCTCCTAATATTGGACCAGCTTGTCTTCTCGTTTTACAATCAAATATTAGATGAGCTTTATCGCTGGGTTCCAATGCGAGGCGCTTGAAATAATCAATATATGGATTTATCCTATCAAAATAAAATGTAATTTCTTTAATAATGTCATTTTTTAAATAATTATATTTTCTAGCTTCCATTAGCCGTGCCTGACCATCATCTATATACATAAAACTTTGGTTAGGATACGATCTATTTTTCATGTTTAAATCGTGCACTTTGTGATACGTGCGTCCTTGTATTTTCATAAAACTTAATCCTTGTGGGTGTTTCCATTTAGTGACTGTAGCACAGAAAGCGAATAAATCATTGTAATGTCTTGGATGTTCCAGAAACAATGACTTCTTATAAAAATTCGCATCTAGTGGTTCAAAATCTTGAACGTTGTTTACGTTTTTTCCGCAACACCATTTAGTTCTTTGTTTTCTTCTTCAAATAACGGTGCTTTACAATGCGGGCATTTGTAACAGTTGTCATCATCGAGTAATGACGGATTTTTCAATGCGAACCTCTTAACCTTCGCATAGTCTTCGTTTGTCGAAAATTCGCCAATTAAAGGGTTTTTACGAGAGCGTAGTGGCGCTGGAAGTTGCGATCCAGGATGTGCATCTCTGTAACATTTCGTAGTTTGTTTATTTAATTCAGGATGAGTTTCCTGATAAGTTAGAACGGCCTTTTTGTTCACTTCTGGATGAGTTTCTTGATATTTTTGAGAAGCTTGTCGATGAACATTACGATTGTTCTCATTATATCTCTTCACTGCTTTTTGATGAATTTTCGGTTTGTTCAGTTGGTAATTCTTGGCAGCTTTTATTCGGACTACTGCATTTTTGTCACGATACCTCTGATCGTACATCTTACGACGTTTAGCAAGTGGAGTATCTGATGGTTTTCGCCCTCTTTTTCTTTTTCCATTTTGATTCTCCGTTTCACTATTATCGACAGTGGCTGCAATAGGCCTGACTTCGTCCTCGTTTTATAATTCTTCAACTCCTATGGTATTTGTTTCCGTATCCTCAATTTTCTTTTCATTAGCAGCACGAATTAAAATGTTCGAATGAACAATTATTTTTGGTGATGTGCGACAAGTGCTGGTAAAATAACTGGCTGCTCCTTCTTCTTTTGGAAGTTCCATAATTTCAATTTTTTCTTCGGTCTACCGGCCTTTTTTATTGAACCTATATATTTGTACTACTAGGTATGTCTACGGTACTTACATTTTCAGCATTTTCATATTTTATGTCGGATACCGTTGTTACCTCATTAATGATCTCACATGCAGGTGCAGTAGTCGCTCTAGGCTGAAGTTCGAAGCGAATCCGGTGGATATTGTACGGACTTCGTGGTCCATTCTCACCAACAAATGCATAAGTTGAGTGAACCAGTAGTTGATAGGCCAGATGATCCAGATTATGACTAAATAGTCTTGCTCTGTTATTTTCTGGATTCTTGATGTCGTATACGCCTTGTTCGTTCACCGCATGCGAATCGAACAGGTAGAATTCCTCACTTCTCTCTGTCCAGAAGCTGACAGTTCTGTTTTGACCTATTGATAAATAAAAAACAAACATTAGTTTCCTTTCTAAAAAAATTTTCAGTTTAACTAATTATTAAATTATTATAGATTGCTATACAGGGTGTAAAAACCGCCAAACTTCAGAAGGTGATTATGCAAGTAATTTTGAACAAAATTTGACATTAAATTTTTTATAACACCCGGCATTGAACTTGTTTTAAAACTGATAAATACTTCTCTTATGGTAACTTTAATGTTCTTTTACGGTATGTGATAAAAATTAATGTGACTTTACGAATAAAAGTGATATTTTCGTCTTTTTAGAAGAAACAAAAACCAAATTATAAAATATGAAATGTTAAATAAAAGAGAAACTGTCAACTTTTCGAAAAATTGTTATATGACATTTTTTGTTCGAAAGTACGTTTATAATCACAATCACCTTGTATACAGGGTAACTATAAAAACCGCCAAACTTCAGGAGGTGATTATACAAGTAATTTTGAACAAAAAATGTCCTATAACACTTTTTCTAAAAGTCGATAGTTTCTCTTTTATTTAACATTTCATTATTTTTAATTTTTTTTTGGTTTTTTTCCAAAAAGACCGAAATATCACATTTATTCGCATAGTCACATTAATTTTGATCATATACCTTAAAAGTGCAATAAATTTGCTATCAAAAAAGTATTTATCAGAGTTAAAAAAATCATACCGGATGTTATAAAAGATTTAATGGTTATGAATATGAAATGAACATAATTATATGTATATCTTTTAATGATCAATTTTTTTTAGAGGGACAGACAGTTTTGTAGAGAACAACAAAAGTAAATATTTACCCGTAAAGAAATATCCATGGGTAACACTGTCTTCTCGAAATCGCCTATGAAGGATTTCGACTAATTTTTAACCATCTGGGATAATTCTTCCATGCAACGCGGAAAAAAGTAACTGTCAACCGGTTCCAATTCTCTGATTACCAGTGTTTTGCCCAAAATTTCTCCTGGTAATTCCTCTGGCTCAATGTATGGTGGAACTTCCTACAAGAAAAATATTAAGATTATTTGTAGAGTACAAGATAATTGATATGTGTAACAAAATTAATAAAATAATGTAACATGGCTTATGGAGTAAAAGTAAACGGATTTTTAATTTTTTTAAGTATCACAAATAATAGAAGAAAATTGAATTATTATCAATCAACAACATTAATAATGAATTAAGTTTAATAAATTTATTAAGATGACCATTAGGTCATAGAAGAAAAACTGTTTTTTTGTAACTTAGAAAATAGAAAATAAACATTTTTACAATTATTAAATTGACTATTAGTATGAGTTTAATATAACATAAATGGGCAATTTTAGAAAAATAAGTAACCAAAAAATATGTATACATACCGGTTAACATTGTTATATATAATCCATTTCCAATCATCAATATTTGATTGATGGTTGAGCCTAGAATGGGAACCTCAAAGTGACGAAATGCTAACGCTGTGGCAGCATTAGCGACGCATTGCACATTTGCTGTTTTCGGAAAAACAGACAAGTCCCCTTGATGGAAATCTGCACAAGCCACAAAATTCATATTTGGATTCTAAAAAAAAAAAAAAAAAATGTAAGCAACACAACATACACTTTTAGTGAGGTAATGAATATGATACAAATTTCAACGAATTCGAAAATTAATTTTGATAAAATAATTAAGATATTCATATATTTTAAATATAAATATTTAAAAAGACATTCTTAAGAATATTATACTTTTTTTTGTATTTTCGAGATTTGGGCATGGATTGTAAATTTTGAAAATTTTTAAGATTTAAATAATATTCTTTTGTAACTCATTATTAGGTACAGAAATTTTCTTTAATATTTAAATAATATTCTTCTGTAATTCATGAATAGGAACATAAAATTTCTTTAATTACCTGCATTTTGAAATTGTAAAATAAAAGAAATATTAATAATAAAACATTTATAAAAAAAATAAAATAGAACAAAATGAACTTATGTACACATAAGAAAACAAACTTCAAAGTTGAAACAAACAAAAACAACTTAAACGAAAAATAAGTATGACAGTTTATTCCATTGAATCTATTTTTTTTTAAGTATTATTTCGGGTATGACTTTATCATACCTCGTTTTGATTTGAAAAAAAAAGATTGGATAAATTACCACACATTTACACTTTGCTCGGGATATTTTAGGTTGAATAAGAAAAAAATTTTGAAGCAAACTTCCAGTCCTTTTAGCAGAGATCGGAATTTATACTTAGTGCCGTCCCAATATACTAAAATTTCTTCTGGCGTTTCTATTTCTCCAATAATTATTATCATTGGTTGAATGGTTGCATTTTTATTTTTTAATTCTTCCAGTTTTATTAGTACATTTGCTGTTGTTTTTTCTATTAAGAAGAATGAGGCTTGGGAATCTCTTACGGTATATTTTATAACTGTTTTCTTCCCCGTCAAGTTTTTAATTACATTTCTTGATGTTGGCTTCAGGAAAGCATGTAGATTCCACAACAAATAAAGATTTCTTCCTTCTAAAAAATAAAAAAAAATAATCAAAACAATAGGAACAATTTGTGAAGATCTAAAAAGAATTATTACGCCAATTTAAGATTGTCGTATTTCTATTTTTAATTCACTTACCTTCAGACTTTATGTCTTCAATTTTAAAAGAGTCCTTGAAATGTTCTTTAAATATTACTGACGCTTTCTTGAAGAACTCAGGCCAACATTCATGAATGCTTTTGCTGTTGTTGGGCATATACAATTGGTAATCAATTTCAATCTGAAATAATTGCGAATTATTTGAGAATATCTAATAAATATTGAATCTTAAAGTACATACCAGAGGATACCCTAGAGGTTGATTGTAGTGCCTCCAATTATTTTGAATAAGCCGTCCGCCTCTTTAATGCTTTTTAGACGCCCTTGCCAAGTTTTTCTCCAAATATTCTCTACCTGATCCCAAGGTAGTTCTTCAGTGTTTAATCTCTGGACTATTTCATCGTAATCTTCTTCGGCTTCTTTGATTCATAAAAAAAATTACAATGATATATTAAGTTAGTCATCAAATTATCAATTAATATTCATATAGATGTGTATATGTTATAATTTTACCTAAGTTTATGAAAATCTTCGACTATCCTATATTTTTCTTTCCGGGTGCTTCGACTTTTTTTGGGGACTATCCAAATATTAGAATACCATAGACTTGTACTAGGTCTGATAATTCATTGTTGTAACATCGTTTTAATTTGCTTTTGAATTTCTTCTTTCAATACAAAAAAGTAGCGAAATGATTTTGAATATACCTGAAGTTCATCCTTGGTGTTTATGCTGTGCTTAATTTTGTTGGTGAATGTTAAGGGTTGTCTTTCTCTATAGAAAATGTTACTATATTTTTGAGACAATCTCAAGATTTCTTTCTTTTCTTCCGAGTTCAAATGATCCGTTCTCAACAATCCTTCAATACTAATTTTTTTCATCTTGTATAGGAGGATAATAGATATTATATGTATATGTCGAATCGTTTGTATTTGGGGCGTTTACTTTAGACATAATTAATACTACTTATTGGTTTATTAAAATAATCGTCTCTCACTTTTACAATTAATAACTAATGTTTCACGAGAGTTCTTTCGAACGCGTGGTGACCCTACTTAACGATTTACCGGGAAGCAGGTAGTTGGAATTAGAAGTTCACCTTTTGTTTTCACTTAAAACTTAATTTAATATTTATTAACAAAATACGGAATAATACATAAATTTTAAATGAGTTTAGAATTTGTAAATGTTTCGCGATGTATAAAAAAACCGAACTCACGACGCGGAGTATTCGGTACGGTGTCGGATTTGATGAGTCGGCTTGACCGAGGTGTCTTGCACGAGCTCTTGGATTTTTCTCCCAATTTTTGAACGGCCCGACGAAGAAAACTCGTCGGCCATCCCCTTCTCTAGAACAAACTTGAATAACGCATAAAATAAGAAAAAACCCAGAAATGAGGTTCCCCAACATCTGCGTGCGATCGGCAGAAAGTTCCGTCGCATCTAAGAAGGTAACAATTGAAACGTGAGGGATACAAAACAATAAAACCGAGCGCTTCAAACTGGCCCGTAATATAAAAATAAAAGACTTATCCTCTCACAACCGATGCAGATGTTGGAAAAACTCTGCATTAAATTTAAGGCGGACCGGCGGCCCACGTCTAATATAAGAATAATTCGCGAGGGCCGCAACAACTAATAACTAATTTTATTTTAATTTAAATAACTAAGATTATTTAAAAGATTGATACTAACGATCCGGAGCCAGCGTTCACACGTCTTTACGATAATTTGCTCTCTACCGCTCTGCACTTATTTTTTCCAATCATTACCACCACCGGTGGTTGCAAGGGCGTATCAATTAATTTTTGTTTAGTCTACATTCCTTTCTAAAACTAACATCCCTGTGGGAACACTTTAAAACTAAGCCTATGTAACGTAATACGACCACTAATAATTTTCGATAAATCATAAAACTATTGTAAACAATGCTTAAAATAATGACGCATGCATTAAAATTATTCAATGTGTGAATGACGGGAAAAATTGCATAACCTGAAAGGTAGACTAAGTGCTGACAAAGAAAAATTCCCATTATCTAACACAGATTCTGATATACAGGGCCTTGAAGTCATGACGATTTGAACATAAAAATGGCCATAACTTTTTGAATACTCAGTATAGTCATATGAAGTCTTATATTGAGAAACTAGTGAAAACGAGCTGAAATCGAATATGAAATAAAAAATATATCATTGCCTTTAAAAAAAACGTTTGTTACGAGTATGTATATAACTGAGTAAATGAGCTTTACCGCACATTGGAACACCCTGTATATTGCAACATTGGCATTTATATGAATTGAACAAAGAAAGATTATTAAAATGACAGTTGTCAGAGTAAAAAGTTGCAATGATCACAATATCACTCTTTCTTTTTTGTTTATAAGTGTCTAATTGAAGTTGTCTTTGTTGCACCCATAGCCTATGTTGCAATGAAAAATGGAGCAATCTATATGTATGAATAAACGAGATTATACAATTTTGAATTACAATTTTACATAACTGTTTTTCTCATTTTTTTAGAAAATCTACTTTCGTCACGTTTTCTTTTCTTTTAATTAATACTCCAGAAATTTTTAAAATAAGATATTTTATTCTCACAAATACCCTTTGTCGAACAAATGAAAAAATTAATTTGTTTGCGATAAGTGGTTCTTTTTTACTTATAAAATTCGTTGTACGATTTACAATCTTTTTTTTAATTTTAAATTTATGAATTTTAATGAACCACTTATTGTCACGCGTTCCTCGCCTAGGGATCGTACCTCAAAGGTGTTACTCGCTTGGTAATGACTTTAAATTAAAACAGGGCGTACAAGTAATAATATAATTTATTTGGATTCGACAAATGACAGATATGTGGTGCAAACAAATAAAAAAAAACTATGAACTACCTACCAGCAACCCCAACTTATCATCTCTGCCGATCGCTACTCGTACTACCAGGAACCGTATAATGTCCTTCACCTCGAACACTTTGGCCTTAGCCGAAATAACTATACTTTGACACGCCCGAATACACGAAAACACTCGGCCTCCCGCTTTCCGTCGGTACTTCCCTAGTACCTTTAGTCCGCTTATCGGACTCTACAGAGCGCGAGTCAAATCGAGAGAGCCCCGCTGTTTTCGTGTGCCGTTTTCGTTTTCGTGCATATGTAATACGCCGACCAGCATTCGCGATTCACGGTCGACCGACCTTGCCTATTCAGCATTAATATACTTAATGTAAACAGATATTGTTTCTGTTTACATGCGCAAAATTATTAAATGTTACATAAATTAATTAATGTATTTATGATGTATTAATGTATAATTAATAGTATTTAAAAAAATGGAGAAAAAAATTAGTTAGATAGAAAAATGTCGTATCTATAAATTTTCGCTATTAAAATTTTCTAAAACAGGATAATTTCCGAGCTTTGGCGTCACGAACTTGAAGACAATTTAAAACCGGTTTTTTCGAAAAAACTCGAAAAGGAAACTTCAATCGGAAAAACACCCGGTACGTTTTATTAGATCGACAAAAGTATTTTCTATTTTTTTTTTTTTAAAGAATGGAAAATGTTCCTAAATCTTACGGTTTAAAAGATATTTCAAGTTAAAAAAAAAAACGTGAAAACTACTTTTCTCAATATTTTCCGAAAAGGAAACGACTATACAGGGTGTTTGTAAATTACATGATCATATTAAAACTGGCTAGACTATATGCTTAATATAACCTATTGTAAAAATTATTTTTTCAAAATAGCGTATAATTACCGAGTAATTAATTTTTGAAAATTGTTGCTAAATAAGATATACGCCTCTGAAATGTTGAGAGGGTCAGTTACAAATTTAAAGCGATCAGCTGTGGATCAGTGGATTTCTTTCAACGTTGCCATGTTTTATTTATTAATTTGAAAAATAAGACATTTTTAAAGAATGTATTTCATTTGATTTAAAGGATTAGAATTACTTTAGATACTAATAATCATACTAGTAATCGGTAAATATTTAAAAATTGAAGTATTTTTCATTTAATTCAGATGCAATAATCAATAATTCAATAATTGTAATTTTAAACAAATCGACTCGCGCGATACGATCCGTAAAGTTCACCGTAAAGTTGTAATATCGACAAAATAATAATTGATAAATGAAAAATCATGTCTCAAAAGATTTTATTTATTACTTACTACTTATTAAGGTGCGTACAGACTTGCACATGCATGTGGTGAGAAGCTGCACATATGTGTGCGTACTCAAGCCATACACGCTCAGAGCATTTGTTGAAACAAAAAATTGCCGCATATGCATGCGTGTTCAAGTCGCTCCATCCATTCGCGAAAAAATGTCCGACGAATTGCTTCTGGTTAGTGCCGCGTATGTGGTTATTAGTAGTTTAGTAAAAAAAAAAACAAAAGAAAGATAGGCGATGGTGGATGACGCATTTATTTAGAAGAAGAACTCGACAAATGAGGTCCGATTTATTAGTAGATTTGTCTTTAGAACCTAATTCCGGACAGTTCCAAAACTTTGCACGTATGTCAGTAGAAGACTTCGAGCACCTTTTAAGTGAAATAGGCCCCGAAATAATGAAAAAAGATACAGTATTTAGAAAGGCCATACCTGCTAAAGAGCGCCTACTTATAGCATTAAGATTTCTGGCAACAGGAGATTCCTATACAAGTCTTCAGTACCTTTTTAAAGTTTCAAAGCAATCTATCTCACAAATAGTACCCGAAGTATGCTTAGCCTTAATGGAAACCTTGAGGGAGTGCATAAAGGTAAGTTATTGAAACGAAACAAAACTTTATTATTATTAATCACTTACGAAAATAAATGCTAATTTCTATAAATCAAAAACGAAAAAAACACTTAGCCTATTGTATAGTCTGTCGTATAGTTTGCAGAGTTAAATGCATCAGCAATTAAACTCTGCCCAGTCGGTAAGTCGGTATATGTAGTATCCATACTAGTTGAAGGCCTACTAATATCGGTTGCTACACTTGATGGGCGGTCCGAATGAGACATATATCGGTAGGAGGTAGGGCTAGTAAGAGGAGTGCTAACTGGACTATGTTGCTGAAAAGAGCTTCTAGAAGGCACTGTGTCATAGTTTCCTAGATCTGCTTGAAACAGGATATTATTTATCGCGTGCTCGACCATTATTTCGGCTCTTTTAGAGTATGTTTTCAATTTTGCAGCGATGTGTTGCCCATAGACGTCAAACCGATCTTGTGTTTTCTCTTTTTTAGAGCAGAGTGCTTGCGTCTCCTTCATAATTTTATAAGCTTCCGTTAGTTTGGGATCCTCTTCTAACTTACGTTTTTTTAATGTACAAATATGAGGCCTCTTTGCTTGGTTCGATTTTTTTTTCAGGTTGTACAGGTTTTTCAACAATACCTGAATTTACTGAGTTAACTGCCTCTTCAGCTTGCATGTTAATGGACTGTGTCACATTATCACCAGACTGCGTTACATTTTCTGTTTCGGCTGAAGACCCATTTGACTCATTAGTTTCTCCTTCATCCTGTAAATAATAGAGTTTAGTGTGTATAGGAGATAATTTTGTAGTATTCATGTCACATTGATTTTAGAATAGTAACTAGACTTATTTTTGTAGATGCCCACAACACCGCAAGAGTGGAAGGAAATATCAAATCAATTTGAACATATTTGGAATTTTCCACACTGCGTTGCTTCAATGGATGGAAAGCATATTATAATACAGAGTCCAATTAAATCAGGGAGTGACAACTACAACTATAAATCTTTCTTTAGTATTGTTTTTTTCGCATTGGATGACGCAGATTATTCCTTTTTATTCGTTGACGTCGGATCTCAGGGAAGAATTTCGGACGGTGGAGTATTTAAGCGTACGAAATTGTATGATCTTATCGAGAAAAGAAAACTAAAACTTCCTGAAAATGAAGCGCTTCCCGGTAGAGATAGGCCTGTACCTTACGTAATTGTAGGTGATGAAGCTTTTGCGCTTACTGAAAATATAATGAAACCATATTCAGGACAGCACCGTAAAGGATCCCGTGAAAGGATTTTTAATTACCGACTCAGTAGAGCCCGTAGAATAGTTGAAAATGTCTTTGGAATTATCTCTGCTGTTTTTCGCATTTTAAGAAAACCAATTTTACTAGAACCGGAAAAAGTACAAATCATTGTAATGACTATAGCATATCTTCACAATTTTCTTAGAAAGTCTCGATCTTCTAGAAATATATATACCCCTCCTGGAACTGTCTATGATGGAACAGATAAAAACATACCAGGGGAATTAAAAAATGCTCAAGGCAATGGATTGTTGCCTCTTGAAAATATCCCTCGTAGATCTTCCGAAAATGCAAAAATGGTTAGAGATGAATTTGCGCAATATTTTATAACAAACGGACGTATACCTTGGCAAGATGATTATGCATAAAATACGCGATTATGCGTAAAATATACTTACCATTTCCTGATTTTCGGTATCTAGGGTGGAACTTGGTTGGTCTCTGTCGAGCAGAAATTTCATTCGTTCGAAAGCAAACCATTTTGAAACAAAAATTTCAGTTGCGCCTAAAATAAATAAAATTAATGATATACTTATACATATAAGCTTTAACTCTGATTTTATTTTTAAACTTACTGTGTAATTTTTATATTTTTTAGTGTATAATTAGGTATGTATATTTGTTTAAAAATTATGTAATAAAAATAGGACCCTAAAGTTTGAGAGATGAACTAGATTGTTTTATTTATTTCGATGAGAAAACTTGACATATTTTAATATTTTAAATTCAGTTTAATTCAGCATTCTGTATTTCGTTTTTACCTAATACAAGTAATGAGAAAAAATTAATCATTTTTCATTAACAATATTTTATGTGGTAAATCCTAAAACAAGCACATACCTTTTCCTGTGCCAATGGACCTTTTGCTCTTACTCCTTTGGGCCCTAAAAGAACCAAGTAAGCTCCCCATTTTTCTTTTCGCCACTGTTGTATCCACATTTAGCTCTCTTGCAATGGATTCCCAAGCATCCTCTTTCTTATTTTTTGAAAAATAAAAATTATTTTTTGGGTCCCATAATATCGGGTTTTTCTCGTATAAATCAATTAATTGTAGACACTGTTCATTGGACCACTCCATTTTAACTCCAGCGAAATTAATTCAAAACTAAACAAAAATTACTAAATCTTCACTAGTGTCGCAAACGGCATGCAAACCCGTCCAAATTGAGAGCGAACGCATACGTATATTTCTTTGATATGCCCCAAAAAACCGACACCACTATGGCTCACGATATGCGTGCTCAAGTCATTCGCGAGAGGGAGCGCATGCGGCGAGAGGCTACAAAAGCGCCGTCCAGATTTGCATACACATGTCTATGCGTACCTTCTCACCGCATGCATGTGCAAGTCTGTACGCACCTTTAGAAGCACATCAATTAATTAATTCATTTTGATCAAAGGCGTCTACCATTGCATTGCTCCAAGAATCGGAACACTAAACTAAGAAGAAACTAAACTTGAAGAATAATAAGAACTTAAACAATATCAAACAAATCACTAAAAATAATTATCTATTTGACCACGAGTTTAACAACCCTACAAAACAATACGCACTAGAAAACATTCGGCTAGATTTTTTGAAGGCCGGCAGGCGGAGGGAGAAATTTGCACGTCACATCGCATAAATTTTCTTTTACAAGGGTAATAAAGCGATTTCTTTAGTTACTACACCAAGATAGAGACGCAACCAGTTCGTGCGTTGATTTGCCTTTGCCGATTTGAAAAATACATAAAAATTTGTAAATTTGTTAAGTGTGAACATTTATCAAGTTTGAGTTTTTGTGTTTGTTAGTTTTTGGTTCTTTACGCAGAAGAGCAGAAGCTTGTATTGAAATTAATGGTGGACACTTTGAACAATAATTGTTCAACAATTAATCACAATTATTGTTGTGATACTTTGTAAGGATACCTAGATAATCATGAAGATTTTGGGTAAGTTTAATTTATTTAAGGAATAGGGTTCTTTAGTTTTTAATGTATTCAATGTTTCCGAAATTCATGAGCTATTTTCGAATATTTTGCAAAACATTATTTGACGAAATTCAACCATTTTTAAAATGATTAATTTTAGTATACCTAGTTGGTTTGACGATATTACGGAAAAATTATCACATTATTTTATTTTATAAACATTTTACAACACTGTTCGTTCAACGCGCTCCCAGCCGCTTATGCAGAATACGCGTAGACAATACGACGTAGAGTTTGGGGCGGATAAATGTTAAATTGCCCCAAATTTAAACATTTGAATTAAAAAAAAAATAATAACGCCAAATCACTTTTAGAGGTATTCCTGACATGTGGTTGAAATATGTACATGTAATTTACAAACACCCTGTATACAAATGTCGGAGAAATGGGTAGAGAATACTTGGGGAGAGTTTAAAGCAAAACAATATTACTCGATTTGAGAAGAGTGCGAAAAAGCGAAAAAAAAATGTTAATTTCGCTCATTTGACACTGAAGATGATAATTTACGATGTCGAAACGTCGATTTTCCGATCGGGCGTGTTCGTTTCCATGAGATTTGGTACTTTTCCCGGTTAAAATCGACGATTCAATTATCCTCTAAATATGGATGCTAGGTATCTGATACAATTGTACAACAATTGAAACCACTATGCCAAACATGTACCCGCCCTGGAAGTAAGTAGCATAACCGGCGTCAGAAATTTCTATTTCTCCGCTGCTATGAGTAAATATCGTTTTGTTTGTCCATTGTGAATAACTCGAAACTCTTATAAACACCAAAGGAAGTTCTTTCGTACAATTCGACTCTGTGAAACTGGTCAAGCCAGTTAATATATTTTCTACAACTAAAGGTCCACCCGAATCGCCAGAACAAAAAACCCTTTCTTCCTTTACCGTCAATGCACATTTGAGTGTCTCTAATGTCACGCCAAATGCGTTTACCCTTCTCCTTTGGGGTCTCGTAGCTTGGGGCCTGGGTATGGGTTGGTTACAGTAATTGAGATAGACCAAAATTAAAAATCCACATTTTATTTTAAATCAAATGGTTGTTACAATATTCACTTGATAAACACTGAGACTAACAATACTACACTGGGTGGCTTGACGAGAAGGGGGCCAAGGGTCTGACAACCTACGAGCATGTCAGCCCACCTTGTTTCACACTCCAAGTCTACCCAGAAAGAACCCCGTAAACAATATTCTACAATGTTTGTTTATAATATTTGGCCAATATTTACATTGTTGTGGTCTCGTTTTATTATACTCTCAGGGTTGACCCATATTCCTACTCGTGACATGCCCCTTCCTCGTCAAAACCGGCCCCCGGTTTTAACAAACACCCTTCAATGTTTTAATTTCTTGGGGATATTATACATTATACAATAATTATCAAATAATAGGTAAATATGGGTATATACAGTGCATTTCTTTAATGTCCCCCCCCCCTTTTATTTTTTGAACGGATCAACTTAGAAAATTGAAATTTGGGATAATGAAACTAATGCATGATTACTATATTTTGGTGTAAAATTGACAGACGAAAATTTCAAAATGGCGACTGGGCGCCATCTTGGAAAATAAATTTAAATGGAAAGGGGGGTCTTGTGATACATCATTTTGAAGCTCCTGACAAATACTCTACAACCCTGAAATATAAAGTCAATATCTGCACCTGCTACAAAATGGCGGAACATTTAATAATTACCTGAATACAAACAAAATAATATCAATTTTTCTAGAAATATTTGTTTTTCTATGGCAAACAGCAATCCTAGCAAACCGATAAGGTTTGACAGGTTATTTTTGGTTAAAAAAATTCCAAAAAATTTAAGTATGACAACGAACATTAATTGTTTAGTCAAAATATGCTCATTTAGTATTTGGTTTTCCTAGTGTTCAAAATATTCTCTTTAGTTTTCGATTTTCCTAGTGTTCAAAGTATTTTCATTTAGTTTTCGGTTGTTTAGTTCTCATTGCAGTTAGGTAGCACGTCAACTAACTCTAAAATGGCCAATTCTCGTCCATTGGAAGATGGAGCACCACCACATTACTCCAGACAAGTAATGAACTATTTGGATGCTATTTTCCCTGGTCGTTGGATCGTTGGATTGGTCGTCGAGGTCCTACGCAATGGATTTGACCAGAATTTGACCAGATTTGACACCTTTAGACTTTTTTTTATGGGGCTATTTGAAGCAAAATGTGTACGAAACTAAACCTGCTTCAATATTGGATATACGAGAAATAATTACAGATATTTGTAAAAATATCGACGTTACTATGTTCGAAAATGTTCGGATAGGGTGTTCTTGTATCAAGAAGTTCAAGGCAATCATTTCGAGCTTTTTTTGAACAGAACTCAGCTTATTTCCTCAAATTATGACGTTAAACGTCAATTTATTCAGGTAATTATTAAATGTCCGCCATTTTGTAGCAGGTGCAGATATTGACTTTATATTTCAGGGTTGTAGAGTATTTGTCAGGAGCTTCAAAATGATGTATCACAAGACCCCCCTTTCCATTTAAATTTATTTTCCAAGATGGCGCCCAGTCGCCATTTTGAAATTTTCGTCTGTCAATTTTACACCAAAATATAGTAATCATGCATTAGTTTCATTATCCCAAATTTCAATTTTCTAAGTTGATCCGTTCAAAAAATAAAAGGGGGGGGGGACATTAAAGAAATGGACTGTATATTAGTTCAAAATTAAATATACACAAGTCAACCTCACATATTAAGCTACAAATTCGACATTAGCAATTTCATCACAAGTACAGTTAAAAAAAAACAAAAATCAAATAAAAAATTGATTCCACAATTGAATCAAAAATAACATTAAGAATTGAATTGGAAATTTAAAAAAAAATCGAGCAAATAATCGCTTAAAAATATCCAAATATCCATGCCGGTATTCGGCTACATTTTTCCTATCCTTCCTATTATTTTTCTACATCTCTTTTTCCCTATCTTATTTCTATGATTCTACTATTGGGGACAGGGGTAACTTTCATGTCTCGCCTAACGTACCTAACCCACAATATCCCTTATACCTGCTTTTGGGCTCTACGCGCAACCGCAAAAAAAGAAATCTCAATTTTCCTATTTATCCTCATTTCACCGACAAATTCACTATCTATCTTTGTAATAGCTCGCAACATTTACTCAAAATTCGGGTAAGGGAAATTTTCAACACTCTCAGGGTGTCCTCTTCCAAATTTCCCTCCCTCAGCGTGAACCCCTTGTTCACTTTACTAAATTCCTTGCGTCTTCTTCCAAATTCTCCTCCCCTAACGTGACTTCATAAATATTCTACATACGCTTAAAATCGCTTCTCATAAACTACTATAAATACTCATATTCTTCATATCGCCTCTCAATATCGCGTCTCAAAGGACACCAGATTCTAGTTTAACATCAACATAAAAAAAATTCAATCTGGGAAGGCGAATTTTCAGCACCCATTGGTACCTTCTTTCAGATTCTCCTCTCCCTCTAAACATAGCTATTCTCGCTCTCTTTTCCATTTTATCACTAATCCCATAAATTCTCATAAAATTCCCCGCAATTTCGCAAATTCTTCATAATTGTACAAATATTCCTACCACTTGTTTTTCATTAGGTATTCTTATTTTTCGAGTTTTTCCTAGCAGGTATAAGTATTCTTAACAAAAAAAAATATCGTTATCTTGATTTGGACCTTCCGCTTACCCCAATGGTATATCAATTAGCTCCTATTCTTTCTTATTGACTAACACCCTATTTGTCTTACCTAACTATTACATATTTACCCCTTTTATTTTATTTCTACCCTAATTCCTATCACCTACTACTTCTAAGTGTTAATGCTATCCTTATATCTAGTCACTTAGCTTATTTTCCTCTCCCTTGGTTCGGGCTTTCCCCTGTATCTCCATACGTCGGCTCCCGAGGACCAGTAGGACTTTCTTCCCTGCGCCTGTGTCCCTATCTTGTCCCGACTGGCTGAGTCCGCAGTGCTGAGGCGACGTCCTCTTTTCCCGTCGTCTTCCGAGCCTCCTTGCTTCCCATTCTCCTCGAACACCACGCCCGACTCGCGTTCCCTCGCACTCAACACTTTGTCGTCCCTCGTTTTCCGCACAACGTCCAACTACACAGTGATACTTTTGGTCCGACCTTACAGAACCCCACACACATCACGGCATCCTTACGGTTTATTCGTGCACACTATACATGAGTTTATGAAGCAGACCGTGTATAACCGTACCCTGCATCCGTCGTACGTAATGCAGTGTTCGAATACCGTTTCGTACGACCCCGAGAAGTGGTTATTGTAATGGTCGTACTCCCCAATGTCCAGATCTACCTCGCCCATGGCACAGCTGTAGCACAGGTGTCTACGTCCTACTTGTATGAACACCTGTGTTGCGCACATAATACGGCCAAATCTTACGGTCTCCTCATGTGACCCTTTTCCGTCTAGGTCGGTCCTATCCTCCTCGATACCACTGTCGTATTCCTCTTTCATTTTTATTATTTTCTTTTTCTTTGTCTATCCTACTGTAACCAACCGGGTATGATTATGGAGAATCACCCCCAGGAACGAAGCAGGGCGCCCATATTTCTACTCGTGACACTAATAACGTTAAAAAATATTGTTATCTTTATTATTATATAACGACGTGTTTTTTTATTTTTTACTTTATTGGTATTATTTATCTTGTCCCGACATGCTTCATTAGACATAATTGTCACGTTGACTTGCTTCAAAACATTAGATTCTTCACCGGTTTCGATTATGTCCTTTACGAGGATATTTGTCCCAATTTGTCCCTCGTAAGTATTCTTCGTATCTTAACAGATAATTACATTATATTTATTAACTTGTATTATATTTATTACCTGATGAATAAAAGAGAACTTTTAATCCTGTTGGTAAATTGGGCGCAAGAATATTTCTGGCAAAAAAAAGAGGATTATTTGAGTTAAAATGACAATTTTTTTTTACCTGAAGATAATTGAATTGTTCCAATGTATTCATTAAGATTAACCCTTTTTGATAGTTTTATTAATCCAATATCGTTCTGAAATGTATCGTTTCTCCAATCTTCGTAAATGAAGAAAGTTTCTGCTTCAGATATTTGTTAGGAATATTTGCGATTAGGTTCTCCTAAGACTACAAGTGCATATGAAGGATTTCTACAAAAAACAGCCAATCTTTTAAAGGTGCTGGTCTACCATGCTGTCTACCTGACATCTTCGTAGGTACTATTAAAACATAATATCGTTTGATTCATAGATAACCTAGATTTATAATATAATATCTTACGATTGCATTAAACAACTAATTTATGACAAAAATTTATGAACCAGTTAGTTCAAATTTCAAAGCATTCGCCATTTGACTGTAACCTTAGCAACCTTCACATTACGAAAGAATATAAAAAAGGATTTCAGTCTATTTTTACCATAGAGTGTGATTTATGTGGAACAATTGAAACGCTTAACACCAACCCTGAAGATCCTTCTAATGTTGATATTAATACGACAGCCATTGCAGGAATTGTTAACATTGGTGCAGGACTGACGCATTTAAGAAATTTGAGCAGTGCAATGGATATTCTAGGGAAAGGACAAAAACAAAAGGTCTTCCAGGAATTATCAAAACTTTACTAATAAAATACTGAAAACCAGATCATCCACAATAAAAGCAATTATTTACAGAATTTCTCGAAAAGACATCATCCCCGAAGAAAAAATATTGTATCTCCGAAAAGACATGTTGAACAGTGTTAGCCATATTTTTGGAGAACACAAACATTGCTCAATTTTAAAAATATTTTTGTACCAAAACCGAACCAGATTCTAATAATCATATAGAAGATTTAAAAGCTTGTAATATATATGGAAGAATCATGGAAGCTGTAATTTATTTAGCTGGTCATTCAAGAAGTTTAATAGAAAATGTAGACAACAATTTGGTTGAACAATTTAATGCCATGATAGCCCAAAAGATCGGAGGCAAAAGAATAAATTACACAATGAACCGAAGTTATCAAGGCCGTTGTTTTGCTGCGTCTGTAGCAAAAAATACACGAATGCCTCTTTATAAAGTTTATAAACATCTAATTGGTAAAAGTCCCAAAGGAATTATTAAAAAAAATGAAGAAAGGAATATAAAATTAATGAAGAAAGGAATATAAAATTATCTGCTAAGCGAAAATGTAAAAAAAGAATATTTAACCCTTTTTTGCATGATTTTTTTTTTAAATAAATCAGGGTGATGTAATTAATGCTCTAGATTAAAGGAAGAATATTTAAACAAATCCTAATGTAAATAAAAATATGTATTATGTAAAAAACAATATGATGGAAATTTACATCATCATGCATTGTCACATATTTAGCTCAGTACTAAATAAATAAAAAAATATTGTTTACTCAATCTTCTTTATTCTTGATGATAATTTAAAAAACAATTATTATTTTTATTTAAACACAAATTGACGCCACATTTACTACACTTTACATTTGGGAAATTTGCACCAGAGTGACCCACCTACTTTTGGCCAATGTTCAGCACCATCTTTTCTTATGTCTTTTGGAGGTGGTGGAGCTGGAGAACCTTTTCTTTTTTTTATTGTAATTCTTCTTTTAGTACACTGGTACTAGGACGCCCTCTTTTAGCTTCTTTTGTGGTTCCTCTGTTGTTTAGCACAAAGGCCAATTCATTTCTGAATTGACCCATTGTATCAGAATCGCGGTTTTCATCATCGGAATCTTGGTCATCGAGGTCATCTTCTGAGAGCCAACCGCCTTGTAACTTACTAAGATAATCTTCAATATCTCTTTCATTCAAGTTTCCCTAAAAAACAACATAAAATAAACATTTACAAAAAATGTTTGCCATACATTACAAGTGAAATTACTGCATAGTGATGTAAATTTCCATCACATAGTTACGAGAAATTTATTCACAGTGTTTTGATATAAATTGTACATAAAACAATAAAAGCATGAAAACAAACCTTTTTTCCACTCATTTTCACTTTAACTGTATTTTATATCTCCGTTTATTTCCTTATAACAAACTAAAATCTCGCTCCTTTTTTCTGTAAAAAAATGTGTAGAAAAATCTGCAGAATGCTGCCTACAACTAGTTGTTCTTCAACAGTGCAAGAAATAATGAAGATAGGGCCATTGCATCATTTAAAAATAAATTTCATTTAGAAGTTTTTCCTTGTGGGCTCCTAACAAATGAGAAATGGCCTTATCTAGGATCTTCTCCTGACGGAATAACAAATAATAATTGTTTGGTTGAGGTAAAGTGTCCCTTTACAGTTAGAAATTATACAGTTGCGGAAGCTGTAGAAAAAAAAATTGTAAAATATCTATTATTCCAAAATGGTACCTACAAATTAAAAACAACGGATAGGTACTATTATCAGATTCAAGGGCAATTACAAATTTGGAATAAAGACAAATGCGTGTGGACACTTAACGCCAGCGTAACAGTTAAAATTAGAAATGTTAGAAATTTTGCCGAAATTAAAATTTTACTGGTGGGCACAAAGTAATCATGAAGGGTCCATAATACAACTGCATCTAAAATAAAATAAATAATTTAAATATAAAATTTAGAACTGATATTGCATGAAAAAATTGAAACATACATTAATTATGAAATATACTCACTTTCCGACAAATTTTCAGTTTTCACCCTCAATAGCGATTTTATGCCTTTATCTTTGACAGCATTATTCAGAAAAGTTCAGAAGTTCAGAAAACTTGTTCTTCCCACATTTTCAATAAGCCATCACCATTTTTATGTATACTATTGAAGTCCATGTCAATCTAAAAAAAATCCGTCATATATAAAATAATTGTAATAATCAGGTCGTTTTCTTAAATGTTTAAATGATTATTGTTCTTATATTATTTTTGCTGTCCGAAATATTAGCTTAGGTTCGACCGTCGCCGAGATGTTGAATTTGGGACGGATTTTTTTCTCAGGTTATAATGTCTCCCTAATCTAGCTATGTCTTGCCTTCGTCTGAACGGGTAGGGTTTTTAATGAAATAGTTCGTTTGTAATTTAACAAATTTATTACTCGGCTAAGGCCGACAGAGTTATTAATAAAATACACCGATACATATAATTGTCCAAAATTCTAGATTGCACCTTCGTTTGCGTCCTGGTTCGGACCCTCGTGATTCAGAACAGACAATAACAATTGTTAGCACGGCTCCCGTACTAAAACGCAAACGACACAATATCAACTGCCGTGGAATGCTCTATGTCAGCAAAATGAATTATACACTGTGTTATTTATAAGATGCGACATAGGGATTCCTGTACAAATGTGTCAAAAGCAAGCTAACTTTTTTACCAAATAACGTTCATAAAAAATAATAACAGATTTGAAAAGATCGTAAAAAAATAAGTCGAAATGGACATTAAATTTTCTTAAATTCATTCTGGTTTATTAAAAAAATGTATAATTAAGTTGAAAAAGTCATACGACATAAATAATTCCTTTTTATAACACTATCTAATTAATGTAAAAAGGGGCGGAGCTAACAGGTTTGGTTGACGCTCTGAAATTTGAACATTTCGAGGTGAAGGATTGTGGTTCAAACCGCGAGTGCAGAAATTTTTTTCTGTTTTTTTTTTGGTATTTTTGTTTTTTTTAATGTTTTTTTGTCATTAATAAAAATATGGCGTTAATTTAAAGGCTCTACATACTAACGAGATTTTGCATTATCAAAATTGACAATTAATTGTCGGAGCTTTTATTTAAATAAAAATAAAATTAAATCTCAAATAAGCTTGTCTTATATTAAATACTTTTATTTAACATTTTTTTAGACAAAAACATTAAAAAAAACGAAAAAAAAAAACAAAAAAAAACTTTGCCCCAAGCGCGGTTTGAACCACATTACTTAAAAATTAATTATTCAAATTGCAGAGCGTTAACCATCTCTGTTAGCTCCACCCCTTTTGCAAAAAATTAGATAGTGTTATAAAAAGGAATTATTTATGTCGTATGACTTTTTCAACTTAATTATACATTTTTTTAATAAACCAGAATGAATTTAAGAAAATTTAATGTCCATTTCGACTTATTTTTTTACGATCTTTTCAAATCTGTTATTATTTTTTATGAACGTTATTTGGTAAAAAAGTTAGCTTGCTTTTGACACATTTGTACAGGAATCCCTATGTCGCATCTTATAAATAACACAGTGTATAATAAGTTTATTTATGTGAACCTGATACTAATAGTACTACTCAATAGTAACAATTCAAAGAGCCTTTCTACAGCAATTAACTTTTTAGACCTAGACCTTCGATTATAAAATTCCCGTGATTAAACTTCCGACTTACAGATACCCCTTTAGGTCGTCTGGCAACTGCCTTGATACCCTGGACTCCTTGGCCACTGCAATCCTGGTGCGTGTAGCGTCGCGCCGTTTGGTGCTAGATGTCTTAGCCGAATTTAGTACAAATTTCAACGACTCGATTCTACCCCGAACTCACTAGTCCTAGAAGTTACCGCTCGAAAACCGCACAAAATCGCACTGTCCTCCCCAGGAACAACTCCCTTCCAAAAAAACTCTCCATCTTTGGTTTTAATACTGCCCCTTTCTTTCCAATCTTTCTCCCGCAAGCCAATTTGGTATTGGTCACTTACTTTAAACAAATCTATATTATATTTTCTTATTGGCTGGCGTCATTAGAAAGATCGGGGTGCTTTGTCAGCGATTCACACTTTTGGTGACCCTGATAATGTTTAGCTAAATTGTTTACCATTTTGCTAAAGTGTTTACCTTAACGTACCGACTAACTCAATTCATTCTGTTAAACATTAAACAATCGTCGCAACATTATTGGCACGTTCGCCCTACAAACACACTGATTGCCAAGGTATCGAGGTCGTCGCCATTGCTACAGCCCTTACTTAACTACCCAAATTAACTCTACTTTTATAAAGGCAAGTAATGTCCATGGCCTCCAATTGACAATTAATTTAGATAGTATATTTTAATATGCCATTTATTACATAATATTTAAATAATATTGTATTATGCAAAACATTTTTGAGTGTATGTGTTAACTTGGGCTATACTTTCTAAGAATTATTTAAAACAACAAATAAAATTATATAGCTTACCTTATAAAACAACACTATTCCCAAATATTCACAAATTTACGCCCACGAACGCTTCAGGTAGCCTCAGGATCAGTGACAGGGCCCTAGCCGTCAGGAACATGGCCGTAAAGAGGATCCAGAACAGGCAAAACAAAGACAAGAATAGGTACGATTCGTAGCCTAGAATTCCAGGTAGGGGACCAAGTGAAGGCTCCTACTCAGATGGTTCGGACCCTACTACGTGACGGAAAAAATTGGCGAGGTAAATTACTGAATAAAGAAGGGAAAGAAGAAAAATAGTCCCGAAGAAATCGTGCACGTAAGCAGAATGCTACGTTACCACGATTCCTGGAGTCCCGAGGAACTGGTAGAAGAATCCCGAGAGGGCGAGGCGGGACCGGCCTCAACCGACAACTAAAAGATACCCTACCTAAAGGGTGATAATAAAGTAATATTTAAGTAATTATGCAATATTCAAATATTTAAAAATTTAAGTAATATTTAAGGTTTATTCGAAGAGCACACAAGCGAGACAGGGGAGACCACTCCGCGTAATGCCGTACAAATATCGAGTAACATAACAGGTGCGGCATTACATCTCGAGTCCCGAATCCCGTCCGCTAAGTGTATATTATAGTATTTATGGTGTATTTGTGGGGATAACTTCCTTTCTCTAGGATAGAAACAATCCAGAGAAATTAAAAGTTGGGTTAAACATTTTTTTAAGATAAATTTGTCATACCACATTATTCTGGTGGGGGTATGGCAAATTGGAAGAACTTATAAAATTGGGGTTGGAAATGTGTACAATCCATCAAATTTTTGGATAATTCGCCACGAGGGAGAATTGAACCTTTTCCATAAATATATCACACATTTTTACACAATCCCCTTAATTTACGACTCGAAGTGGTACGAACCGTGGGAGGAGGAAATACCGAAGCGTGACCTCAATTGCCGAAAGACTAGCGACAAATTTGTAGTGCCATGCACGATACTAGAGAACCTAAATAGGCTACAAGGCACCTACCAAAGGGAATTCAAACTCCTAAAAGAAAGCTGGAACCCGACCTTCCTAAAAAATGCTACCGTCGCGAAGTACCATTTGAGGACTAGAAGGGCCCTCAGCTTCGTCGAAGATGGTCTAGCATGGTGTTGTGGAGTCGCGACCCAACACAAGCTAGACTCTCTGGCCATGGACGAGAATAAACTGGCCGATCAGGTCCTAAAGTTGAAAGGCATGATGACGAAGACAATTTACACAATCACAGAAAACTCCAAGGAGTTCAAACGATACGAGATTAGAGTCGCAACGGCATTCAACCAAACACGGACACACATAGCCAAATTACAGCAAGTATTCTACAATTTCGCTAACAACATTAAAAAGATAGAGGACGAACTCGAGTCTCTCCTAATGGACGCCCTACAAAATCAGTACGATTCACAGCGCCGGCTGATAGAACAAACAAGGGCGGTCACACGGCTGACAGTCCTATCATCCTGTAGAATACACCAGATCCCGATAAGTATAGTCGCGCCTACAACTTTACACGCCGACCTAACCAAGTTGGCCGTAGAGATTTCCAACTTCGACCAAGCCCTGGCGATACCCCTAACAGAACTTGCGCGATATTACCAGCTACCACTATGCGATTGTAGCTTCGCGCAAGATAAAATTTTAATACATGTGCGCGTCCCAGTCGTACAGAGTAAAAATACATGGGACATTTATGAATTAATAACTAGACCGCATGCATGGTATAATCAAACCTGCAAAATCCAGCATGGCACGACGTTCCTAGCGGTGTCCAACGACGACGAATTCGAAGAGGCCAGAATCCGGCAGACTTCTGGGTCCAATCTGCATAATTGTCGACCACACGTCGATAAGCTCTGCTACCTCCCACGATTCTCATCAGACGAGGTCCTGGGCACGGCGTGCGCCTGGATGTTGCATCACGGAGCGTCGGTGGAGGAAATCAACGTCCACTGTCCAATGAGCTGTTACGGGTCCAATATGACGCTCATCTCGGAAATCGACGAGGATATATACGTGATCAGCCATCTCAAACCAAAAACATACTTAGAATGCCCCATGCACAGAACATATCCCTCCCCGCAAACCCTCTGGGTACCATAGGGGCCCTTAAAATTAAAATACCATGCAACTGCAGACTAGCAAACGAGGGAAGAGAGATAATCCCACTGAGCTTCACGGGGAAACACTGGATAGTGAAATCAGTCCACATAATCACAGCGGCATTGTCGAAGCTGAAATCATTTGTGATTAAACCCACTGGCAATGCTAACCCCGCAACGTTCATGAATTTGACCGAGGGGCTAAATCCCAATTGGACGGTCGAGGTACGTACCCCACTTGAATTTAACGTCTATGGAGGAAAGCGTCAAAAAGTTGCTACACAACCTCGACGAAATAGACGTGCCAATACAGAGTCATATTATATTAAAATAAATGTTACATCATACAAAACATTGTACAAAACATTGTAAAAACATGCTGTTTTGTACAAAACATAATTCATAAAGTAGAGGGAATTGTTATGATATTGCTAATGAAGTCGTGATCTTCTAAAGTTAGGTATACACGAGACACTAAAATATCGACACTTATTTCTAGATTTATCTAGAGAGTGTTCACACCATTCGACAAATTTTTACATAGATTAGTTTATAGAGTCGTCAATACACTCAAGTTGCTACACTTAACTACGGAGTTTCAATTGAGGCTTTACACGAGACACTAGACACTTTCGACATACAACCGATTCAACAACTACATTTCTAAAAACGATTCTCCAAAGTTTTGATATATTTCTTAACAATGTCGAGAAGGCGGTTGGCAGCAGCGATAATAACTTATTGCATTGTGAAAAACCGAAATAAATCAAAAAAGAGACGTTGTTGGGTAAAAGAGTGGATTATGAAAAGAAGTGAATTAGGTGCATATTATCGTTTGCTATCAGAATTGAAAATGAATGATTCAGAATATTACCGAAACTTTCTAAGAATGTCGGCTGAGGATTTTGAATATCTTGCAACAAAAGTAAAGCCAAAAATTCAGAAACAAGATACAGTGATGCGGATTTCAATTTCAGTGGGTGAAAGATTAGCAATTACTTTAAGATTTTTGGCTTCAGGTGAGTTCAATTTTAAATAATAAATACGAGTACAAATACTTGTTATTATAATATAAATTAAACAGGTGACAGTTACCATTCTTTGATGTAATTATTTCGAGTTCCTGTCTCCACAATTTCAACAATAATTCCCGAATGTTGTCAAACTATTTATGAAGTTCTTAAAGAAGATTACATGAAGGTATGTATTTTAGTTTGATTATGCGTGTAGTTTAGTAAAAAAATAAATGTATGAAATATAAACTTTATTCGCTTAAAACTAATTAAACAATAATGTTATATAAATAATTTACTGAGGATTGTAATTCTCCAGAAAACATGTGTCGAAAGTGTCGAAGTCGAAGTCGAAATATCCATATAGAAATGTAATCGCCGCTCGACTATTCCACTTATTCAGCATTATTATTCTATAAATTAACTGTAAACCCAATACACTTGTTCTTTTGTTTTGCAATCTTTGTAATAGTAAATTCAAAATTGCTTAGAAGTTCCATTTATTGTATTTCCGAGTTTCTTGTGAAAAATAAACTTTTTTAAAACATTCGTTCACGTGCGTGTAACATTTCTGGCGCTGCGAACAGGATTTTCGTACAGAAACATCGACGTTTCCTGGTCAACCTCAGTTGTTTAACGAAAATTCGACGAACCATTGGAGAGAAAATTTGGTTTGCTGAAATCATCATTCCTAGTGATCTTCCTGTAAGTACCGATCCTTTTTCTCTCTTTCTTTTATGAGCACTGTGGACGAGTTTTGTCAAGAAAGTTTACTTCACACGTTACTTACAAATCTTACAAACCTTTCATTAGAATCATCAGACGTTTCCAAGACAAATAGTTCTCGCGCTTCTCGAACTTGTAGTGAAGAAACATTTTTTGAGGAGTCTCGAAACATTAATTGTTCCGAAATGCATATGACTAATAGCGATATTGCAAGCCTTTGCGCTACTTTACCGGAGTTTGCCAAAGAAGGCGATAATATTTCCACGTTTATCAGATCCGTTGACAATTTAATAGTATTTTTAGCCGATCAAAATTTAACTCCTGCACAACAATTTATTTTAAACGCTAATATTGTCTCTCGTATCAAGGGAGAGCCTAGAGATTTTTTAAACTATTGAAACGCCGGGAATTTTCTCAAAACACTTTTATTAAATAAACACACCGTATATCATCAACAATTAAATATATCGCCAGAACCGCCGTAGTACGCAAGTACGCCACACCAACGCCGGCTTGACACTGTCCTCCCAACCTCCCCTTGCCATGCGCGCTTGTCCGCCTTAGCCGCTTCGCCTTCGCCCGATAGATGGCTCTCGCCGTTGATTCGCTATCTGCGAGATGGTATTGTCTACCGCCGTTTAGACAACCCCTCTCGCAGATCCTTCCTCCTGTTTATTATGCTAATAAAACAATCTGGACTGACATTAGACCGGCCTTATTAACCAAGTACGGCGACCGTCGTTCAGAAGACATTTTATTAACACAATTATCGACAACCGCTCAAAAATTTAACGAAACGTATGACCAATATCATCAACGAGTGACAAACAATTTAAACGATTTACTCCAACACATTACTTTAAACGACAACGAAGCTACAATTAACTTTATAACGCCTTATTTTCGAAATATTGCTCTAAAAACTTTTTGTACTGGGATAAATGAACCTTACGCCGAATATTTATCGCATTTTGAAATAAACTCTTTAGACGAAGCCCTCCAGAAGTGCGTTGCTTACGATAACCACAAAAATCAGCGAATGTACATGAACTTTTTAAAGGGTCAACAGAATAAGAAATTTGATCCAACCAAAAAACCCAACAACCCTGCTCAACGAAATAATTTCGGAAATAATAATTTTTCTCCACGTAATAACCCTCAACAAAATCAATTTCAACAAAATCGCTTTCAACAAAATAATTCCCAAAATAATAACGCTCCTGGAAACAGATTTCAATCAAATAACAATTTTAGAAACAACCCTCAACAATTTAACCGCCCCCCATTCCAAAAGAGCCCTACCAATTTTCGAAACAATTCTTCCCCTATGAGTGGTGTAC
This sequence comes from Phyllotreta striolata, assembly GCA_918026865.1. Taxonomy (NCBI): domain Eukaryota; kingdom Metazoa; phylum Arthropoda; class Insecta; order Coleoptera; family Chrysomelidae; genus Phyllotreta; species Phyllotreta striolata. Next base: position 7,962,719 of record OU900098.1, on the reverse strand, counting down.
AAACCATTACATCTAGAAACGAACCCATGAGTGTTTCCACAAGAAGAACTCATCATTTCAACATCGATTCCTACGAAGAACCCGAATTTGTCGCCAACGATTGTGAAATCGACAACGAAACGACAAGTCGGGATTTTCAGCTAGGTTCGACGAACAAACCACCCCCTTTGTAAGTTTGAATAACATTAAAAATTATCCCCAGCTACCCTATTTTATAATGCCGCAATCAGGTCTAAAGGTATTAATTTATTCTGGAGGATCAGATAGCATCGTTACCCCAAAAGCTTCTACATTTTTTAATCCTTTACATAAATACGAAAAACCATTTTTATTAACTTCTATGAAATTAACTCGAAAATACCATTCTAACATTAGGACTCCAATATTTAGGAAATACGGTATCGACGAACCGATCGATGCTCGAATTGCCGATTGGAGTAAAGACTTCGATATTTTGTTAGGAAATTTTGATTTAGATCGTTTAAATGCATTGATTGATTATCATACGAAAAAATTAACGTTAAGAAAATTTAACATTGAAATTCCATTTTTTACTTTGTACAATAAAAATCCAGTCGATGTACCCGAAGGTGAGATTATATTACCGGAAATCAAAATTAATAATATTACAATTCCACAGTCAATTCACACGGTTACCGATGGCTACGTAGACAATATCGTCTTACCTAGTCCGGCGCAATTCGACCCTATAAAAGTTGAACGTCTTGACGATTATGAAATTTCAAACGGTCCCGCGAACTTCGATCCTTCGATAATTCGAACTCAGCATTTAAATACAGAGGAAAAAACTAAAATTTTAGAACTTTGCAAAAAATTTAAAGACAATTTTTAAGACGAAAAATCCGACTTATCATTTACTTCAGCCATTAAACATGAAATTAGAACTAAAGACGAAAACCCTATTTATGTTAGAAGTTTTCGTCACCCTAGGGCAATGCAAGAAGAAATAACCAAACAAATAAACAAATTATTAGATAACAAAATAATTAGACCCTCAATATCTCCCTATTCGGCACCGGTTTGGATAGTACCCAAAAAATTTGATGCTTCTGGAGAAAAGAAATTCCGTATGGTAATTGATTATCGGAAAATAAATGAAAACACAATCGAAGATAAATATCCGCTACCAAAAATGGACGAAATTCTAGATAATTTAGGTAAAGCTACTTATTTTACGACCCTTGATCTTGCCCAAGGATTTCATCAAATTGAAGTTCATCCTAATTCCATCGAGAAAACTGCTTTTACTGTACCCCACGGCCATTTCGAATTTGTCAGAATGCCGTTTGGCCTTAAAAACGCTCCCGCGACTTTTGAAAAATTAATGGATAACATTCTCAGGCCCTTCCTTTACAAATTTTGCTTTGTCTACATGGACGACGTTATCATCTTTTCGAAATCTCTACACGAACATCTTGTTCATATTTCAAAAATCTTCGAACTATTTCGAGAAACAAATCTCAAAGTTCAATTAAATAAATCTGAATTCCTCACTAAAGAAGTAGCTTTCCTCGGCCATATTGTAACTCCTCAAGAAATTAAACCTATCCCTTCTAAAATAGAAGCTATTCAAAAATTTCCTCTACCGAAAACAATGAAAGAAATAAAGTCATTCCTAGGACTTATCGGATATTACCGCCGTTTTATTCCACATTTCGCAAAAATTACTTCCCCTTTTTCTAGATGCACCCGAAAAGGAGCAGTCATCGATTCCAATAATCCCCAATACATCGAGTGCTTCGAAAAATGTAAGCAACTATTAAGTAATGCCCCAATTCTTCAATATCCGGATTTTTCGAAAACTTTCACCCTTACTACTGATGCCTCAAATATAGCTATTGGATCTGTTTTATCACAAGACAACCACCCTATCGCCTATTATTCTCGAACACTAAATTCTGCGGAGCAAAATTATTCAACAATCGAAAAAGAATTGTTAGCAATAATTGACTCGTGCAAACACTTTCGTCCTTATTTGTACTCGCAAAAATTCATAGTAGAAACTGATCAAAATCCACTTGTTTGGATTTACAAAATTAAAGATCCCACTTCTCGATTAGCACGCTGGAGATTAAAACTTGAAGACTACAATTTTACTGTAAAATACAGAAAAGGTAAAGAAAACCAGGTAGCCGACGCCCTTTCTCGCGTACAAATTAACGCTCTTGACACAAATAGTTCAAACTGCGCTGAACCCCCTGATTCCGACGATTCCGATTTTGATTTAGACGAATTTCTTGATGAATTTGAGAATCTTCAAAACTCCGACAATAACGGTAATAGCAACGACGACGACAACACACGACATACCGCAGTTGAAAATCCCATTACAGGTATCCCTATTTCAGAAGAACCGATCAATTTATTTAAAAATCAAATATTTGTTCCCTATTCATCAAAATACGACATAGAGTATAAAGAAGTATTTAAAAAGCATAGGTACACAATACAAATAACGAAAAACTGGCAATCCGACATTAAAAGTGCACTCAAAGACTTACTTAGACCAAACCAAAAATTCGCGATTAGAGTATCCCACGATTTCAGACCCTATATTTCTAATTATTTCAGAGATAACATAAATTCAACTGTGAAAGCCATTTTCTGTAATAGACTGTTAATAGACGTTGAACAAAAAGAAAAACAGATAGAATGTGTTCGGAAAATCATAATGGTATCGTTGAAACTTACAAACTTACAAATTTGTAATCGCCGCTCGACTATTCCACTTATTCAGCATTATTATTCTATAAATTAACTGTAAACGCAATACACTTGTTCTTTTGTTTTGCAATCTTTCTAATAGTAAATTCAAAATTGCTTAGAAGTTCCATTTATTGTATTTCCAAGTTTCTTGTGAAAAATAAACTTTTTTAAAACATTCGTTCACGTGCGTGTAACATTTCTATATAGTCTGTCGAATTTTCCGAAATCACATTAGGAAATTTATATTGAGATGACTGTCCCTGTAACAATTCTTCGTCATAATCAGTCATTTCTAGGATACTTTGTTGTATTTTTCGCTTTAATCGTCTTTTAGCAACGTCAGAACGTAAGTTTCGAAGAGAGGAAGCAACAAAATCACCGAATATTTGATCATCATCATCATTTTTTGTCATTTCTTTGATAGCCATTTGAAGTAGTTCTTTCTTCAATATTTTTTTACGTTTTCCTCCAGATAGTCCAGATAGTCTCAGATTGATGTTCAGTTTTGGGTTCCGCGGAATCTGATGGCGTTCCAATAATAGTTTCAGTACTTAGCTCTTGCGCGAATTCCTGGAATAAAACTAAATTAATTAGAATGTGTAATTTCAGGTGCCTAATACCAATGCAGAATGGTTTGAGATCGCTAGGCAATTTCAAGAAAAATGGAATTTTCCAAATTGCCTCGGAGCACTAGATGGAAAACATGTAGTCATGCAAGCACCCAAAAACAGTGGAAGCCATTACTATAACTACAAAGGAAGTCACAGAATTGTTTTAATGGCATTAGTCGATGCCGATTACAAATTTCTTTACGTGGACGTTGGCTGCAATGGGCGTGTGTCTGACGGAGGAGTATATACAAATTTGTAACGTTAAAATTTTACCCCTTCAATAAAACTACAAAAATAAAACGGTAAATATATATTTCGTTACTTAGGTGGACGACTTAAACATCCGGGCACGCGGCTACACTCAGATGAGACGGGAGTGAGTCAAAATTAAATGATATTTAGATATAAAACGGGCGCCAGTTAAGTTGACCAGGTGCCCTTAACAATATAATCTTATATCAACTCCCAACTTAACAAGGAATTGATAGTACACACTTTTAGTAACTCTATAGGTATTTAATTTAATACAATAGCGAAAGAAATAATAGAATACAATACAAAAAAATATTAAGAGAAAACTAAGAAATAGGAAGATAGTTATTAAGAAATTCCAAACAGTACGAGATAGCAGTCACGGTATAAATCAAATTCGACTTACCGATGGTGATCCAGTCAACCGGATGGTTCAAAGTAAAACGAAGTTCTGCGAAGTCAATATACTATAGCGATACAGCTGGGTCCTCCAATTGATCGATCAGTTGGGGTCCAGATCCAAAGGAATATCTATAATTCACAGAGTAATTACTAAACGGTAAAGGCGAGTCGAATTTTCGTTATTAACAAAAGAAAATTAATTAACTATCGTACTGAATTAGAGTATGAATTTAACGATAATAAAATTGATACTGTACGTGAAGATGAATTTAACAATAAGTAAAAGAACTTTAACTACGATAAATTAAATTGAAATAAATGATTATAATAAAACTTCTCCGAAAACGGCGGACGGATCCCATGTGGTGAACTTCCCAAGGTTCCTGGTGACGGTCTAGGTGTCACATAAGAGTGCAGATACTCGGGACAACAGGTGAACCTTGTCGAATCAGCTATCGGTCGCAACTACAGGCGGTCAAAGTGACGCAGGAATTGGTCCCAGTTCAATCGGAAGACAGTTAAATACGAATAACCTCACGGAAGATCCAAGGAAATACGGATTGGAAAATCCAACTCAAAATAATAGTAGTAATAAAAATTGATCCTAAGAAACACACAATTAACGATTGCAACAGGAAGGAAGACAAGACTTACCCCTAGTGTTCTAAGTCGGGGATCGAAACGTGGTTGATTTGGTCAAGAGGATATAGATCTCGAATAACGGATTTAACTTACGTTAACGCCAAAAATACACGGCAAATCAAATAGCACAAGGCTCCAAACAACTAACGAAATTAAATATTTTCAGACAGACCGTAGAAAATCCGAGATGTTTCCCGATTACTAAAAATGTAATACCACGAGTCTGTCCGCCTCGAAGACCAAAATCAAAATGGAACCAGCGGAACCACGGAACAACCTAAATAACCCTTCAGAAGTGTCAATTACTCGGAACACTAACTCGTCAAGAACACAAAGACAAATGTCAATAACAATAAACAGAAGAATTTATTGTTGGACAAACGAACGTACTCGTAGAATAATTAACCCTAGTTATTCCAAAAGGTAAACAAATCTTCAATACAATCAATTAGTGAATTTAAAATGTGTAATAGAATTAATGATTATTGTGGGATTTTAGAACGTTACAGACCCCCCTTACTTCAAGAAAATTCACCAGGTGAATTTTCACTAACGCTAGTTAGTAATCAGAGTAAGAAAATACACTTCAAACGAAAAAAAATATCTACGCTCCGAAGTATAACACTTGTCAACTTCCGTTGCAAAAAAATATAAAAAGAAATATAAAATATAAAAGAAAATAGAAAATTCAACCAAGAGAGCAATTTAGACGTCAAGACTGAGATAACCACAAAAAATATACCCTCAAAATAAATTTTCCAACACTACACCCAAATTTTCAAGTCGAAATTTGGTACTTAAGACAACAAAAAAAAATCGGGACTTTTCCCGGGAACCCTGTGTGTTGGCAACTACCCCAACAACACATTTCGAGATGAGACTCGGGGATGGAGAACGAAACCCAGTCCATTATAGTAGGACCAAACTAAAATACTTCGGTCTCTCTGCGTCGACCAACTCCCGCTGCCGTCGCTGTTGAAGAGAGTCTCAATGTACACTTCCAGGGGCGACCTCCATGAGAAGATGTTAAATCACGGTCGTGGTTACACACTCCTGGACCTCACACCATACAGCGTACAAAGGTCCTTTCTCCCTCAGCAACCACAACGATAAGTCAGTTTCGGTTTCGAGACCTCCGTAAAGAAAACAAGGGAAAGAAGCGAATGGTTACTTGAGTCATGGTACTGTAGGAACATCCACAGTGAGTCATGTCAGACCATCTTGGTCCGATACCAGTAGTGAACCCCCGCATAGTGATAGTCTCCCGTAGGTCGCTACCGGCAAGTAATTCACCCCCCAAGACCGAACCGTGAAAAGGCATTTCCCATTTAAGGGAGACCCACTGTACCGTCCCCACACCCACCTCTACTCAGGCCCGTAACAAAACAAAAAAGAGGGATTTTCGGGACTTTGCCCGGGAGCCTGAAGGGCACCCAGCGTGATGTAGTCCACGCCAGACTAAAAACCAGAAAAAAAACCCAAACCCATAGGCCTAAATCATGCGACTAAAAATGGAATTGGTCCAGATCCACGAAAGTACCGAGGAATCAAAGTCAACGAAAACAAACAAAACCAATCGTTCTGCAGTTTGCAGGTGCGGTCTGAAAGGACAGCCAAGAGTCTCGTGCTCACGTAAAGTGGTCCCTAAGGCACGACTACTCCTGCTGAACTCACCTAACAATCCTGACAGAGCGAAGGAACACTAAAAGAAACCATCCATTTCACGGAACTTCAACGGACAATAAACACTAACTGCACCAACTCCAACCAAAAGTTAGTAAAAGCGGCCAAAAGTGGCCAAGTTGAAGGGTTCTTACCTTCCCGCTGGATAATCCTCGGATGATGGTATTCTCCTGCCCCCAATCACAGGGCACATTAAGCCCAAATCAGCATTATAAAGTCAAATTCGAATACAAAAATAAGCATTTAAACCGATTACAGAACAAACAACTCTCTAAAACCCAACTAAGTACAAAGGATGGAATTGCAATAAGGGATAAACAGACCGTATCGTTTCTCCAAGTGTACGATAGCAAGAATCAAGCTCCTTGGTCTGACAGGGTAATATCCAAAAATATATCTACGTATTGTTAACAATATCGGCCGGTTTCAGGTCTTTAATGTTCCAAATACCAACGTCGCATCCATTTTCGTCCATTAACAAGTACGTCCACGGTGATACTCGCTTTTTAATACGGAAAGGTCCAACCCAACGAGGTGCTAGTTTACTTGTGTAATACTGAGCAGCATCCGATGACACATAATTTTTACGCCAGACGATTTGATTGGGTAACAACTCGACACATCGCCGACGCAAGTTATATACCCGCTCATTCTTCTTAGCTGCCTCATCTAAACGTTTACGGACATCTTTGAACAGCGCAATTAGCTCTGTCTGTCGCTCATCTGGATCAGGTTTCAACTGGGTGTTATAATCCATATCATTCCCGTCTTTGGACTCAAAATTTTTACCATTCAACACCATATGTCTCCCTAAGTTAACGAAATAAGGGGTTTGTTCAATCGTTTCGTTATAGGCCGTCCGGATTGCGCACGTCACTTTCGTTAGATTACTCTCCCACTTCCGGTGATCATTTGAAACATACATCGAAATCATCGTTTTTAAAGTCCGATTGTAACGTTCGGTAGGATTAGCTTGAGGGTGATAAAGCGCATTGTACCTTATAGCCACACCGTATTCTTCCATCAAATCCTTAAACAACTTCGAGGAATACTGCGGACCATTATCACACAAAATCAACCTAGGTACACCGAATAACAAAAATACTCCCTCCTCAAGTTTTTTCGATACAATCTTCGCTGTCGAAGAACGTAAGGGGAAGGTAAGAGTAAATTTACTTAACAAATCAACGACAACCAAAATAAAACGATATCCAGAAGTCGATCGAGGTAGGGGTCCAATCAAGTCGGTTGCAATAATCTCCCACGGACGCAAAGCTCTCGGTTGAGGAGTCATCAATCCTTTTGGACCACTCTGTTCAGATTTATAAGCCGCACATACATGACACGCTCGTACAAATTTCGCCACGTCCGCTCGTAACTTGGGCCAAAAATACTGTTCACTCACTCTTTTAAAAGTCTTCAAAATTCCCATATGGCCAGCAGTAGGGGGTTCATGCATACGTACAATTATACTACGTCGTTCGTTTTTGGGTACAACCAGTTTCCAGTTGTCATTCACGTCTCCAAGGGCTAGAAATCCCGTAGCAACATATTTATACAATCTATCATCGACTACCCTCCAATGTGAAAATTTCAGGGGATTTTGACGAACTCTTTGGATCATCGACTGATACCAACGATCTTGGTCTACGGAAACTACATCTACATCAGCGACGGGGATGGCACGTGAGAGTGTGTCCGGGACAACGTGGTCTTTACCTTTTCGGTGGATGATGGTAAAATCGAATTGTTGCAAACATACGCACCAACGGGCTTATCTACCTGTGGGATCCTTCAGATTTTGTAACGAGACTAGCGAGTAATGATCAGTAACTACGGTAAAGGGAACACCTTCTAGATATGGACGCAACTTTTCAATCGACCAAAGTACTGCTAAACACTCTCTCTCGGTGGTTGAGTAATTTCGCTCCTGCCTAGTCAAAGTACGGCTTAAATAACAAATAACTCTGTCCCCGTCAGGGTGACTTTGCAACAAAACGGCACCCAATCCATAACCAGACGCCTCACACTGTAGGGTAAACGGCAAATCATAATCTGGACAACTTAGAACTGGCGCGCGAATCAAACACTGTTTAATCTTCTGAAACGCATTCTCACAATCGCTCGTCCATGTATACTTTCTACCTTTCCGTAGTAAAGCAGTTAGAGGAGAAACTAACGACGAAAAATCTGGAATAAACCTACGGTACCACGAAAAAGTACCCAACACTCCTCTCAACTCCTTCACATTCCCCGGGGCAGGTAACATCAACATGGCCTTAACCTTATCCGGATCAACATGTAAACCTAAAGCATCAACAACATAACCCAAATATTTCAAACGGGGGCGATAGAAATGACGTTTATCCCAACTAACGGTGAGATTAGCGGCCTTAATTCGACGAAGGACTTCTTCTAAAACAGTCAGATGTTCTTCATAGGACTGAGTCACAATAACTACATCGTCTAGATAAGTAAAAACATGAGGTTCCAATTCGGGACCTAAAACGCTGTCTATTAAACGTTGCCAAGTGGCGGGAGCATTATGAAGACCAAACGGCATCCGGGTAAATTGGAATAAGCCACGACCAGGTACGGTAAACGCTGTAAATGGTCTAGATGACTCAGCAACCGGGACTTGCCAATAAGCAGAACGAATATCGAGGGTGGTCAAATATCGAGCCTTACGCAACTTATCCAAGGTATTGGAGATATACGGTAACGGGTAACTATCTCTCTCAGTCACTGAATTCAACTTTCGAAAATCGACACAAAAACGATAAGAACCATCTTTCTTCTTCACTAATAATACAGGTGAACTCCACGGACTTTTAGACTTCTCGACCACACCCAATCGTAACATCTCATTCAATTCTTTATCAATATACGATTGCATCACGGGGGATACGGGGTAGTATCGTTGTTTAATCGGGGAAGCCTTACACACTATCACATGTTCAGCTACATTCGTACATCCTAGATCGGTTCCCATCAATTCTCTATATCGATTAACTAATTCGTCCAATCGTATCTGTTGTTCGCTATCTAACGCCATACCACCATTCACTCGTTCTACCGACATGACGGGAAAGGGTGTAGATGAAAATCGCCACTCATCGTGTCTAAGATCCGGAACGATGCCCATAATACGCCAAAAATCAGCACCCAAGATTAGAATATGTGGAACTTCTAATACGACCATGACCGAAATTACTCTCAATTGATCACGAATACAGAACGGTACCAAACATTCTCCCAAACTCTCACATAACTGACCATTCGCGACGCGACACTGTGATCTCTTACTCTCATCTAATTCGAGTCCTAAACGTCGTAATTGTTGCCAACCAGTTGATCCGACTATCGTACGGGAAGCACCAGAATCCAAAAGGCCTAATAATTCCAAACCCAAGACATTCACTCGCAGATAGGGTCTCTCATCCCCCTCAGCATGTTCGAGAATAAAATTAAGAACGTTAGTTATTTTGGTCCTGGACAATTCATCTTCACGCCCTTGTCGACCACTCATGGACGTGAGCCTCCGTTTCCCGACCTGCACTTGGGACAAGTCCTCACCGTAACGCCTTCTTTCTTGCACTTAAAACAATGTAACGGTCTAGGGACTACACAACCTATTGCCCGATGACCTGGTTTCTTACACCGGAAACAAATGACCTGTTCATTCGATTTCGTAGCAGAGGCTTTCGCAAGCTCCGTCCTCGATACTTCGGGTTCGTCTTCTACCTCAAGAAATGCTAAGTCCCTCTCTAAAATATTCGAACGTCTACTACCTGGTTCAACGTAACTATTAATCGCATCTCGCCTATCCTCCATTCGACGACAAACCGACCGTAATTCTTCAAGGGTAGACGGAAGCGGATCTCTCAGCCTATCCTGGTAAAACGGGTGTAAATTCCGAAGTATAATAGATAACTTCACCTTCTCAGAAAGAGTACAATCTAGACGAGCAAAATAACTGTTCATCACCGCCAAATACACACCAATGGACTCAGAAGGGTGTTGAGTCCTTCTCCTAATTTCATCGAACAACAGATCGGTATGATACGCAGACTGATATTCACGCCCAAATTCGTTACGCAACTCATTCCATGTATTCACTCGTCGGCGAACATCTTTATAAAACTGGTAAGCCCTATCAGCAAAAAGGTCGAATCCAGAATCTAACAAAATTTCATCAGACACACCACGAGCAACTTTCAATTCTTCCACTCTCTCGAAAAAAGCTGTAATCGACATCGACTTCCCTGTACCAGTGAACTTTTCTAGATGCCATTTATGGGGGAGAACCGGTTTGACCGAAGAATTCGTCGGTCGCTGGGGTGTTGAAACATGAGATGACGCACATGCGTCTTGCAATCCGGCTTGGAATTCCTCATCGATGCGACTCATAACCAACTCCAAAGCTACTGGTTCCGGTTTTTCTTCGGACTTCTATACGGTACCAGACTTCCTGTGGAAGGTTTTTAACAACGCTAACAAACGTGACAATAATTCCGCCTTTTTAGCCTCTTGTTCGACCGATTCACACTCCATTTGATCAATCCGATTCAGCGCATGGCTCAATTTAGTAGACAATTTCTGGGTTTCATTCACCATGGTTCCACCTGTATACGAACCTAACAGAAAATCAATCTCGACACACTTCTTTTCTATGGCCGCTTCATCTTCCTCATAAGTAAACGGATATTTAGGGTATCGTACACTACTACCGGACTTCTCTAGTCTGAGGGCTGCCGAAAGAGTAGAACGCATTTCGTCAATTGTCCCAATTTGGACGCCTCGGAGTTGTAACTCCCAAATTAACTCATCCTTATCTAAACGATTCACCCACATTTTTCGGGACATCTTTAAAACCAGTGAAATTCACAACGACAATACCGATATAATTCAATAAATTTGCAGCACAAACAATTCCAGATAAGGGGTAGGATCAAGCCCCAAAAATCACGGTTCAATATATAATCAAATATTTCCAAAAAGTTCAAATATAAAACAATTCAAAATAGTATCAGCTAACCTAATAAAATAATAAATGTTCGGAATTTCCTATTCTTCTTATTTCTTTCGCATTTGGCCCCACGTTGGGCGCCAAAATGTAACGTTAAAATTTTACCCCTTCAATAAAACTACAAAAATAAAACGGTAAATATATATTTCGTTACTTAGGTGGATGACTTAAACATCCGGGCACGCGGCTACACTCAGATGAGACGGGAGTGAGTCAAAATTAAATGATATTTAGATATAAAACGGGCGCCAGTTAAGTTGACCAGGTGCCCTTAACAATATAATCTTACATATATCAACTCCCAACTTAACAAGGAATTGATAGTACACACTTTTAGTAACTCTATAGGTATTTAATTTAATACAATAGCGAAAGAAATAAAAGAATACAATACAAAAAAATAATAAGAGAAAACTAAGAAATAGGAAGATAGTTATTAAGAAATTCCAAACAGTGCGAGATAGCAGTCACGGTATAAATCAAATTCGACTTACCGATGATGATCCGGTCAACCGGATGGTTCAAAGTAAAACGAAGTTCTGCGAAGTCAATATACTATAGCGATGCAGCTGGGTCCTCCAATTGATCGATCAGTTGGGGTCCAGATCCAAAGGAATATCTATAATTCACAGAGTAATTACTAAACGGTAAAGGCGAGTCGAATTTTCGTTATTAACAAAAGAAAATTAATTAACTATCGTACTGAATTAGAGTATGAATTTAACGATAATAAAATTGATACTGTACGTGAAGATGAATTTAACAATAAGTAAAAGAACTTTAACTACGATAAATTAAATTGAAATAAATGATTATAATAAAACTTCTCCGAAAACGGCGGACGGATCCCACGTGGTGAACTTCCCAAGGTTCCTGGTGACGGTCTAGGTGTCACATAAGAGTGCAGATACTCGGGACAACAGGTGAACCTTGTCGAATCAGCGATCGGTCGCAACTACAGGCGGTCAAAGTGACGCAGGAATTGGTCCCAGTTCAATCGGAAGACAGTTAAATACGAATAACCTCACGGAAGATCCAAGGAAATACGGATTGGAAAATCCAACTCAAAATAATAGTAGTAATAAAAATTGATCCTAAGAAACACACAATTAACGATTGCAACAGGAAGGAAGACAAGACTTACCCCTAGTGTTCTAAGTCGGGGATCGAAACGTGGTTGATTTGGTCAAGAGGATATAGATCTCGAATAACGGATTTAACTTACGTTAACGCCAAAAATACACGGCAAATCAAATAGCACAAGGCTCCAAACAACTAACGAAATTAAATATTTTCAGACAGACCGTAGAAAATCCGAGATGTTTCCCGATTACTAAAAATGTAATACCACGAGTCTGTCCGCCTCGAAGACCAAAATCAAAATGGAACCAGCGGAACCACGGAACAACCTAAATAACCCTTCAGAAGTGTCAATTACTCGGAACACTAACTCGTCAAGAACACAAAGACAAATGTCAATAACAATAAACAGAAGAATTTATTGTTGGACAAACGAACGTACTCGTAGAATAATTAACCCTAGTTATTCCAAAAGGTAAACAAATCTTCAATACAATCAATTAGTGAATTTAAAATGTGTAATAGAATTAATGATTATTGTGGAGAGATTTTAGAACGTTACAAATTGTTCATTATCTAAGGCATTTGAAGAAAACCATTTGCAAATTCCTGCTCCAAGACAACTTGATGGGAGAAGCAAGCCTGTTCCTATGGTCGTGATAGCTGATGACGCTTTTGCCATCAAACCAAACATCATGAACCGTATCCGTTTAGAAATCAACCCGGTCCGAATCGGGTATTTAATTACAGATTATCAAGGGCAAAAGAGTAGTCGAAAATGCGTTTGGCCACATTGCAAACAGATTTAGAATTTTGAGGAGGCCTTCAGAATTATGCCCTAAAAAAGTAGTTAAAGTCGTTCTGGCTATTTGCGCCCTCCACAATTTTCTATTAAGCCGAAATTCAATATCGTACGCAAATAAAAACAGTTTTGACAAAGAGCAACATGGAATGGTTGAAAATGGAAATTGGCGAGAGGAAGGAATGCCTCGTGATACAATATTATCGTTACAAACGGTACCACCTAACAACAACAGTCAATATTGCAAAGAAATAAGAGCAGAATTTAAGGAAAATTTTTGTTCACAGCAAGGAGAAGTACCATAGCAATACAAATATATTTAGCAATATAAATAATAATATTAAATTTTCAATGTTTTCAGTAAAAAATAAATAAATAAGATACATACCAAAGATGATTCAGTTTTTTCACATGTCATTCCTCCAACCATAAATTTTAAAGAGTCGAAAAATTCCCAATTTGAGTAGAAAATAACGTCATCTGCTCCGTCTCCAGATTTTCTTTTCTTAATTTTTCGAACTTCGTTGTTCATTTGTGTTCGTAAATTATGAAGTTTCCTTGAAACTTCAACGGGCGTTACCTCAAATTGTTATGCAAACTTTGCAATTGCAGAATTTTTTTTTGATCTATCCCTGTATGTTTTGTTTGAGGAATCCCATAATTCAGGACATCCTTCCAGTAGGGATGCGCGGTTATTAAAAAAAACCGGTTATCGGTTAACCGGTTAATTATAAAATTTAAATAACCTGTCAGGTTAACCTACCTATAAATAACCCAGTTAACCGCTCGTTATAAAAAACCGGTTTTTCAAAATAACCGTAGTTTTTGGGAAATCAGTTATTTTGCATTAAAACTATTTAATTGGATAATAAATAGAGAACACACAATTTAGTTTTTATTTTACTTTAATTTTACAA